>RYFJ01002060.1:0-147176 GCA_003991445.1 Oryza meyeriana var. granulata
TCCAGCTGATTACGATGCTGAGAGTGCTCATTACTAGTAGTACATACTCCAGTTATAAGACATTACAGGTGAAGATCTTTGCTTTATGTTTAATTGATTTCACCAATCTAAGCCAACAAAGTCTGGGGCTACACCTAATAGGGTGCGCCTATTCGGTGCTACTATTCATATCTACATGGAACGCCCCTCATAGCCCGTTACCAGGCTGACATGAGGCAGGACTCGGAGAGAAGAAGACCTCGGACAAAGATTTCGGGAGCAATGCACTCGAATCCTTCACCATGAGGATTGAGCAACTCGGCAGTCAGCTGTGAGCTCAACGTTTATGAAGGTCTCAGATGCTGCTGTGGAGGCCATGAGGCCCCAGTAACTCCATTACCAATGCTATTGGGTCACTCGGACAAACGTGGGCCTAGCCTTATAATTAGGTATACAATAGAACTCGGCAGACTTAACCTTGTACACAGGCGAAAATACCATCCTAGTCGGGCACGTAGTACTCCTGGAATGAGAAAGTCTCTTAGTCTTAAGTCCACTGGGGACTCCTACTTTTTAACCCTAGTCCCCTAGTATATAAGGACGAGCAGGGCGCCCCCTGAGGGCCAGAAGAAATCACCAAATCACAATCATACATCCTCAAAGGAATTACACCAGAACTGGACGTATGTATTACTCATCTTGAGGCCTGAACCAATTATAAATCTTTGTGTTCCCTTTGCAGTCCACCGAGTTGTTCGATCTGACGGATAGCCCTAATTCTATTGCCGACTGTAAAACATCTACATTATAATGCGGCCAGTTCGGATAGCGCGTAACAGGAACTCGGGCTTACGAGCTATCTCTTACGCTCGGGGTGGACCAGTCTGCCATGATACACTTGGAGTGCGATGCTTCAAGAATCACTTGAATGCTCCCGAGGGGCTTGACAGAGTACTCACGCTTAGGTCAGGATCGAATGTCACCATGTTACTTTGGTACCTACATGTAGCATAACCGACCTCCGGCGCCATTCGGGGCTCAGGTACCCACTCTTTGGGGAGGCTACACCCCACTGAGGGTCACCAGCCGTTATATTCTATGGCTCATGCGAGCATTCGGACCTTATTCGGCTACAACCTAGTTGGTAGGGTACGCCCCATGAGGGTCGCTTAGCTGAATTCCTATGCTAATGCGAGGTTCTTACTCTCTTAATCGGCTACAATTCTAGGTTGGGTATTTCTCTCATATGTCGCCGTCTCAAAGTCCTCGACTATGCACAGCGTTTTGTAGTGCCTATTTTTTTTTTTTTTGGCTAAAACAGGGAAACAACCATATCTTCTATCTGGAGCTTTTCAGTCAGTCTATGAGTCAGCATCAAAACCATAACCTACGGAGTGCTCATTATTTTCAAGACTGGAAGACCCCATGATTCGATTCCTACTTAGAAGATGAACTTCCTAAAGATTGCAACGAAGCTAAGCTAAATCAAGCGGACAGAGCAAAACCATTTTATCGTAGTTAGAGAAGACCTATATTGTCAAAGCGAATCCGGACCTCTCATGCCTGTGTCACACCTGAGAAGGGTAAGCTGATCCTGCAATATATCTCATCGGGCGGCATCTGTGGCAACATGCTACATCCGAACATAAGTGGAAGCCTTGCAATAAATTTCTCTAGCAGATTCAGTTACTGAGCTGAAAACTCGTCCTCTCCTTAAAAGGATGTCGATTTTTTGTTCGCAAACTCACCTACCGGCACAAGAGTTGTAGACTATCATATTGTGCAAAGCATACTGAGTATGATCTACAGATCTAGCGTCCCCAATTGCATCATTATGGGACAACGCACTCGATCATGCGGCAGCGATTCAAAGAGTTTCTGCAACGATTTTCGGCATGAAAGAATCTGCTACGCTTCGGTGGTACATCCCCAAAGCGACGGGCAGTTTTAAACAATGATCCAAATCTCTGATTTTATAGGGGGCTGCGCTGGTAGGTTGTTCAGGCCGCTTATTCAGTAGTAGGTCAAAGATATGAGAGTTCTTAAATAGAACGCCCTAGTGGGTTTGCCCGACTGGTCACGTGAAAAATCATGATGCATGTGCTTATTTTACAAGAACCGATTAAATAAATCAGATGACGCTTCATGCTAAAGCCTACAGCCGGGTGTATACATTCAGGTATCTTGATTATTTTAAGTATGAATATATCTTCTATAAGGATAGGTCTCCATAAATTGGGGGATATAGGTATCTCTCAAGTACACTTGACCACATATTGGGTTAAAATCCATCAAGTGGCATTGGCTTACATGCTTAGCAACAATTGTCCTGAGCAAAAATTATTCCAGCTGAACAATGATGCTGAAGGTCTACCTACCAGTAGTATTACAACCGGGAAAGACTACAAGGTTAAAGATCTTGACTTTATATTTAATTGTTTCACAATTAAGCACAAAGTCAGTAAAAAAAAAAAACGGGCTACACCTAATAGTGCGCATATTCAGCGCACACTATTCATAATTTTTTCTATGAAGCCCTTCATACCTCGTGCCAGCTTGACATGAAGCAGACTTGGGAAAGAAGCACACGGACAAGATACTCAGGAGCAATGCACTTAGGCAATTCTTCACCGTGGAGATGATACTCGACATCAGCTGTGACTTAACTATGAAAATCTCAGGGCTACTGTGAGCCATGGGCCCGGTACCTCATGAGAAGCATTTGGCCACTCGGACAGAGGATAGGCCTAACCTTGTAAGTAGGGATACAATAGGACTCGGCATACATAACCTTGCATGGACAAGAAGGGATATAGTCCTAGTTGGGCACGTTGTATTCTAGAAGGAATCCCTTGGTCGGAGTCCGACTGGCGATTACACTCTGTAACCTTGTCCCCTGATATATAAGGGGATGCAGGGTGCCCCTGTGGGCAAAAGAAAATCTCACCAGAGAAACCTCAAAGGCAATACACCACAACTGGACGATAGGGTATTTCCTCATCTCGAGGGCTTTGAACCAATATAACTTCTTCGTGTTCCTTTGCAATCCATCAAGTTTAGTCTCACGAGTAGCCCATATTATTATGTCGATATAAAACATCGACATAGTGTATTGCCTCATCTCGAGGGCCAGGAACCAGTATAAAATTTGTTTTGTATCCTTGCAGTCCATCAAGTTTAGGTCTCACGAGTAGCCCCATATTATTATTGCCCCGATACAAAACATCAACAGTTGGCATCTAGTAGGCTGGCATCAGCAGATCATCTTACGACAAACCTTAATTTGGATTGTAACCACGAGTCGACAGCATCAACTTCTTCCCTAGGCAAACAATCACCTCAGAAGCCTCGACTTTGTTGCCGACAAGTTCGCAACCTTATCCTGTCTGACTCAGACCCGATCCGATCACAGGGACCAAGCCGACCCCTTGCTGGTCAGCCTACGTAACGCTGTAGCAGACTCTCGCGACATGCTGCGGTAATCTTCAACATCCCGAGGTCTCGGGAGTACTCTTTCTTTCGTGTTCGACTTGACTCGCCTTGAGCCGACCGAGATCAAGCTAAGAAAGGAGGAGATCAATCTCCTGTTCGGACTCGGCGATGCCACATATATCTTCAATCAACATCCGATGCGGCAAATCCAATCCCCTGGAGTTCGACTCGGCTACGTCCCAGAGCCGCTCGAGATCGAATCGAGGAGGTCAGAGTCGTAATTACCCTCATCAAACTACTCTGACTCCGACTCTAAGTCAGACATGTAGTTCGGAAAGCTTCTCCCCACCTCGTGAAGTTTTCATGGTGTCCAAGGGCTCGACTCCCACTCAAGAGGCATGCCGACTACTGACCAACAAGAGGAGGCAGCCCACCGACTACAATGAACAAACAGGAGGAAGATGCAAGACGCCTACATGCCCAGACGCGACGCCCGCAACGACGATCTGTGTAGAGCTGGCGACTGCTCAGCAGCAAATTTATCCTCCAAAACCCGAGCGGCGACCATGGCGTTTCATAACTCCTCATTAGAATGTGTGGCCGCTACAACTCTACTGTGATACCACTCCAGTTTGGTGCCTGATCACCAGGCCACCCCGACGATAGCAAGGATAAAAGCCATTATCACGCTGTGCATGTTAGCTTTTTCTCTTTTTCTATCAACGTCTGCAATACCCTCATACCGACCAGTAGGTCGCTTCTCCAACGGCTGTCTCGTCTGCCTCGACACAACGCCGAGCAGCCGGCTTCTAGTCGTGCCCTTGTTACGCCAAAATTTGGTAAGACCTGTAATCTATTCGGTCAATTGAGGACGTTGCAGTCGGATAATGGAAATTATCCAAGAAGCAGACCGAGTCTGAGAAGGAACCGTTGAAGACTGTCTATTCTTTGTGCAGGTTATTACTATATTATTAGAAAAGTTTATTTCTTTTTAGGAAACCTACCTCGGTCCGCGGTCAGTCTGTTATTTGTGTTTTCTTGTTATAGATAGGAAATTCATATATCGTGTTCCTATAAGACTCATGTAACCGGGTTTTTAGTAATAACGTATGCCCGGGACCTTGTAATCTATCACAACGATCAATACAAATCATTCGCGCATCGCCACCCTCGACGGGATCCTGACTTCTCTTGAGCCGGGCTGCATCGGTTAGGTCCGACTCCTTGCGACTTCTCGATTTTTTCTTTTTCCTGAGGTATTTTTTTGTAAGTCTCGTTACACCGACTACCAATTGCTAGAGACTTCCCTCGTTAGTTGTCCGAATATCTAGTCGTTTATGTAGTCGGCTTACCGACATATATTTACTTTCTATGCTGCATCAGTTTTAGTTTGATCTCATAGATTGACTAGGATATCACATCACGTGTGCTATTGTTCTTATCGACTTATTGGAGCGATTTATCATCAGTTCGCTGCTTGCATCGGTTAGGTCCGACCTACTGAACTGTTAGTGATAAGTCGATCCTGCTGAGCGATGCGTTGTGTGCAGGCGCTTTATCGAGTTGCCGATAGCCTATTTTTCATCACGATCGCATTATATCTAAGTCGACTCATTAGCATTTATTATTCGTCTGTGCTGCATACGTTAGGTCCGATCTACTAGACTGACGATAATAGCTTTACTATCTTAATAAACATAAGCCGATGATTTGTGCGATGGTGTTATCGGATGCTTAGCCGATAAAAGTTACTGTTAAAGTTGACTACATTTGTTCATGTTTCTTTACCTGTGTTTCGCTTTATATTTAAGCAAAAGTCGGACTAGCTTATCAATGTAACTTTATCATACTAGTTATTGCATATTTAAACCACAGACCGACAATTATGTACCCCTTTCTTGCCTGTATTATTGTCACAATCTGCTACAGGGATAGACCGATGGGTTCACTCTGCCGATCCAAGCACAAGTATAAGCAAGTTCCCGGGCACGACCCCAGTAAGGGCCGGGCATGACCCCTGAGGTAAGGACCAGTGCATGAGCCTGGACACGCGGACGAACATCTTGGGAGCCGATATGAGCAAGGCCCGGTGCAGGCACACCTTCATAATTCAAACCAGTAACATTAGATCATATCAGCTAGATCTATTTGATTATTTATGCATTAACTTGCTTATTTTACCTAGCTCAACGAGATAGCGGTTTTCGAATATCCTTTCCCGATGATCGGCTAGCATGATATTTGTTTATGATACATTATTTCGGCTCCTTGCCATCATCGTCATACAAGTCTTTAAGCCGACGTATAAGTGCTTACAGTGTCAATACATCGGCCATCAGGCTGATGTGAAACGAGTATCTAGATCGGCTTCCAGCCGATTGGCTCATGATCTAACATTTCCTCCTTGTCAATTACAGGTCAAATTGACTGGCACGCCCACGAACCTCAAACTTAGGACACCTGCACTGCAGTGAAGCAAATCTCCCAGGCCTAATGTATCGCGTGTCACCCAGACGCCGAACCAGGACCCGCCGATTTTCGGCGTCAACACGCTTTTGCACGCCTGGTGACACGAAGTTTTAAGCCCAACAAACATTGTTTCAATCAAGATTCAACATGGCTGGAAAAGAAGTCAAGATGGACAACGTAATTCCGGTCACCATGCCAAGATCTAACTGAGAACAAAAAACAGCAAGTTGAACAACCATGACAAATTTCCCAGAAGCTGTGTGATAGCAATCCTTCAGTATGACAAGAACAAGGGCCGATTCAGAAGTCTCAGTTCCAAAACCATACTGTAGGAGAATCGAGCCGCGTACAACCTGAGAGTCCACCAATCAAACCTTTACAGAGATGGGAATTTCAACACTTTATAGAGGCGCGGCAATGCACCACGCACTCATCAATCAGTCAGGTCTTAGTAAATACATTGCACAACCTTATCAAGAGACCGTTGATGGTTCGATTGCCAAGAGCCAACTCGGGGTCCTGTTTTTCTCCCTACCGAAGATAGAGCCAGTGGCCAAGTTAAATTACAACATAGCAGAGAATATTGTACCAGAACACTTGTTCGCACAAAACCAGGCCGGGGGCAACAGATATCCCTCCTGACAGATATCACCGATCTATTATTATGGGGTATCAGCAGAAACATCCGGAGGAGGACGATCCAGACTCACCAGAGGGAGAGAGTATCACAGGTCACAGAATACGGAACAACCAAATAACCCCGCCGAATCGCCAGTATCAAGCAGTTATCAACAGGAGAATGCAAGAGAGGAAGATTTGTCGCACGGGTTGAGAAATAGTAAAGGAGCAGTTCGGGATCAAGCCCAAGGAGCAAGCTTCATGTATCGGCACCCCATATCCTGAGTGGTTGACAGGTCCGTTGCCACACCGATACAGGGTCCCGATTCTCTAAGTTTTCAGGGCAGGACAACACATCTACAGTTTAGAAACATGTCAGCCGAACTTTCTCAGTTGGGAAGCATCGGCTGAAGAGGCCCTAAGGGTTAGGTTTTTTCCCTTATCATATATCTGGATCGGCTTTTACATGGCTCTCCTCGTTACCGCCGAATTCTGTTCGGGGGTGGCCGATCTGGAGAAACAGTTTCACAAATATTTCTTCCTGGATCACGAGCTGAGACTGTCAGATTTAACATCGGTTAAGCCAGCGCCAGATGAAACAGTACCGGAATACATTCACCCGATTTTCGGGATATCAAGCCGGTTATAGTTTAAACCTGAGAGCGATGCATCTGGACCGATTTAGCTTTCAGACTCTTGCGGCCAATCAGAGAAGGTTTCGTCTCAAGAGTTCGAATCTTTTCCACACCTAGTACAGAAGTAATCGCTCATGAAAGCGGTTCAAGAGGCGAAAAAGGACAATACCAAAGGCAGAGTTGCTCGGTTCAGGTATATTCAACGGATTCAGATGATGAGAAGTCCGACGCTGAGGTTGGATTGCGGAGTGGGCCAAGAACAAGAAGTCGATATCATGCCCGTGGTCAAAGATATTGGCAAAGAGGAACGATATGATTTCGATGTAAGTAAAGCGATAAAGATCTTTGATTTTTTGCAGGAAAAAGCAAATACATTGCCGCCAAAAACCACGTGATTCCATCAGCGAAGAACTAAAAGAAGAAGTATTGCAATGCACAACGCGATACGCACCATACTAACGAGTGTAAGGTTTTTCGGCAACAAATTCAGCTGGCCGTTGAGCAAGACGAATTAAGTTTGAAGATAAAAAGCCAATGAAGATAGATGCGCACCCGTTCCCGTAATATGTCTATGCGGGTCATCGTCCAGAACTCAGCCGATGAAGGAAAAACTCAGAGTAAATCAAGGATTACTTCATCAGGTATGATAGAGAAAGTACTCAATGGTACGATGAACAGGGGATGACCGACAATATAATCCGCATTGGAATTGCCCGTTTTTTCGTTTCTGCTGGATCAAGGGATGAGATTGCCATCAGCTGAAAATTGCCCCGAGCTGCAGCGTTACAGGGCAATCGGCATGCATCGCCAGCAGGAGTGTTCGCCGCATCGGTCGCCTGGGAAAAGAACATCGGTTCATAGAGTCCGATTGGGGCCATCCATGAAGTTCTCTGAAGAAGATGAAGAGAAGCCACATGGAAAACAAGTCCAGAATCCACTCAGTGTGTCCTACGCATATTCACGAAGAATCCCCAGCAGAGAAGGCACAATACGGCTACACACACGAGAAGCTACGCACCCGAAGAAGAGCAATCCATCTTGATCAAGAGGAGGTTGATCATCGTCCCAAAAGCTACGACGTAGGCAAGTTGGCAGTGAAGAAGAGGACGATGGACGCGTCATCAGCACCGCCTAAATATCGGTGTTCTTTTTGCCTCGGGACCAGTATAAAGCGCTTATCATCAATGAAGAAGGAACCGAGAGGTAGGAGTCCGTTTCGCTCAAACTAATGCTGCAATCTGATCAAGCTATATTTGATAAACCTGAGAGTCAGAGCATCGCACTTAAAGCCGTTATACATCAAGGGATCACGTAATGGCGAAGCCCGATGAGCAAAGATGTGGTTGATAGTATGGAGCAGCCGCGTTATCTTCATGCCTCATGCTACGTTCCGGAAATTGGGAAGACTACGAAACCTGATCACAGACAAAATATGTGTAAAAGACTTCAGCTGGTGCGGAATTCATCTGAAAGCGAAAGGCGTATTAAACAGTGAGCTACAGTAGGGAGTAAGACATTACCCACCACGTTTTTTGTGCATTGACGGAAAGGGGTCGTATCCGTTTGCTCCTCGGCGCAGGGACTGGATTCACGCGAAACTGTTGCGTGACCTTCGACAATGCATCAATGTCTAATACAGTGCAGGGAGATCAAGTCGAGGTGGTGCAAGCAGATCCGGATCGACCAATATGCCATGACCCGATCTACCAAGTCTGAACCGATGTGTTGATCTGCTTATCCGAAGAGTTTGGGAAGGAGATTACCTCAAGTTACTAGTCAGGGATACAGCCGATCCAGAAGTCGGCTTCTGATTGTTACTCTGATGGCTCCATTGAAGACTTCGAGGAATCTTGGGGCAAGGATACGTCGCTATGATTTGGAAGAGATTGATAGGACCAGGAGATGACCCGGCCACGTATATAAGCAAAAAATTAAGTCCTGAGCTACGAGAAGAATGATAGCATTGTTGAAGGAGTATCGGATTGTTTCGCCTGGAATACCATGAGATCCAGGATTAAGCCGATCAATTGTTGAACATCGGCTTTTTTAACCTATTTAACCCAGGTATCGGCCATTCAAGCAGGCTCCAAGGATTCAAGGCAGAATTATATGAACCGATCAAGGCGGAGATCACAAGGTTACGATGCCACAGTTCATAAGGCCATGCCATATGCTGAGTGGGTTTCTAATATCGTCCCAGGTAGAGAGAAAATGGAAAATTGGGATATTGTATTGATTTCGGGATCTAAATTAAGCTAACCCCCAAGGTATGAGTAACCCGATGCCGATAGCGGATTCTGTTGTGGAGCAGCGTAGCCACAAGATTATCAGTTCATGGATGCATGCAGATACAATCAGATTTTCATGGTCCGAAGAGATATACACAAGACTGCGTTCGATGTCCTGGATCTATCGTTGTATGAGTGGGTAGTAATGACTTTTGGATTGAAAAGTCCCGGTGCAACCTATCAAAGAGCAATGATTATATATTTCATGATCTCATCGGTTTGTTGGTGGAAATTTACATTGATGATGTGGTGGTAATCTAAAAGTGGGGAAAGCCATATAGCCGATTTACGAAGTGCTGGAGAGGCCAAGAAGTACGACTAAGAATGAATCCCAATAAGTGTGCTTTTTGGTGTATCGGCTGGGCAAATTTCTGGTTTTATGTCATGAACGAGGATTTGAAGTTATCAGCGAGTTATTCAACCATTAAGACCACAAGCCACCAACGATAACAGAGTTGCAATCGTTGATCGCACGATTAATTTTGTGAGAATCATAGGCAAATTTATCAGAAAATATGAGTCTTTCACGCCGTTTATTGAATTAAAGCCGATCAAGAATTAGGTTGGGGGCAGCGCAGCGAGGCTTGACGAGATCAAGAATTATCTTAGTTCCCGCCTTTTTATTCCACCGCGAAGGAGTCCGTTCAGTTATACTTGCGCCGAGAAAGTCCCATCGGTTCTGTTTATCCAAGAATTTGAAGAAAAGCAGTGTTCTATTAAAGTAGCAACTTTGGATGCTGAGCCGAGAATATCCAACGTGGAGAATTAGTTGTTTCAATTCTCGAGTACTATGACATACATCCTATCGCTGATACATAGTTGAGCGAGTGTCAAATCTATTGTCTGCTCCACTTGAATAGGCGAGTGCATGTTCCTTGACGCTTTTGACTTGGTACGAATCGCGTAAAGCATCAAGACAAGCAGGCCGATTTTTGTCCAGCACAAGGGTCTCACGACATGTGAGCCGATCCCTGGCGTCTTTGTTTTTGATGATCGGTTCAGCAGGATCGTATCCCTTTGTTATGTTCGCCATCGGGGCAGTTTGATTCTTACAATTAAGCCTTATCGGACACATCACGAGTACGAGCGTCTAAGGACTTCAACTAATTAAAGTGAGATCGGGCATATAGAGATTATTGTGATTCTTTGTTGTGATCAACAGTTACTGAGAATATGATGCAGGGATATGTTTAGTCATATCTGAAGAGTGGTAATTTGTTGAAGATTTCAAGATGTGTCAATAATCATATCCCAGAGGCGAATTTTGGAACATACTTCTGCACAGATTATCTTCAGATATCGGCTGAAAGGCAGGTGAGTGGAATAGCCAATATTGATGTCCAGAACAAGGCCGATAATGAGACAGAGATAATTATTACTTACGAAACCGTCGATTCTGTTCAGAAAATTCGTATAAGTACTTAAATATGGCTATTGATAGGTGTATTTATCGACGTTTGAGGATTCTGCTAGTGCTAATTGGAATGAAGCAATGTTAGTTAAGTGCACGAAGGCTCTGTGAACTCTCAATCGGCTCAGTATCTATACCCATCATATCTAGGGGTACTCATATTTTAACTGCTATAACCACTATTCACTCTCTTACGTCATACGTGTCTACCTATCCTATGAACACGTTCCGAAGTTGGCAGATAGGACGCGAATTTGCTGGCCCTCCTCCCCAAGTGCTTGGCAGATACCTCTGTTACTATCATACCGATACGAGATTCATAGGCCATTTCCAATACTCAGCGGACGACAAGCAACGCTAAACTATCATCCAGCCTTCCTCATGGTGCGACACGCCATATCTGCCTCAGACCACATCGCTCCCTCGCTCTCTTTACCTGCGATCAAATTATAGTAATAACATATCTATTATTACCCCTATCTTATGTCGTACTAGCCCACCATCTATACTCATCCACGCTAAGGCTATTCCCTTGTCAAAGTCACGCCACACATACCTACTCAAATTCACTCAATCTGCAGTATCCGAATCCTATCCTCATTCCGCACTCTCGCCAGTACTGATACATCTCGATCTGATCAGAGGTTACTCCTTGTTCCGTCACCTGAACTATCCCTCTCAACACGTTAGGACTACCACAAGATGGCATCAGTTCTACTCTCAACTATCACGCCTTATATTGGATCCGCCACAAAGCCCCAATTCATCGCAATAGCCTCAGAACTCTTTTCTAACTAGCGTACCTTGCTCTACGTTAGATTTACATTGTTCGTGATAAAATCCTTCTCGATGCACCCCGTCTGATGGCTTTAATTTCATGCGATTACATGGCCCTATCTATCGTATACACCGGTCTCTACTCGACGCTTACCCCCGTTAACAATTGGTTATCATGCAGACCCGCCCCCTTTGCCTGGAGCGACTCACATCGAGCTCATAAGACCTTCATTCACCATCATTGACCCAGGCCCCGCCATATACTCATTTGAATTATATTCGCAGACATAACTCACGATATCTCAGTCCCATCACCGTGAGACCTAAAAAGAATCAAGCGACATAGCTAATTGCAGAGCTCGTTCTATTACAACAAAATGCTGGAATACAGTACGATAGCCTGTCGGGACCGATATGACCGATCTAGAGGATCCACTTCGAATACCAAGTTCTAGTATCAGACACACATGTCCCTAACTTGGCACGGAACACTAACTATTCGCACGAATTATAACCCCCGCTGGCCTAGAATATCTGTAAATCGCCAATTAATTTTAAATAAGTATTATACCGACGAGTCCGCTAACAAGTCACATTGAATCTCGAAATTACTCAAGACTCATACACCACTACCACGATCTCTCATTCTTAAATCGTTAGTAACCGATTTCTAAACATAGAAACCGATGTTTATACGTCGCTAAGAAGCCGATTCAATTAGATATCTTTATCAAAACAAGGAAAACCTTCTCTCATGGCTACCCAGAAGCAATAAGAAAAACTTGATACAGTAGTGGCTGTTACTGATCTGCCCCAGCAGGAATACCCAGGACTGTATCCATTGTTAGATAATCGACACGATAGCATCGAAGTTTACGATTTACAAAAATATTTTGAACACTGTCGATGCTTGAGCGATGCCGACAACTCTCTTATAATACCCAGATTCTATCTGTCAACCCAGCATTACTTACTCTAGCATTCTCCGATAATTATGACGCCACCCTATATTCGCTGCGAAACTGATGCCCCTTGTACGCCAATGGCCATCATAACCAGAGGCTAAATAGGTTGGCCGATGTAGCTGGCGATTGTTGGGCGGGTAAGGGGTCTTGAACGACGGCGGGTGCAGATGTGGTGGGGCGGCGAATCGGCCTCCTTTGTTTGTCGCTGCGTCTAACTTAAAGTTGCTCTTGGCGGCCGCCATGCATCAAGCTTTTCTCTCTGTTTGGTATAGTAGCCTCGTTGGAGTCTTCGGTAGTCTCTGTGTCAGCGACGATGCTGTCTAAGCTTGATGAGTTTAAATCTATGGATTCCAATACGCGGGGTAATGGCGGACAATTTTCGGCAGATGGTGTTCAATGCTGCAATCTGCCGGATTGGCCCGCAATCTTCCGCTGGCCTCAATTGGGTTTCCCACCGATGGATGCTCTCAATATTCACGTACGCGGCTGGAAGATGTTTGGTCGTTGGCTGGTGGCTGTGGATTCTCTACTTCTAGTACTTCCGATGTCAAAGGCAGAAACAATCGCTATGAGCTGCAATTGGCTCGTAAAGGGATCAGTTAAAAAAGTTAAGAGCAGGTATAGACAAAAGAGTACCTGAGGTAGACATCGCGCTTGCGCGACACGCTTCAGAGGATGAATAGTTTCTCTCTGAAGGCGATTCAGCCGATGAATAGGGACACCCCCCTTTCATCGACACTGAGACTTGTTCAAGATCAGTGAAGCCATCGGGCTCAGCACTTGAGGGATGCAGAAGGAGTTTGAAAATCTGATGCCGATACACTCGAGCGAAGATTAACTGTGTGATAAATGAAGCGTTTATATGTGTTAAGATTTGGCGCATACTGAGAGATGAGGGAGCGATGTGTCGGGAAAAATGCGTCTGCAACGATATTCGCATCGGTTTTTTGTTTCTTCAGGAGGCATCGCTAACTTTCCTTTTTGGTCCCATCGTCCAGGTGCCGGAGAAACATTGAGACTGGCCGCGCGTCCTAGTTTCGAAGCTGAGAGGTTGGTACAGAATCGCGACCGCTGTTTGCTGTTGCGGGGATCGACGCTGTCGGCCTGCAAGCAAGGTCAGAGACGATTGAGGATGATATTTGAAGCTTGCAAGAGTTACCTCGTTGTCGGATTCAACTTTAAGTCGGGCGTCCAGACGGTGAGCATAAAAGTGGGCGCTAAGCAGAACAGATGTTTTTTCCATTCCGACACCATCGGACAAAAGGCTTGGTGTTGGCAGTGCAGACGTACACCTCGATGGCAGCGCCTAGCAGGGGGAGTCTGTCAAAGACCGCAGCCGATCATATTCCAGGGGCGCTGTTGACTGTGCCCCGAGCCTGGAGTTTGTCGTGAAGAACAGGCGATCGGAAGCTGGCCAAACCGAGTTTGACGGAGCTGAGTTGATGGTGGTAGAACTCATACGATGGTGGAGTTCGGCCCAGAGAAAAGCCGGTTGGCAGCAGGCAAGGACTGATGGCGATAGGAATATGGCTTTAGATTGATCATGGTCAGAGCTTTGAGTGGATCAAAGTTGGAAGGCATCTCGACATGATGATGCGTCATTGTAAGCAACCAAAGAGTAGCATCCCTGGTAAAAGCCATAATAAAACCCCTTGAACCAACTGACTAACTTCAGCAGGGGATATCTTGCCCGGAAAGGGCCGATGCAGCTCACCCATAGAGATGCATCGGCGGTAGATGGGGTCTTGATCTTCTGGGTAATCAGCTGGGAAGGATTGCTTGAGGAGGGAAGTTTCTGGGATGGCCTTGAGGTGTAAACATTAAGCCAGAGCTGTACGAACACACCAAGGACCCCCAATGTGCCGACGGGCTGGCGGCCGATAGCTTGATTGCCACCTGATGGAGCAGCTGGTAGTGGCGCCAAGGAGATAGTGCCCTAACGGAATTTGTTTCCTATCGCCAAGCACTCTGCTAGCATTGCCTATTGGTCGTCGGCGAGGGGTTGCGCCACCAAAGACGAACCGTTCCAACCACAAGTTCAGAAAAGCGACGTGCTCCCGATCATCAACTGGTCCAGTTCCTTTGTTTGAAGAGATATGTACCTGGACCAGCCGCCGATGTTTTTTGTTTGGAGCGCGTGGGGCAGGCTTGAACCGGAGTTTGAAGGGGTTGATGTAGCTTGTCGTGTCCAGGCAGGTGAGCATGGTCACATCTAGCAGAGTAGGGGTCATCGGCCCATGACCAAACAGAAAGGCATTGAGAGCATCAGACCAAGAAGTACGAGGCCGATGCGAGCAGAGATTCATTCCTTTCCATATCGGCCAAGGAGAGGTTGATGCAGTGGCCGATGTGAATTCTTCCCAATGAATCCTCTTTGCAGCCGATACTCTGATGTACCAATCTCTCCATCCAGGCAATCTGCTCGGCCAGGACCTTGAAGCTGTTGGTCCAGTCACTGACCAACATGGTGAGTTCTTGAAGGGAGTCGTTGGGTTTCGGCACTTGATGAAATCGTGGGATCTTCACTGCCCATGGCCATGATAGAAAAAGCCCAGGGGTAATCGGCAGCCGGAATCAAGATCTGGGACTCTGAGATGCATACAGTAGACAAGAACACGACGAAGAACAGGTGAAGAACATGGCAAATCGGTTCGTACAGATTGCAGATTGGGGAAAAGTAACCGGGTGAGAAGATTACCTCAGGAATTACGGATGCTGGTTGCATCGCGGAATAGGAGAGGTTGCCGGAGTCGACGGACGGAGAGAGGGAGGTTGCAGTAATTCGTCTAGATTCGCTAGAGCTGGTGGGGATATGGAAGATGAAGCGGTGGTGCTCTGGTGATGTGAAAGTATAAAAAGAGGGCAAGAAGACGAAGCGTTTATAAAGGTATGACAGCGAGCGGGAATGAGCCGTTGGCACTGTTTCAAACATTTATGGCAAGTGGGCTATCTTGGGCCGCCTCGGTATGGGAGAAATCTAGAGGCCCAAAGTTGGAAGAATTTCGGAATCCTACAGCGGAACTCCGAAATTGGGGGGCATATGTTAACGCCAAATTTGTAAGGACCTGTATCATATTCGTTCAAGAGACGGGTGCAGTCGGATAATGGAAATTATCAAGAAGCAGACCGAGTCTGAGAGGAGCCGTAAGACCGCGCGTGGCAGTTATTACTATAGTTATTAGGGAAAAGGTTTATTTGTCTTTTAGAAACCTGACTCGTGTCCGGTCAGGTCTCGTTAGTGTTTTTCTGTTATAGATAGGAAATCATATTATCGTGTCTATAAGGACTCATGTAACTCGGGCTATATATACGTATGCCGGGGACCTTGTAATCTATCACAACGATCATACAAATTCGGCGCATCGCCACCCCTTCGACGGATCCTGCTTCTCGAGCCGGCTGCATCGGTTAGGTCCGAACTCCTGCGAGAGGGTAAGTCTCGTTACAACCGACTACCAACGGCTAGGACTTCCTCGGTTGGTCCGATATTCTAGTCGGTTTTATGGTAGTCGGCTTACCACGATATATTTACTTTATCTATGGCTGCATCAGTTTAGTTTGATCTCATAGATTGACTAGGTATATCACATCAGTGTGCACAGATTGTATCGACTTATTGGGAGCGATTATCATCAGTTCGTCGTGCTGCATCGGTTAGGTCCGACTACTGAACTGTTAGTGATAAGTCGATCCTGCTGAGCCGATGCGTTGTGTGCAGGCGCTTTATCGGAGTGTATAGCCGATAAGTTATTTTCATCACGAATCGCATTATATCTATCGACTCATTGAGGCATTGTTATTATTGTGGTCTGTGCTGCAACGGTTAGGTCCGATCTACTAGACTGACATAAATAGCTTTTACTCTTAATAAGCCGATGGTGTTGTGCGATGGTGTTATCGGAGTGCTTAGCCGATAAGTTACCTGTTCAAAGTTGACTCATTTGTTCATTGTTTTATCCTGTGTTCGCTTTATTAAGCAGTCGGCTAGCTTATCAATTTATTTATCATTTACGTTATTGCATATTTATTATTTGTTCTTGCCTGTATTATTGTCACAATCGGCTAAGGATAGCCGATGGGTTCACTCTGCCGATCCAAGCACAAGTATAAGCAAGTTCCCGGGCACGACCCCAGGTAAGGGCCCGGGCATGACCTTGGGTAAGGACCAGTGCATGAGCCTGGACAGCGGACGAAGATCTTGGGAGCCGATATGAGCAAGGGCCCGGGTGCAGGCACACCTTCATAATAATACCAGTAACATTAGATCATGATCAGCTAGGATCTATTTGATTTATTTATGCATTTATACTTGCTTATTTTACCTAGCTCATAGCCGGTTTTCGAATATCCTTTCGATGATCGGTAGCATGATATTTGTTTATTATTACATTATTGTCCTTGCCATCATCGGTCTTAAGCCGACGTATAAGTGCTACAGTGTACATCGTCCATAGCGCTGATGAAACGAGTCTAGATCGGCTTCCAGCCGATTGGCTCATTGATCTAACATTTTCCTCCTTGTCAATTACAGGGTCAAATTGACTGGCACGCCTACGAACCTCAAACTTTAGGACCTGCACTGGAGTGAAGCAAATCTCCCAGGCCTTCGCGTGTCACCCAGACGCCGAACAGGACCGGCGATTTTCGGCGTCAACAGCCGCGCACATAGTCACGCCACACGTCACTCGGTAACCCCAACAACGACCGGTGGTGCCAACATCAAAATGACCATGGGACGACCAGGATCTCCGAGGCTAACTACGACATGATCTCAGGCCAGACATCAACGCACGGCGCCACGAACACGAGAAAAATGAGCATCGCCAACTAGAAGATGAGAATGAGCGCTTCGGCCTGCACCATGAGTGGTTTCACTACCGTCGTCAGAGTCAGAGACCTCATGCAGATGAAGGAGTGCCGGCCTTCACCTAGGAGCTGCAACAAGTCGACTGGCCATCAGGCTTCAAGCTGACTGGAATTGAAAAATACAATGGGAAGACCAACCCTGAGTCCTGGCTCACAGTTTACACTCTAGCGATCCGAGCAGCTAGAGGAGATCACAAAGCCATGGCTAACTACCTCCCAGTCGCTCTAGCCGACTCAGCAAAGACATGGCTAACGGGACTTCCCAAGCAATCAATCAGCTCCTGGGAAGAACTCCGGGAATGCTTCATCGCCAACTTCCAGGGAACTTACGAGATACCATCTTCCGAGTACGATCTGTATTAGTTGAACCAAAGGAAGAATGAGTCTCTTCGTGATTTCATCAAGAGGTTTTCTGAGAAGAGGAATTCAATCCCAATGATCAAGGACAAGATCATCATCGTCGCCTTCCGCAAGGGAGTCAGAGACGCCCCGTTCATTGCCAAGTTTACTTGGAAACCTCCCGCCTCTGTCAAGACTCTTTTCGACATGGCGAACAAATACACCGACTCGGTAGATGCAGTTGCCGAGGCCATGGATGACAAAAAGGAGCCCCGGCAGGACAAGAAAGACACCGACGAGCCACCATAGAACAAATCCGGCAACCGCAAGTGGAAGTCAGATAACGTGGTGGCAGCCGTGGAGCGTACTCGGCCGTGACCCCCAAGGACCAACGAGTTCCAAAAAGTGATGAACGGGCCATGCCCATTCCATCCAAGGGCAAGCATGCAGCTAATTACTGTTTCATGCTCAAAAAGTTTGCTTCCGAGCAAACTTCAACATCTGGCAGCAACAAAGACAAAGATAGGCCAGATTTGGGCGCAGCCGGTGATTACCAAGATCCCTAGGCTGAGCTCAATCACATCTTTGATGGGCCGACTGCATATGAGTCCAAGAGGAAGCAGAAGCTTACAGCACACCAAGTCAACTCGGTCTCAGTAGATGCCCCCCAATACTTGCGTTGGTTAGAAACGCCAATCACGTTTGACCGTGCGGATCACCCCGATCAGGTTACTCATCCAGGACGCTATCCACTCGTCCTGGACCCGATCATCAGGAGCATCAAACTAAAGAAGGTTCTCATCGATGGAGAAAGTGCTCTCAACATTCTGTTCGCCAAGACGCTTCACGAGATGAAGATTCCTTGTTCCGAGCTACGGCCGAGTACAGCGCCCTTCCACGGGGTAATCCCTGGCCTATCTTCTACTCCACTCGGGCAGATAACTCTGCCAGTTACTTTTGGCACGCGGGATAATTTCTGCATCGAGAATATCTGCTTCGAGGTTACCGACTTCGAGATTGCGTACCACGCGATACTCAAACGGCCAGCACTAGCCATATTTATGGCAGTGCCACATTATACCTACATGATGCTCAAGATGCCAGGACCGGCCGGAGTTCTTTCTCTTCGCAGTGATGTCAAGCAAGCCTTCACATGCGACAAAAAGAGTTGTGAGCTGGCTCAATCTCAAGAAGTGGCAGTTGGGCCCAACAACATCCAACTAGCCGCTACAACAGCAAGCGGCGGCGATCAAGTCCTGGCAAAAAAAGCAGCCAAGTCGGGAATTGCAGCAGACTCTGAAACGAAGAAGATCCCCTTGGACCCTTTTGACCCCTCCAAAACTGCTCTTGTCAGGACCGGACTCGACCCTAAATAGGAAGACGAGCTCGTCACCTTCCTTCAGACAAACAGGGATATATTTTCTTGGAAACCTTCCGACATGCCTGGTGTACCAAGGGAGGTGATCGAGCATTCCCTCAACGTCACGCCGGATGCCAAGCTAGTTAAACAACCGCTACGGTGCTTTGCATAGGACCACAAAGATGCTATTCGGGAGGAGATAACCAAGCTCCTTGCAGCCGGGTTCATCAAAGAGGTATATCACCCGGATTGGCTGGCAAACCTAGTCTTGGTCCAGAAGAAGAACGGTAAATAGTGCATGTGCATCGACTACACTGACTTAAACAACGCATGCCCCAAAGACCCATTTGGTCTACCCAGAATAGATCAGGTGGTGGATTCAACTGTGGGGTGTGAACTTCTCAGCTTTCTCGACTGTTACTCGGGATATCACCAAATCAGCTTAAATAGTCGGGGGCTGAACCTACCCTAGCAACAAATGAAGTGCTAATCATCTCTCAAGATTGGTGGACACCAATTGTCAAATTCCTCTTGGATGACGAACTCCCAGAAGATCGCAGTGAAGCCGAACGGATCAAACGTCGAAGGAAATGTTTCCTTGTAGTCGGAGAAGACCTATACCGTAGAAGCGCATCCGGAGTCCTCATGCGCTACGTTACACCCGAGGAGGGCAAGCAGATTCTGCAGTTGATCCACTTGGGTATTTGTGGCAACCACGACGCATCCAGGACGTTAGTCGGAATGGATTACAGGTAGGGATTCTTCTGGCCGACCGCGGTAACAGATGCTAAAGACATAGTTCGCACAAGCAAGGGATGCCAATTCTATGCAAGACAAACACATCTTCCAGCTCAAGAACTTCAAACAATTCCAATCTCTTGGCCCTTTGTAGTTTGGGGGCTTGACATGGTTGGGTCATTCAAGAAAGTGCCAGGAGGGTTCACACACTTGTTCATCGCAGTGGATAAATTCACAAAGTGGATTGAGGCAAAACCCATTGCTACCATAACAGCGGCACGAGCAAAGGACTTCATTATGAGTATTTTATACCGATTTGGAGTTCCTAACCGCATCATAATGGACAACGGTACTCAGTTCACTGGTGGCGTGTTTTAAGATTTCTGTGATGACTTCGGCATCAAGATCTGTTATGCTTCTGTGGCACACACACGGAGTAATGGGCAGGTTGAGCGTTCCAATGGCATGGTTTTACAAGATATCAAGGTTAGGATATTCGACTGAGTACAACCATATGCAGGGCGGTGGGTACAAGAACTCCCATCTGTTCTCTAGTCTCTAAGAACCACGGTTTGTCGGGCAACAAGGCAATTCCCTTTCTTCCTAGTCTATGGTGCTGAGGGTGTGTTACCAACCGAGTTAGAGTTCAGCTCTTCGTGAGTTCGGGCCTACTCAGAAGACAAATCAACTGAAGACCGACTGGTCGAACTCGATCAGTTGGAGGAAGCAAGGGATATCGCAACTCTTCAATCGGCAAGGTATCTTCAAGGCCTGCGTCGTCATCATAGTCGAAATGTTCGTGGCCGCACCTTTTTGGTGGGTCATCTCGTCTTGAGAAAAATACAAACCACCAAAGACAGGCATAAACTATCCCCTTTATGGGAAGGGCTGTTTATTATCGCTAAGGTGACACGTCCGGACGCCTACCGACTAAAGACTAAAGACGGTGCCCTCATCAGCAACTCATGGAATATAGAACAGCTACATCCTTTCTATACCTGAGTCTTGTATTTCCTCTATACATACGTATATTGATGTAACACCCTGAAAAATTATCCCTATATAAAATATTGTGGAAAATGGATTTTTAGAAATTTAATTAAAAGTCGCAATGAGTGAAAAGAATAAAATCAGGAAAAATCTGAAAAAAATGGACTTGCAAATAATTTTATAAAATTCTTTGCTTAATTATTTAATTTCTGGAATTTTCTGGGAATTAATTGATTAGGGGAAGTATTTTTGGCAAAATAAACAAACTCACAGCATTAAAACAAAAAGAAAAAGGTTTTAAAAACCCCTCCACAGTCGCTGGGCCAATTCTCGGCCCGTTACTGTGCGTAGCCCGTTCCCCTCCCCGCACGCGCCAGTCGGCCCACGGCCGCTCGCGTCGCCGCAGCCACTGACAGGTGTGGCCCGCCTGTCGGGCCGTCATCGTCTTCCTCCCACCTGGGCGCACTGTAGCACCCGAACTCCACCGCCGCAAATCCCGCCAAATCCGCTCGTCTCGGACTCGGTCTCTCCAAATCGGTTGGGGGAAAACCGAGCCCTTATCTCCCTCTACCTAATCCCCAAGAATCCGAAGCCAAAACGTGCGTAGAGCAGAGACCCGAAGCTTCCCGAGTCGGACCTCTATCTCTAACTGGCGCCGCCGCAAAATCAGTCGCGTCCGAGCCGGACTCTGTCCCTCTCCACCCTAAATAGCGACCCTAGAACCCCTAGGTTGGTTTTTGCGCATTAGATCAAGCTCTAGCATGCCCTAGCCGCCTCCCCGCGTCTTGCGCCTGCTCCGCCGCCGCCGCCAAGCTTCGGTTGCGCGCCACCGTCACTGCAACCACCGTCGGAGTTCGCTGCCGCCTCGGTTAGGTTCGCCGGACCCCGCAGAAGCCAGGCTGCCGCTGCTTAGCCCTCGGGAGCCGCCGGAACACCGCCGTCGACGAAGACCTGAAGCCCTCCGCCGCCTGAAGCTCGCCGCTGGCCGTCTCCGTCACCGTTCTTCACGGTTTCACCCTCGGTAACGATCGCCTCAACCCCCTTTACCCTTTCCCGCTGTCCCCGTGCGTCGTCGTGCCACCGATCGCCGTCGACCATCGGGTTTAGCACCGCCGCCATTGCCGCCGTCGCTATAGCCGCCATGGTCGCCGACGTGGTCACCGTGTGTGAGCCAGCTCGGCGCCACCTCAGCGCCGTCAGCCGATCCGATCGGGATCGATGTCAGCCGTCGGATCTTCGTGGTTAGATCCCATCTGTCTGACCGTAGTGAGATCACCTGGACACGTGGCTAGATCGTGGCCATCCGATCCAAACCCTAGAACCCTAGCCGTCGGATTCTCCTTGTGGACCACGGTGGACTCGGTCCACCATGAACCCGATGCCTCTCTCTCGCCGACAGTGGGCCCCACTGGTCAGCCGAGAGTCTCCTCTCTCCTGTGACATCATAAATCCCTTTTTCGAATAAAATTAATTCAATAATGACGCAATTGTTAACGCCAAAATTTGGTACGGGTCGTTACCATGTTCGGTTAAGGAAAGAAGCGATATCAGCCATTGGAAACTAATCCAAAAGAGTCCGAGCTTGGGAAGGAATCGTGAAGACCACGTTATGGCAGTTATTTATCTTATCTATTAGATAGTTTTATCTTTCAGGAAACCTGATCTCTTGTCCGATCAGGTCTGTTAGTTTTCCTTTTCTAGTTAGGAAAGTCCTGTTCCGTGTCCTATAAGGACTCTTGTAACTCGGGGTATATATACGTATGCCCGAGGACCTTGTAATCTATCCATACAGATCAATAAACTTTGGCGCATCGCCACCCTTCCGACGGGTTCTTGCTTCTCGAGCGGGGCTGCATCGGTTAGGTTCAAACTCCTGCGAGAGGGTAAGACTCGTCACCCCTTACCCAGGTGTATCTGCCCCGTCTACGGCTACATCGGTTCGGTTCGATCTCTTAGGCCGATCAGGTATACCACATCACGCGTGCATAGTTTTTATCGGTTTACTGGGGATAGTTTATCATCAGTTTGTGCTGCATCGGTTGGGTCCGACCTACTAAACTGAGCAATAAGTTATTCCTGCTTGGCCGATGGCTTCTGTGCAAGTGTCTTATCGGAATGCATAGCCGGTAAATTATCTTATACATCACGATTGCATTAGATCTATCGGCCCATTGAGGTTCTGTTATCATTATTGGTCTGTGCTGCAACGGTTCGGTCCGATCTACTAGACTGATAGTAATAATCTTATCCTTGTCGAGTCGATAGGTGTTTATGCGATGTTCTATCGGAGTGCTTAGCCGATAGGTTATCTGTTACTAGACAACCGACTGCATTGTCTTTTATTTCTGCCTATCTGTTTTACCATCGGCTTCTAGCCGATGACTTACTGTTTTATTTGGCAGTCGGCTGGTATATTACTTGCTTATATCATCATCGGCTTCCGGCCGATGTACAGGTGCTCTATCAGCAATCGTCATTCCTCCTTGCTTCTCCCCGGACACGACCACGAGCAAGTACCCGGGCGCGGGCACGAGGAAGAGCCCGGGCAGGGCCGATATACAGATGCTATCGGCTATCGGCTAGGAGTATCGGCCAATTGAATAGGAGCAAGGGCCCGGGCACGGGCACGAGCAAGCAGACAAGTACTCGGGCGCGGGCACGAAGACTCAGGCGCGAGCACAAAGACCCGGGCGCGGGCACGAGGTCCCGGGCGTGGGCAACAGGATGACTACCCGGGCGCGGACACGGACAACTAGTACCCGGGCACGAGCACGCGCGAAGACAAGGGCCCGAGTAGAACGCAGCCAATTTACAAGTACTGTTGGCGCCATCGACTGTATCAGCTTATCGGCCGATTGGAGCGGTGATCTGATTTGTTTATCTCCTTGTCAATTGCTGGGTCAAATTGACTGGCACGCCTACGAACCTCAAATATTTTAGGACTTGCACTGGAGCTAAGCAGATCTCCCAGGCCTTCATATGTTCAATCGCATCAAACCAGATCATCAACAAGCTTCTTGGCACACCCGGTGGTTTTTGGTGCGAACATATTTTTGGCACGCCTGGTGGGACACAGAACTTCGACATGGCTGGAAAAGAGGTCAGCAAAGATGATACAATCCCAGTTACAATGGAAGACTTGACCGAAGAACAGAGACAACAAGTGGAGCAGAACATCGATGATTTTCGGAAGCTTTGTCTAGAATCCTTCGGTATGACAGATCAAGGGCCGATTCAGAAGTCGCAATTTCCAAAGCCTGTTCTGATTGATGAATCGAGCCATACATCGCCTGCAAGTTCACAAAAGCCGATTCAAGACATGTTTAATAAAGCAGTTCATCATGCGTTGACCGATCAATCTGGGATATTGGTGAACACATTACAGAGCTTGATCAAGAAGGCAGTGGAGCCGATTCAAATACCCGGGGGGCAACAAGATGGGATTCCTCAAGGATATCAAATTGCGTACTATGGGGGACATCAACAGAGTTATCCAGAAGCTGTTCCTGAGTACAATTATCAGAAGGAATATCAGAATCAGAATCGGCTACCAACTCCACCTCTGCATTATCACATCGAAAATCCAGGAGAAAAAGGTTTGACAGCAAGAATCACAGAGGTGATGAGAGAACAATTCGGTTTAAGACCGAAAGAGGAAACATTTATGTATCGGCATCCATATCCAGATTGGTTTGATAGAGTTCCGTTGCCATGCCGATACAGAGTACCTGACTTCTCCAAATTCTCAGGGCAAGATGATGTATCTACAGTGGAACATGTCAGCCGATTCTTGGCTCAATGTGTAGAGGCATCGGCTGTAGAAGCTTTGAGAGTTAGACTCTTCCCGTTATCATTATCCGGATCGGCCTTTACATGGTTTTCTTCATTGCCACCTAACTCAGTTCGAAGTTGGGCCGATCTGGAAAAGCAATTCCACAAGTATTTCTTTATGGGAAGTCAGGAGATGAGTTTGATAGACTTAACATCGGTAATACAGAAGCCGGAGGAATCAGTCGCAGAATATATCCAGCGGTTTCGTAATGTTAGAAGCCGATGTTATAGCTTAAGTCTGGATGATGCACAGCTGGCCGAATTAGCATTCCAAGGTTTGTTGGCTCCGATCAAGGAAAGATTTTCATTAGAAGACTTTGAGAGCCTAGCACACCTAGTACAGAAGGTATCGGTTCATGAAAGCCGATTTCAGGAGGCCAGGAAGAAATGATGAGGCCCGAACAGAAGAATTTCGAAGTTTGATAACAAACTCCGAAATTGGGGGGCATGTGTTAACGCCAAATTTGGTACGGGTCGTTACCATGTTCAGTTAAGGAAAGAAGCGATATCAGCCATTGAAAACTAATCTAGAAGAGTCCGAGTTTGGGAAGGAATCGTGAAGACCACGTTATGGCAGTTATTTATCTTATCTATTAGATAGTTTTATCTTTTAGGAAACCTGATCTATTGTCCGATCAGGTCTGTTAGTTTTCCTTTTCTAGTTAGGAAAGTCCTGTTCCGTGTCCTATAAGGACTCTTGTAACTCGGGGTATATATACGTATGCCCGAGGACCTTGTAATCTATCCATACAGATCAATAAACTTCGGCGCATCGCCACCCTTTCGACGGGTTCTTGCTTCTCGAGCGGGGCTGCATCGGTTAGGTCCGAACTCCTGCGAGAGGGTAAGACTCGTCACCCCTTACCCAGGTGTATCCGCCCTGTCTACGGCTGCATCGGTTCGGTTCGATCTCTTAGGCCGATCAGGTATAACACATCACGCGTGCATAGTTTTTATCGGTTTACTGGGGATAGTTTATCATCAGTTTGTGCTGCATCGGTTGGGTCCGACCTACTAAACTGAGCGATAAGTTATTCCTGCTAGGCCGATGGATTCTATGCAAGTGTCTTATCGGAATGCATAGCCGGTAAATTATCTTATACATCACGATTGCATTAGATCTATTGGCCCATTGAGGTTCTGTTATCATTATTGGTCTGTGCTGCAACGGTTCGGTCCGATCTACTAGACTGATAGTAATAATCTTATCCTTGTCGAGTCGATAGGTGTTTATGCGATGTTCCATCGGAGTGCTTAGCCGATAGGTTATCTGTTACTAGACAACCGACTGCATTGTCTTTTATTTCTGCCTATCTGTTTTACCATCGGCTTCTAGCCGATGTCTTACTGTTTTATTTGGCAGTCGGCTGGTATATTACTTGCTTATATCATCATCGGCTTCCGGCCGATGTACAGGTGCTCTATCGGCAATCGTCATTCCTCCTTGCTTCTCCCCGGACACGACCACGAGCAAGTACCCGGGCGCGGGCACGACGAAGAGCCCGGGCACGGCCGATATACAGATGCTATCGGCTATCGGCTAGGAGTATCGGCCGATTGAATAGGAGCAAGGGCCCGAGCACGGGCACGAACAAGCAGACAAGTACCCGGGCGCGGGCACGAAGACTCAGGCGCGGGCACAAAGACCCGGGCGCGGGCACGAGGTCCCAGGCGTGGGCAACAGGACGACTACCCGGGCGCGGACACGGACAACTAGTACCCGGGCACGAGCACGCGCGAAGACAAGGGCCCGAGTACAAGCGCAGCCGATTTACAAGTATTGTTGGCGCCATCGACTGTATCAGCTTATCGGCCGATTGGAGCGGTGATCTGATTTGTTTTATCTCCTTGTCAATTGCTGGGTCAAATTGACTGGCACGCCTACGAACCTCAAATATTTTAGGACTTGCACTGGAGCTAAGCAGATCTCCTAGGCCTTCGTATGTTCAATCGCATCAAACCAGATCATCAACAAGCTTCTTGGCACACCCGGTGGTTTTTGGTGCGAACAGCAATAAATCAGTTAATTCTTTTCAATAGGCTATAAAGGGTTAGAACTTCCAAAAATCATAACTAATTCATACGAACTCGGATTGAGGTCGTTCAAGTCTCTAATTTCTCTAAAAATCATGAACTATCCACTAAAAATATAATATTGTACTGTTCATATGTGTTGATGTACTATTTTGCTTGTTTTGTTTATTTCCTATAGCTACCGACGTTCAGGAAGTGACGCAGTTTGTCGAGGCAGGTTTTGAATACTGTGTGGAGCTGCAAGGCAAGCCACACAGATTCCTTTTTCTCATTGAACATATTGTTCCTATGATTAAAGCTATGTTTTCTTTCAATGCTGCATTTATTTTGGAATGTCATCGGGACAGGGAAACCTTAACCTTTGTTTATGACCCCTTTGCTTTGATTACCTGACATTGTGCCTATGGGGTAATTTGACTAGCTAACTTTATTTATTGGTTAGCTAGAATAACTCTAGGACCCTACTTAGCCATGCCTAGCAAATAACAGGATAACTTGTGAGTTGTCACAATAATTTCCATACTACTATTCAGTCACATGAAATGATGTTCCATTTACGACGGTGGTCGTATAAGGACATTTAATGGTTCACTAAAACTTGAATAAAAGGTGGGTTGCGAGCACCAGGGTTGGATTTGTTGCTAGCGGTGCTCGTGACAGTTAAGGACCGGTTCGCAGACTACCCGTTGCGAAGCAACACTCGTGCTAACCACAAGCTAGTATGGGTAATGGTGGGAACCAAAGTGTAGTACGTTCAACCAGGGTCCACCATGGTGTGTTGTGGCTGTGTCAATAAGACCACCATGGCTGCGTCAATAAGTCCATGTCTTGGGCGTTGGATCAACTCCCAGCCGAGGTATCTGATCAATCCTACTGGAGACTGGTGGTCCAGTGGGTGGCTCCCTTGTTGTGCGGATTACATGGAGGGTCCGATCACAATTCCTTTCCGAGATACCGTGGTGGTATTGAGGGGCACAGTGATGTGCTGTGGAGTTGTGTCTTGTGGGTAAATTCGTACACCTCTGGCCAGAGTAAAACTATTCGAATAGCCGTGCCCACGGTTAAGGGCGGCCTAGCAATGTTTTCTGTGATTAGTCCCACCTCATATAAAACTGGATGGTTGAACAGTGGAACATGTGTAGCTCCAGTTTAGAGTGGTTGGGCCTATACCGTTTTGGTGAGCGGTATAGTGTTGATCAATAATGTTATTTAACTAATGTTTTATTACTCTCTCAAATGTTTTATTTCTTGCTTTTATGCAAACTTGAGCCATATTATGCCATCCTTTGTATCCCGTGCACTTGCATATTTGCTGTGTGGCTTGCGGAGTATTTCATGTACTCATCTTGCAATCAACAATCATCATTCAGAGGAGGACTACTTGGAAGACTGAGAGGGAGCCCGGTCAAGTGCGTGGAGTGGGAGTCGTCACGCTACGATTTATTTATCCGTTGTTAGAACCTTATTGTTTTGAGAGGTACCATTCACCTCTGTAATAAATGCTTATGCCATGTAAACCATTACTTTGATTATCCATTCTGTCATGTGTGCCTTAGTTGATTCCTGGACGAGGGTTTACACACAATAAAACTCCAGAATTTTGGATGGAAATTCTAGGCGTGACAATAGATTTTTCTCTGACTCACTACATCGCTTGTTCCAACCGACTAGTGAGTCTGGGGCTGCATGTATTATGTGCCTTGTTAATAAAATCCGAGCTTGTTTTATCTAAGTCAAGAAGTTTTACAATGATTATGCTACGTTTGTCTGAGTATAGCTATTAGAAGTAAACGATTTTTCTTAAGTTCTTTTCGATCTACTCGGCGCAGACTACATAGTCAGGTAAAGCTAATGATGATTAAGAATATACAAGTACTCAACAGCATTGTACAGATATTTACGAATGTCTTTACAAAAGTTATATACACCGACTGCATAATTGTTTTGTTCTTACATACCCAGGTCCTTAGGTATTGCCTCTGTAGTTAGCCTCACCTGGCTAATCAGCTCCAGTGCCTCTTCGGGAGTCGTCTCTTTGGCAAAACACTCACCAATGGCCTCAATATCAACCCTAGGGTATATTGACTTGGTCATGGCAAGAGTTTGGGCGACACCGACAGCTACACGCTCATCCGAGTACTTCTTCAAGATACTCGGGGCTTCGCTTAGGCGTGCCTACACCTGGGAGATGGTACTGGAGCTGGTCCCAGCATAGTGAGGCTGCATGATGTCTAGGTGCCCTTTCACGGATCCGATGAGGATTTCTCATGACTCCTTGACAACCTTGATTTCCTCTATGAAGGCGCTAAATTGAACCTGGGCATTGGCTTTGGAAGCTGTTTAGATGCATCAATAAGAATATCTATTAGCCAAGACACGCAATCGGAGCAACAAGAAGTCGAGTCAAGATCATTGTCAAATAGGAGACTTACTGGCATAGTCGGCCTCCACCTTAGCTTTGGCCTTCTCCACTTCGGCTTTGGTCTACTCTATTTCCTTCAGCTTGTTATCTTATTGTTTCTTCTCCTCTGCTTGAGCCTTTAGCTCGGTTTTGAGGGCTACAAATCAGAACAGTCAAGAACTCAAGATTGCAATCAAAACTCAACAAGGCAGTCAGAAATCAACAAAGCTAGAGAAATCTACTTGGGAGAACAACACAGAAGACTTACTTCTAATCTTTTTGGCTAAAGCCCAATTTTCGTCCCTGAGCTTATCAACCGATCCCCTCAGCCAAGTTTCCCTCTCTTGGCTAGTCCACTCTAGGTCATTCTTGGCTGCCTGGTGCTGGCCCAGTCGTTGGAGATGGGAGGCGAGCTCGGTAAGGACCTTATTTATTTTCTTCGAGCGATCGACGATCTTCTGCTCAGAACAAAACAGAGGAAAATAGAGTCAAATGGCAGAGTACTAGATCAATGGAAACTGTCCAGAACTCAACATGGCAAGATTCGCTACATACCTAGACTCCCCTGGACGCAGTGATTGCAGCATGTAGATGAACTTCGCACTCCCTCGATGCTGCTTGCTCGTCGTGCTCGTAGCTCTCCGCAACTCCCTCGGGAGTGACCCAATGAAAAGTTCTTGGGAAGTTGCGTGGAGGGGCTTCAAGCCGAGGGAGGTCTCCTTCATCAGAAGACGACGATGATATTGATGGCGATGGGGTCCTGGTTTGGAACTTGGCGGCTACAGGGGCTTCAGTGATCTGCTCGGGGCCTGGAGCAACAACTTCAGCACTTGCTCCCTGGTCGGCCGGTGCTGGTGATCCTGCTGTTAGGACTGCTTCAGCTTCTGCAGCTGGGGCAGCCTTTGGCTCGGCAGGTGCAATTGCTGGAGCTAGCTCGGCTGGGATTGTCTCAGGGACATGGGCTGCTGGCATAGTCCCCTTGGGATCTATGTCAACTCGCTTCCTGCACAATATATCAGACATCAATACATCTACCACATCATTCAAGATTCTTAGAAGATCGAAGCTTGTTTACCTCTTGGAAGTCTTGAACTTCCACGAGGGGGCTCCAGAAGATGTCCGCGGTGGAGAGCTGTCAGTTGTCGGGCCAGTCAGCGCGGTAGTCGACGGTGGCGATTTGGCTCCAGTCGGCTCTGTTCCTAGCACAGCCGACTGGTGTGTCAAGATACTCGGCAGTGCTACCCTTGGGCTGAATGTTGCTGATCTTGTACTCGGCAATGCTGGCCTTGGGCTCGATGTTGCTAATCTTGAGCTCAACGGTGCTGGCCTTGGGCTCGATGTTGCTGGCCTCGGGCTTGGAGACACTGGTTTTGGGCTTGGCGGCCTAGGAGCTAAGCTAGCAGGGTGCTTGATCCTCAAGCTCCTGGGCGCTGCACTTGGCGTGCTTGTCTTCTTCTTGCCCGGATCTTCAAATGGTTTTTTCCCAGCCCTCTTGGAGCTGGGTTAGGCAGCAGAAGGACTGCCTGGCCTCTTCCTCATTTTGGTAGCCGGCTGGTTTTGGGAGTCGTCATCAAACTCCACACAATCCTACAAGTGTTTCAACGACATACATCATGCATTGCTGAACAATCCAAGATAGATATCCACAGATATTCATCACAGAAGGATAAAGATTCAATATCAATTTCTCAAGATTACATGTGGCCGAGGCTTGTTTTGGCTATAGGGCGTGGGGGCGCGTTCTGTGTCCTCAATCTCCACTACCCCGTTGACAAAAAAGCCGAGCAAGGTATCAATGACCTTGTTCTTGTCGGCTAAGTCAAGGTATTCATGACTGGGATCATCTTTGCCTTGATACTCCCAGCCAAAGTGGCTCTTGTCCTTCAGAGGCTTGGTGCGACGGTTCAAGAAACACCTCGCTACCCAAGGACCAATCAGCCCCGAGGTCTTCAGGAGGTCTATCTTCTCCATCAGCAGGTACACTTGCCCCATTTATTCATAGCTTGGCACGGAAGACTAGCTGGGTAGAAACTCTCCCCCGGAGATACAATTGCATTCGGAAGCCTCGACTTCGTCGCCGACCAGATCGGCAATCTCACCTTGGCCGACTCGGACTCGATCCGATCTGCCAGGGAACCGGCCGACTCCGCGCCAGTCAGTCCACACGATGCTGCAGCAACCCTCATCGACTTGCTGCGGCAATCTTCATCTTGTCTGGGTCTCGGGACAACTCTTTCCTTCGGTGTTCGACTCGAACTCAGCCTTGAGTCGGCCAAGATCGAGCTAAGAAGGGAAGAGATCGTCAATCTCCCGTACAGACTCGGCAACGCCACGGATATCTTCAGACAACATCCGACGCGGCAAATCCGATCCTCTGGAGTTCGACTTGGATACGGCCCAGAGCCACTCGAGATCGGATCTAGGGAGGTCGGAGTTATAATCACCCCCATCAACTATTCCGACTACGACTCTTAGTCGGACTACGACTCTCAGTCGGATTCCGACTCTAAGTCGGACAGCAGTTCGGCAAGCTTCTCCCCGCCATGAGAAATCTTCATGGCATCCAAAGGCTCTACTCCTACTCAGGAATCATGCCAACTACGCGAGCAACAAGAGGAGGAAGCACGCCGACTGCGAGAGCAACAAGAGGAAGAAGCAAGACGCCGGCACGACGATCTACGCAGGGCCGGGCGGACTATACAGCAACAAATCCTCCAAACCCGAGTCAGTGACCACGACATCTTCATTACTCCTCAACAGAACATCGTGGCCGCTGCGACTCTACTGGATACACTCCAGTTCAGGCCTGATCACCAGGCCACCCCGACGATCACAAGGATAAAAGCCATGCTTACCGCTGCTGCATGTCAGCAGCACCAACAGTCGGGTGATACCCTCATACCGACCAACCGGTCGACATCCCCAACGGCAGTCTCATCTACCTCAAAGAGACGCCGAGCGGCTGGCTCTAGTCAGCCGCATACGGAGGCACGTCAGGCATCACTTGGCAACCCCAATGACAACCGGCACGTCAAAGCAACCGTCGAGATGATCAGGACCTCCGAGACCGACTACGGCGTGACCTTCCGCAAGACATCATCGCTCGGCGCCGTGAACGAGAAGAAGATGAGCAACGCCAACTGGAAGACAAGAACAAGCGTTTCGGCCTCCACCACGAGCGGTTTCGCCGCCGTATTTGGAGCCGGAGCCTTCATGAAGACAAAGGCATACCGGCCTTCACCCAGGAGCTACAACAGGTCGATGGGTGTCGGGTTTCAAGCCTACAGGCATCGACAAATACGACGGCAAGACCAATCCCGAGTCCTGGTTCATGGTCTACACTCTGGCGATCCGAGCAGCTGGAGGAAATCACAAAGTCATGGCTAACTACCTCCCAGTAGCTTTAGCCGACTCAGCGAGGACATGGCTAACAGGACTTCCCAAGCAATCAATCGGCTCCTGGGGAGAACTCCGGGAACGCTTCATCGCCAACTTCCAGGGAACATACGAGAGGCCATCTTCCGAGTACGACCTATATCAGTTGCATCAAAGGAAGAACGAGTCCCTTCGTGACTTCATCAAGAGGTTCTCTGAGAAGAAGAATTCAATCCCAATGATCAAGGATGAGGTCGTCATCGCCGCCTTTCGAAAAGGGGTCAAAAACACCTCGTTCATCAACAAATACACGCGGAAGCCTCCTAACTCTGTCAAGGCTTTATTCGACATGGTGGACAAGTACGCCGACTCGGCTGACGCCATGGCTGAGGCCCTCGATGACAAGAAGGAACCCTAACAAAAGAAGCAGGAGGGCACCAACGACGCGGTCCTGACTAAAGTCAGGAGTCACAAACACAAGTCAGACGGCTTCATTGTGGCAGTCGGTCTCAACCGCCTTCGACTTTCAACAACTGAAGATTATCAGGACAACAAGTGACAAGCTTGGGGGCTCAAAAGCCCAAACACAAGGATGGCATCCCCACTCCCAAATACCGAACAGCTAAGTCGCTCTCTGATAAATAGTTCTTCATTTGGCCTTGCCATTGCTGTAGCCGCTTACACCTAATAGGTGCACAAGCTGCACTTTTTTTCGTTCTTTCTCTTAAATGATTGCAAAAGTATTCGAGTAGCATAAATCCTGATCCATGAAACTTTTCTCCATGAAAGACGAACTCAAGTCACCCAAAATGCGTGTCCGGGAAAGACCCATGAGCCAACTCCCAACGCTAGGGGGCTATGATTAGTCGGGTAGAGTGCTTAAACATAGGGGGTCAACTACTCAGAGAAATTAATATCAGTAAGAGGAAGAACATGTATTTACATATATTGTAAAATACATTTTATTCGGGTGATTGTTTCCATCATCAGATGCTACTCATCCGATATGTTTATAGTGCAGGGCCAGCTCCGGATACGCGTGATAGGAACTCAGGGCTGCAAGCCTATCTCCTACGCTCGGGGGCTGGACAAGTCTGCCAAGAATCACTCGGAATGCTCCATGAGGGCTACTGACCGAGTACTTGCGCCAGTCGGGACGTCATCTTCCCTGGCTACACTCCAAGTGAGCTTACAACTGACCTCCGGCACTAGTTGGGGGTCGTATACTACTCGACTGGGTAAGGTACGCCCCATGAGGGTCACCAGCCAAATCCTACGCTAATGCTAGGATCGGGTACCTTATTTGGTCACAACTCTGTCAGGTTAGGTACACCCCATGAGGGTCGCCAGCCGAATCCTATGCTAATGCAAGGTTCGGGTACCTAGCTTGGCTATAACTCTGTTGGGTAGGGTATGCCCCATGAGGATCACTAGCCGAATCCTATGCTAATGCAAGGTTCGGGTACCCTGCTCGGCTCTCCTGAAGTCAGAGAAGACTTACATCGTCAAAGCACATCCGGAGTTCTCACGCACTGCGTCACACCTGAAGAGGGGAAGCAGATCCTGCAACATACCTACTCAGGCACCTGTGGCAACCAGGATGCATCCAGAACATAAGTCAGAAAGGCTTGCAAATAAGGATTTCTCTGGCTAATTGCGGTTACCGACACCAAAAAACTCATCCTGACATGCGATGGATGATACTTCTATAGAGCTATGATGGGTAGGTCGGCTTAGGCTGGCTTATTTGGTAGCAGCCACCAAGATATGAGTTCCTACAGTAACATGCTCCATATGGGCCGCCAGCAGGCTGAGTTGAAATTATAGCGCTGGTGCTACCAACAGGAGCCGATGAGTAAACATATATGCTTCATGAGAGCCTTATTGCTAAACATATATGTTTGGGTATCTATTTTATCCACCAGGTCTCGAGGATATATCCTTACAAGGATCACAAGCTGGTCTTCATTAAAATTGGGGATGCAGGTATCTTTCTCGGGTACACCTGACCACGCCGTGGATTTATTTTCATAAAGTGGTACTCGGCCTACATGCGTGGCCATCAGTTGCCATGAGCAACATTATTCCAGCCGATATGACACTGAGGAGTCTAACTTTCGAGTAGTGCACTACTCGGGAGAGACTATAAATCTCTCATTCCCGCTGACATGATGTGGAGGAGTCTAGCTTCTGGGTGGGACGCCACTCAGAAAAGACTATAAACCCCCCTTTCCAGCTGACATGACGCTGAAGAGTCCCATATACGAGTAGCATCCTACTCGGCAAGACTATAAACACATATTCCAACTGACATGAAGTCGAAGAGTCCTACATACGAGTAATTCCCTACTCGGCAAGACTATAAAGTTTATTCCGGTTGACATGATACCGAAGAGTCTCATATACCAGTAGTAATCTACTCAGGAAAGACTACAAGGTTAAAGATCTTTGACTTTATGTTTAATTGTTTTCACAATTAAGCACAAAGTCGGGGGCTACACCTAATAGGTGCGCCTATTCGGTGCACACTATTCATATTTCTACATGGAGCCCTTCATAGTCTCGCTGCCAGCTGACATGAAGCAGGACTCGGGAGAAGAAGCACTCAGATAAAGAGTACACTGGAGCAATGCACTCGGGAAGACTTCATTGTGGAGGATGAGCACTCGGCATCAGCTGTGACTCAACTATGAAGGTCTCAGGGGCTACTGTGGGTGCCATGGGCCCCGGGTACCTCATGACATGCATATGGGCCACTCGGATAAAGGATGGGCCTAGCCTTGTAATTAGAGATATAGCTAGATTCGGTAGACTTTGCCTTGTATAGAAAGGAATATACAGTCCTAGTCGGGTGCGTTATATCTCTAAGAGGAGATCCCTTGGCCGTAATCCGGTTGGGACTCCTACCTTGTAACTCTGTCCCCTAGTATATAAGGGGAGGCAGGGCGCCCCCTAAGGGCAAGAGCACACATAAGCTTGTAGGTTGAGTTGGTTCACCAAAATCACCACCACAAATCCTCAAAGGAATAACACCACAACTGGACGTAGGGTATTACCTCGCATTAAGGGCCTGAACCAATATAAAATCTTCTGTGTTCCTTTGCAATCCACCGAGTTTCCATCTGCCGAGTAGCCCCATATTCATATTGCTGGTGTAAAACATCGACACTGTTGTGCAGCCCTCGAAGCCGAGTTGAAGACTCGGACTGAGGAAGAAATCCAGCTGAAGGAGGCCAAGAAAGCCAGAGCCGAGCTTGAAAAGGACAACGCCGACCTGACAAAGGCCAGAACCGAGCTTGAGCAAGATAAGGCCGAGTTAAAAGAGGCCAATACCAAGCTCGAGAATGAAAAAGTTGAACTGGAAAGGACCATAGCCAGGTGGGAGGCCGACTACGACAGTAAGTCTCCCTTTTGACACTGATCTTAACCAATCCATTAATTACTCCATCTGTAGCTTTACCTAACAAGTTTACTTGTCGGTGAACCCGGGTAGCTGCTAGAGCCAATTCCCAAGCCCAATTTCAGGCTTACGCAGAGGAGATAAAGGTCGTCAAGGAGTCACGGGAGGCTCTCCACGGATCCGTGACAGGGCTCCTTGACATCATGGATCCTCACCCCGTGGGAACCAGCTACAGCTCGATCTCCCAGGTGGAGGCGCGCCTTGAGGATGCACCGAGTGCCTTGAAGAGGTACTCGGATGAGCATGTTATTACCGGCGTGGCCCGAACCCTGTCTATGACCAAGTCCATCTACCCAAGGGCAGATGTTGAAGCCATCAGGGAGGGGTTTGGTGAGGAGACAACTCCTGAGGAGGCGCTGGAGCTGATAGCCAAGGCGAGGCCGACTGCAGAGATTATCACCCGAGACCTAGGTCTGTAAAAATAGTACATCATGCAGTCTGTGTATTGTGGACTTTTTATAAAGACATGTGTAAATATATGTGCAATGCCGCCAAGCTTTAAACTATTACTCAGTTGTCATTAGCTTTACTCGATTATATGGTCTACACCAAGTTAGTCTATGGGAACTTAATAAAATTATTCACCGCAGAAAACTGTACTCTGGCAAACATAACAAAGTCATAGTGAAGCTTCGTAACGTAAGTAAAATAGGCTCGTATATTATTGACAAAGCACATAAGATACATGCAGCCTCCGACTCACTACTCGGTTGAAACAAGCGGCATAGTGATTCAGAGAGGAACTGTACACATGGAAACAAATATAAAACTCAGGTATAGAAAGGACGTAGCTGTTCTATGTTCCATGAGTTGCTAATGAGGGCACCGTATTCGGTCTTCAGTCGGTAGGCGCCTGGTCGAGTAACCTCAGTGATAATGAACGGCCCTTCCTCGATTAGGGATAGTTTATACCTGTCTTTGGTGGTTTGTATTTTTCTCAGGACGAGATCTCCGACCAAAAAGGCGTAGCCACGGACATTGCGATTGTGATAACGACGCAGGCCTTGAAGACACCTTGCCGATTGGATTGTTGCGATATCCCTCGCTTCTTCCAACTGATCTAGTTCGACTAATCGGGTATTGTTGGAAATGTCTTCTGAGTAAGCCCGGACTCACGGAGAGCCGAACTCTAACTCGGTTGGTAGCATAGCCTCAGCACCATAGACCAGAAAGAAAGGGAATTGCCCTGTTGCCTGACTAACCATGGTTCTGAGAGACTAGAGAACAGATGGGAGTTCTTGTACCCATCGGCCCGCGTATGGTTGTAGTCGGTCGAATATCCTAGCCTTGATACCTTGTAAGACCATACCGTTGGCTCATTCAACCTGCCCATTGCTTCGCGGGTGTGCCATAGACGCATAGCAGATCTTGATGCCGAAGTCATCAAAGAAATCTTGAAACACGCCGCACATAAAACGAGTATTGTTGTCGGTGATGATGTGGTTGGGGACCCCGAATCGGTAGAGTATACTCATGATGAAGTCCTTGGCTCGTGCCGCTGTTATGGTTGCAACGGGTTTAACCTCAATCCACTTGGTGAATTTATCCACTACGACGAACAAGTGTGTGAACCCTCCTGGCGCTTTCTTGAAAGGCCCGACCATGTCAAGCCCCCATACTGCAAAGGGCCAAGAGATTGGGATTGTCTGGAGTTCCTGGGCTAGGAGATTTGTTTGTCTTGCATAGAACTGGCAAGCCTCGCATGTGTGAACAATGTCTTTGGCATCTGTTACTGCTATTGGCTAGAAAAATCCCTGCCGGTAAGCCTTTCCGACTAACGTCCTAGATGCGGCATGGTTGCCACATACGCCCGAGTGGATCAACTGCAGAATCTGCTTGCCCTCCTCGGTGGTGAGGCAGCGCATGAGGACACCAGATGCACTTCTTTGGTACAGGTCTTTTCCAACGACTAAGAAACTCTTGCTTCGACGTTTGATTCATTTGGCTTCACTGCGATCTTCTAGGAGTTCATCATCCAGGAGGAATTTGAGAACAGGAGTCGCCAATCTTGACATATGTGCAGCACCTCATCTATTGCCGGGGTAGGTTCGCCTCCCGACTGCTCTAGCGTTGGTTTCTTCTTGACTGACAGCTCCATGAGTTGCTCAACAAAGATCCCTGTCGGGACCGCCTCTCGCTTGGATCCCATGTTTGCCAGCTCGTCTGCAGCGTCATTGTATTGTCGTAGGACGTGTGTTATCTCCAGCTCGTCGAACTTGTTCTCCATCTTGCAGACCTCCTGACAGTATGCCACCATGGAATCATCGAGACATGTCCAGTCCTTCATGACTTGGTTTACCACGAGTTGAGAATCTCCACGCACCACCAGTCAACGTATGCTGAGTGATATAGCAATGCGGAGCCCGTGGATGAGTGCCTCGTACTCGGCAACGTTGTGGGAAGCCGGGAAGTGGATTTGTAGGACGTACTTCAGTTTTTCGCCAGTGGGGGACGTTAGTACAACGCCAACCCCGGCGCCACCGATCCGTAGAGAACCGTCGAAGTACATTGTCAGATACTCTAGCTTCGCTATTGATGCAGGCATGTAAACTTCTGTCCACTCGGCCACGAAGTCAGCTAGAGCTTGTGATTTGATTGCTATCCGCGGCTGAAAGGTGATGTCGAACGCCATCAACTCGAGCGCCCATTTAGCGATTCAGCCGGTGGCCTCACGGTTATGCAGGGCGTCCCCGAGTGAAAACGATGTGACCGCCCTGACTTGATGTGCTTGGAAGTAGTGCACCAGCTTCCGGACAGTGATGAGTAGGCCATAGAGCAGCTTTTGGACCTATGGATATCTCGTCTTCGAGTCAGCAAGCACCTCACTGACAAAGTAAACTAGCCATTGAACTTTTTGGATGTGACCTTGTTCAGATCACTCGACCACCAGCACCGTGCTGACTACCTGAGAAGTTGCCGCCAGATATAGCATTAGCAGTTCTTGGGGCATGGGTGATGCCAACACGGGGGGGTGATGTGAGAAATTACTTGAAGTCTTCGAAGGCTTGCTGGGCTTCGGGAGTCCATTGGAAGTTGTTTGCTTTCTTCAATAGCTTGAAAAAGGGCATGCCCCGTTCGCCCAGTCGGAAAATAAACCGGCTGAGTGCCGCCATGCAGCCTGTCAGCTTCTGGACGTCCTTCTGGTTAGTCGGGGGTGCCATGTTCATGATTGCATTGACTTTCTCCAGGTTGGCCTCGATGCCACGATACGAAACGATGAAGCCGAGTAGCTTGCCGGATGGCACACCAAAGGTGCACTTTTCCGGGTTCAACTTCATCTTGAATCTTCGAAGATTTTGAAAGGTTTCTTCCAGGTCAGCAATGAGGTCTTCTTTGGACTTGGTCTTGATCACCACGTCATCCACGTAGGCCTCCATGTTACGCCCGATCTGAGTGTGTAAGCACCGCTGAATTGCACGTTGATACGTTGCTCCAGCGTTTTTCAAACCAAACGGCATAGTGATGTAGCAGTTGTTGACACCGAAAATCACCGACAGCGTTGGGAACGAGCCGATGATATGGTTCGATGCACTAGACACACGAAGGCCTGGGAGATTTACTTAACTCCAGTGCAGGTCCTAAATTTGAGGTTCATAGGCGTGCCAGTCAATTTGACCCTGCAATTGACAAGGAGATAGAAAATATTAGACCAGTGAGCCAATCGGCTGGAAGCCGATTTGGACTCATTTCATCGGCCGATAGCCGATATGGACTATAGCACTTATATGTCGACTGGAAGCCGATGATGGCATAAAAAGATAACTGCGATAAGTTGATGATAATATAATGAAATAATAAACTAGCCGACTGCTGATACAACATATGCATCGGCTGGAAAAACGATGATAGTGTAAATACATAAAATAAAAATAATGCAATCGGCTGTATTTAACAACAAATAACTTATCGGCTAGGCACTCCGATAAAACATTGCATAAACATCCATCGGCTTAACAAGGATAAATCTAGTATTATCAATCTAGTAGTTCAAACTTAACTGATGTAGCACAGATTAATAACGATAAAAGAACCTTGATGAGCCGATAGATCTAATGCAATCGTGATGTAAAATAGGATAACTTATCGGCTATACATCCCGATAAGACGCTTGCATAAAATCTATCAACCTAGCAGGAATAATTTATCGCTAGCAGTTTAGTAGGTCGGACCTAACCGATGCAGCACAAACTGATGATAAATTACACCCAGTAAGCCGATAAGTCTATGCACGCGTGATGTGATATATCTACTCGGACTATGAGATAAAACCTCACTGATGCAGCCGTAGACAGAACAGATATATCGTGGTAAGCTGACTACCGTAGATTGGCTAGAATATTGGACCTAACCGAGGAAGTCCTAGCCGATATGATAGTCAGGGTAATGAGACTTACCCTCTCGCAGGAGGTCAAACTTAACCGATGTAGCTCGGCTCGAGAAGCAAGAACCCGTCAAAAAGGGTGGCGATGCGCCGAAGTTGTATTGATCTGTATGATAATTTACATGGTCCCCGGGCATACGTATTTATACCCCGAGTTGATACGTATTTATAGGCCCAACCACTCCAACCTGGAGCTACACATGTTCCACTGCTCAACCATTAAATTTAAGTAGTGTGGGACTAATCACAGAAACATTGCTAGGCTCGCCCTTAACCGTGGGCACAGCTATTCGAATAGTTTTACTCTGGCCAGAGATGTACCAATTTACCCACGAGACACAACTCCACAGCACATCACTATGCCCCTCAATACCACCACGGTATCTCGGTAAGGAATTGTGACAGGATCATTCATGTAACTTGCCCAATAGGAGAGCCTCCCGCCGAACCTCCGGTCTCCGGTAGGGGTGATCAATGCCCTCCCCGCAAGACGGTCCGACGCCCAAAGCATGGCCTTATTGGCACTGCCATGTGTGGACTTATACCAGCCACAAACACGCCCTGGAGCCTCCTATTGAACTCGGCACACTTCAAACTCCTGCTAGCCCATACTAGCTTGTGGTTAGCACGAGTGTTGCTTCGCAACAAGTAGTCCGCGAACCGGTCCTTAACTGTCACGAGCACCGCTAGCAACAAACACAACCCTGGTGCTCCCGACCCACCTTTTATTCAAGTTTTAGTGGACCATTAAGTTGTCCTTGTACGACCATGTCGTAAAGGGATCATCATTTCATGTGACTGAATAATAGTATAGAAATTATTATGACAACCCATAAGTTATTCTATTAATTGCTAAGCATGGCTAAGCAGGGTCCTAGAGTTATTCTAGCTAACCAGTAAATAAAGGTAGCTAGTCAAAATTATCCCATAGGTACAATGTCATGTGATCAAATCAAAGGGGCCATAAACAAAGGTTAGGGTTTCCCTGTCCCGATGACATTCCAAAATAAATGCAGCATTGAAAGAAAACATAGCTTTAATCATAGGAACAATATGTTCAATGAGAAAGAGGAATCTGTGTGACTTGCCTTGCAGCTCCACACAGTCTTCGACACCTGCTTCGACAAACTGCGTCTCTTCCTGAACGTCGGTAGCTATAGGCAAATAACAAAACAAGCAAAACAGTACATCAACACACATGAACAGTACAATATTATATTTTTAATGGATAGTTCATGATTTTTAGAGAAATTAGAGACTTGAACGACCTCAATCCGAGTTCGTATGAATTAGTTATGATTTTTAGAAGTTTTAACCCTTTATAGCCTATTTAACAGAATTAACTGATTTATTGCATCATATTTGAATTAATTTTATTCGGAAAAGGCATTTAAGACGTCACAGGAGAGAGGGGACTCTCGGCTGACCAGCGGGGCCCACTGTCAGTGAGAGGGAGGCATCGGGTCCATGGTGAACCGAGTCCACCGTGGTCCATGAGGGAAAAACGACGGCTGGGATTCTAGGGTTTTGATCGGACGGCTACGATCTCGCCACGCATCAAGGTCAAACATCACTACGATCGGACGGAAGGAAACCAACCGAGAAGATCCGACGGCTACGGCGCTGAGGTGGCGGCGAGCTGGCGCACACACGGCGACCACGGTAGCTACAGCGACGGCGGCGGCACTGGATCCGATGGTCGACGGCGATCGGCGGCGCGGCGACGCACGACGGGAGCAGGAAGAGATAAAGGAGGTCGAGGCGATCGTTACCGAGGGCGAAACGGCGAAGGACGGCGACGGAGATGGCCGGCGACGAGCTTGAGGCGGCGAAGGGCTTCGGGTCTTCGTCGACGGCGGTGTTCCGGCGGCTTCCGAGGGCTACGAGGCGGCGGCCTGGCTTCAGCGGGACCCTGCGAACCTAACCGAGGCGGCGGTGAACTCCGACGGCGGCTGAGGCGATGACGGCGCGCAACCGGAACTGGGCGGCGGTGGCTGAGCAAGTGCAAGGCGCGGGGAGGCGGCTAGGGCTAGCTCGAGCTCGATCTAAAGGGCAAAAACGACCCTAGGGGTTCCAGGCTCGCTATTTAAGGCAAAGAGGGGCGGACTTTGGCTCGGACTCGACGGGTTTTGCGGCGGCGACGAGAGAGAGAGAGGAGACCGACTCGGGAGGCTTCGGGGCTCCGTTCCACGCACGATTTAGCTCTGGATTCTTGGGGATTAGGTAGAGGAGGATAAGGAATCGGTTTTCCCTCAACCGATTCGGAGAGAATGGTTCCGAGGAGAACGGATTTGGCGAGATTCGTGGCGGCGGCGCCCGGGTGCTACAGCGCCGCCCGGCTGGAGGTAGGCGATGACCTGATGGGCGAGCGCGGGCGCGGGCACGGGCGAGGGCACGGGCACGGGCACGGGCAAGGGCGAGGCACGGGCACGGCTAGAGCACAGTAATGGGCCGGGAATTGGCCCAGAAACTGTGAGGGGATTTTTAAAACCTTTCTCTTTTTATTTTACTGCTGTGAGCTTATTTATTTTGCCTAAAATACTTCCCCTAATCAATTAATTCCTAGAAAATTCCAGAAATTAAATAATTAAGCAAAGAATTTTATAAAATTATTTGCAAGCCCATTTTTCTTCAGATTTTTCCCTGATTTTATTCTTTTCACTCATTGAGACTTTTAATTCCATTTATAAAAATTCTTTTTGCACAATACTTTATATAGGGATAATTTTAGGGTGTTACAATACCTCTATAAACCGCTTCGCCTTCCTAGCCTCCTTTCTTTACACTTTCACATCACCAGAGCCCTCTCGCTTCTTCCGAGACCTCGACGACCTGCAGTGATCCAGGCGAACCGCTGTAATCTTCTTCCTCAACCATCGGTTTTCGCTCATCTTCTTCTTCCGCAATGGCTTCAGCAATCTCTGTCCTAGAGGTAACCTTCTTGTTTGATCACTCTCTCTGCCTTGTAACTTAGATTGAACCTGCCACAATCTTCATCCGTTCTTCTTTGTGTTCTTGTTTACTGTAGAACCTTAAGAACCAAATTTTGATTCCGGCCACCGACTATCCAAATTTCTTTTATCATGGCCCCATGGGTAGCGAAGACCCTGTAGACTTCATCAACACCGAAACCCAACGCCTCCCTTTCAAGAACTCTGCTATGCTATCTAGCGACTGGACCAACAGTTTCAGGTCATGGCCTAGTAAGCTTCCCGGGTGGAGGAACTGGTATATCAGAGTATCGGCCACAAATAAAACTCTCTAGGAAGAATCAGATATCGGCCACTGTATCAACCTTTCCTTGGCCGAGATGGAGAGGAACGAACCTCTGCTTGCATCAGCTTCATACTTTTGGTCAGACGCCCTCAATGCTTACCTATTTGGACATGGTCCGATGACCCCAACTTTGATGGATGTAACCATGCTCACCTGCCTAAACACCACAAGTTACATCAACCCCCTCAACCTCCAATTTAAGCCTACTCATCGGCTTTAGACGAAGAATATCGGCGGTTGGTCTAAGTATATATCAATCCAGAACAAGGGAACTGGGCCAGTCGACGATCGGGAACATGTTGCTTTCTTGAACTTGTGGTTAGAACGATTCATTTTTGGTGGTGCAACCCTCGGCCCAACAACCAACATGCAGTGCCTGGCAGAATGCTTGGCCGATTGGAAACAAGTCCCTTGGGGCAATACCTTCTTGGTGCCACTTATCAACTGCTGCATCAGGTGGCAGTCAAGCTATCGGCCGGCCAGCCAGTTGGCCATATTGGGGGTCCTTGGTGGTTTGTGCAATTATGGCTCAACATCTATACATCCAAGGCAATCTCTGGGACTTCCTTTCTCAATTTCAACTTCCCAGCCGATCATACAAAGGAACAGGAACCCATCTATCGCCGATGTATCTCTGTGGGCGAAGCTGCATCGGCTCTCCTAGGCTGCAAAATGACGTCCGTCGGACTCAGCCAATGGTTCAAAGGGTTTTATTATGGCTTCACCAGGGAGGCCACACTTTGGTTCGCATATGATGATGCAACATCATTTGAGATGCCCTTCAAGTTCAATCCTCTTGACGCGCTGGCCGATGAAGAATCCAAGACCATATTTCTATCGGCCATTACCCCCTGCCTACTGCCGACTGGTTTCTCACAGGGCCGATCACAACCATCATATGAATTCTATCATCCATCGGTCGGCTCCCGCCAGTTTGGTCTCGGTCAACTTCCAATCGGCCTATTCTTCATTGACAAACTTCAGGCCCGGGGCAACGTCAACAGTGCTTTAGAATATGATCGGATGCGGACTCTAACAGAATCCCTACCTCTAGGCACCGCCACTGACATGGAAGTATGTACTGCCAATACAAAGCTCTTTGCCCAATGGTGGTCAGAATGGAAGAAACACCTGCTCAACTCATCGGCCATCCATTACTGCTCTCGCCTCAACGCCAATTATGTCAAATCCGATGAAGAGGTAACATCCCATAAGCCTTAATCATCATCTCCGATCATCTCTTATAATCTAATCTTGCAGGCTGTCGATGAGGAGCCACTAACAACAAGCACCAGTGGCCGGCCGATCATATACCAACCACCATCGGCCAATCCGACTTAGGGCATGGTGCTCCACCTCCATCGGCTCTTCTCCAGGCGCCACGGCCGACAGGACCAAAATGCAAGAAGCTGGCGTCTCGCCCCTCCTCAAAGAAGCAGAAAACCAGTGCCGATGTCGTGGTCACAGCGCCACCTGCTATTCAAACAACACCGGCCCCTTCATCTCCGCGGGTATGTGCTAAGTCTTGATATTATTATTTGTTCCCATCTTTACATTATCGATCTTATTTTCAGCTCAAGTCATCGGCTCTCGAACCTCAACCTTCTGCTGACATCCTTACAAGCCTCGAGCCGATAACTTCTGCAGCCGTTTCAATTCCAGCATCTATCCCCCAAACCGTCGTTGAGGCCGTTCTTACTACTTCACCGCCAGGCATCGGCCATCCTGAAGAACAACCCACTCATCCACTTGATGCCGATGTCGCTCAAGCTGCCGATGTCCTGCCTCAGGTAATCTCTTTACATCCATATTTCATTTTAACTCTTTACTGATCCTTTTACCGATGTCAATCTGCAGTCCTTAACCGACCTGTTCTCCTTTGACATCAGCAAGTACTTGGAGGCAGATGAAGAAACAGCCACCAGCGCAGTAACCAAACCATCTTTTTCAGCTGACGTGCATGAATACTTGATGAATATTATCCATCTGCTAGAAAACCCGATCGATGCTTTAGTGGAAGACTGCGGGCCGATCCGGGCAAGATTTGTAGAAATTGAGCATCATTTGCCCGAAGAGCTCGTCGACGCATTGACTCCAGCAGCATATCTAGAATCCCACAAATTCCAACTCATCAAGCTCAGGCAGCGTATAGCCAATCGTGCTGATCAACAGAAAATAGTCTAAGATATCCAAAACGATTGGCTGTCAGCTCAAACAGAAAAGAAAAAGCTTGACGATATGGCCACTGCCCATCAAGAACTTCAATCCAAACTAGATCAACTGAAGAAAAGGGAAGCCAATTTGCTGGCAGAACTTAAAAAAATCCGCAAGGACATCGAAACAACAGAATCCCAGCTCATCAGCCTGCCACAAGTGGTACAAAATCAAGAAGCCAAAGTTGCAGCAGCAGTGCGTCAAGTTGTTCATCGACGCAAAAACTTAAAGACTATCCCGGGCTCCGATGAAGAAGACATTCACGCCATTGGTGAGATTGACCAGATCCGCCTGCGCGCGATCGAAACAATCCAAAAATTCTTGTAAATCTTAACATTAATGACTGATGGTCCTCTGAAACATGCCGATTAACCTTTTGCTGTACGCATATACTTAATTTGCTCTCATTTATTCATCATACTCCATCTTCGCTTGATAATATTTTATTTGTTTGATCTAAAGGCGATATCAATTGGATATCGGCTATCTTTAGGCGATGTAACAACATCGGCTCTTACTCTGAACTATTTAGAAATCGGCTGCATCTAACCGATTCAAGAGTTGATCCAAACGCTAGGATAGTACTTCTTGAGATATTTCCCATTAAGTGCTTTAGCAAACTCTGTTCCCTCAAGATCTTCCAATACATATGCATTACCAGGTACACAATGATTAATCCGATAGGGCCCTTCCCAATTAGGCGACAACTTTTCGAATTTACTATCTCTGGACCCAATCGGCAAAATCAACTTCCATACAAGATCTCCTTCAGTAAACGATTTATTCATTACCTTTTTATTATAATGCCTAGCTGCCCTAGCTTTATTTTCCTTGATCCTTTCCAGCGCCCTTAACCGATTCTGAGCCAAATCCTCGAGTTCATCTGTCATCAAGTTATAATAATCATTGGCTGTCAATTGATTTTGCAAACAAATTCTCCTAGAGCCGATGTTAGTCTCCCAAGGCAAAACTGCTTCATGCCCATATACTAATTGGTATGGTGGTACCCGAGTAGACCCATGACATGCCATCCAATAAGCTCATAATGAATCGGCTAATGTAGTATGCCATCGTCGCGGCTGTTCATCAATCTTCCGCTTGATTAATTTGATCAGACTCTTATTCGAAGCTTCTGCCTGTCCATTAGCTTGAGCATAATAAGGTGATGAATTCAGTAACTTAATTTCCATACTGGCAGCAAATTGTTGAAACTCATCGGACACAAAAATAGATCCCTGATTGGTAGTTATCGTCTGAGGAATTCCAAACTGATAAATTATATGCTCTTTTACAAACTCAATCGCATCCTTGGTCGTGACTTTCTTCATTGGAATTGCATCCACCCACTTTGTAAAATAATCTATTGCTGCCAATATGAATTTATGTCCTTTACTTGATGGAGGATAAACCTGGCCGATCATATCAATTCCCCATCCTCTGAACAGCCATGGTTTGATGATAGGATTCATAGCCGATGCTGGTGCTCGCTGTATATTTCCAAATTTCTGGCAATCTTGACATCGTTTATAATATTTGAAGCAATCATCCAACATTGTCGGCCAAAAATATCCTACTCTTCTCAATATCCTCTTCATCTTATGAGCCGATTGATGAGTTCCACAAACGCCCTCATGCACTTCGCACATAACCACTTTGGCTTCTTCCAAATTTAGGCATCTCAGTAGAACCCCTTCAAAAGTCCGATAATATAATTCTCCATCAAGCAATACATACTTAGTAGCTCTATACCGAAGTTTCCTGGAAACCGATTGCGATGGATTTTGTAAATAATCAATTATTTCCTGTCTCCAATCATCGGCTTTATTCTGAATATCACTATCGGCTATTTCAACCTCAATCTGTTTATTCAGCCGATAACCCGAAGCAATTTGTGCAAGATCATTAGCTTCTAAATTCTGTTCTCTAGGGATATGATCCATCGATACCATCCTGAAATCTTTCAACAAATCTCTGCATTCTTCATGATACAATCTTAAAATATCATCCCTGCATTCATATTCCCCAGATAATTGCTTGATCACTAATAAAGAATCACCAACAATCTCTATGATATCGGCCTGATTTCCTTTAAAAGTTGAAGTCCTTTCAGCACCGCCTCGTATTCTGCCTGATTATTGGTCCGATAGGGTTTAATTGTAAAGGCAAACTCAAAGCTTGCCCCCCGGGGCGATACAATGACCAATCTGATACCAGATCCATGCTTGCAAACCGATCCATCAAAAAACAAAGTCCACACGATCGGTTCCACATAATTTTCATGAACCCCTCTGTGTTGCACAATGAAATCGGCCACTGCTTGTCCCTTGATCGCTTTAGCCGATTCATATCTCAAGTCGAACTCTGTTAGGGCAAAAATCCATTTACCAACTCGCCCTTTTAAGACTGGAGCCGACAACATGTATTTCACCACATCGGCCTTGCAAACCACCGTGCACTCAGCTAATAGGATATAATGCCTTAACTTCGTGCATGAGAAATATAAACAAAGGCATAATTTCTCCACCGCAGAATATCTCGTTTCAGCATCCAAAAGCCTTCAACTTAAATAGAACACGACTCACTCCTTGCCTTCAAACTCTTGTATTAAAATAGACCCGATGGATTTTTCATCGGCCGATAAGTATAACTTGAATGGCACTCCTTTCTGCAGCGGAATCAGAACAGGTGGGGAACTTAAATAACTCTTAATCTCATCAAATGCCTTCTGCTGTTCTGCCCCCCACACAAACTCTTGATCGGCTTTCAACTTCAATAACGGAGTAAAAGACTCAATCCTTCCTGACAAATTTGAGATGAATCTCCTTACAAAATTAATCTTGCCGATCAACGACTGTAGCTCTGTCTTGTTGCTTGATGGTTCTGTATTCTTGATGGCTCCGATGCTCCGTTGACTAACTTCAATTCCTCCCTCATGAACCATAAAACCCAAAAACTACCTAGCCGATACACCAAAAGCACATTTATTGGGATTCATCCTTAATCCGTATTTCTTTGCTCTTCCCAGCACCTTTCGCAAATTGGCTATATGGCTTTCATCACTCTTCGATTTAACCACCACATCATCAATGTAAATTTCCACTAATAAGCCGATGAGATCATGAAATATATAATTCATCGCCCTCTGATATGTCGCACCGGCACTTTTTAATCCAAACGTCATTACCACCCACTCATATAAGCCGATAGCTCCAGGACATCGAAATGCAGTCTTATGTATGTCTTCTTCTACCATAAAAATCTGGTTGTACCCTGCATTGCCATCCATGAAGCTAATAATCTTGTGGCCCGATGCTGCATCCACCAACAAATCTGCTATCGGCATTGGGCACTCATCCTTGGGGGTAGCTTTATTCAAATCCCGGAAATCGATACATATTCTCAATTTTCCATTTTTCTTTTCCACCGGGACGATATTAGAAACCCACTCAACATATCGGCATGGCCTTATAAACTATGCATCATATAACATTGTGATTTCTGCTTTGATTGGCTCATACAACTCTGCTTTAAACCTCCTTGGAGCCTGTTTAAACGGCCGATATCCTGGTTTAATAGGAAGCCGATGTTCAACAATTGATCGGCTTAATCCTGGCATTTCATGATATTCTCAAGCAAAACAATCCCGATACTCTTTCAACAATTTTATCAATTCTTCTCGGAATTTAGGACACAATTTTTTACTTATGTACGTCGGCCTTGGCTTATCTCCTGGTCCTATATCAATTTCTTCCAAATCATCGGCCGATGTAAATCCTTGTCCCAACTTCCCCTCGAAATCTTCAATGGTGCCCATCAGAGTAGTAATTCTGAGCCGACGTGCCAAATCGGATGTATCCCTTGACTGGTGACCTTAAGATAATCCCCTTCCCACACTTTTCCAGACAAACAATCAACACCATCGGCCTCCCAGACCGGCAAATCAGTCATTGCAATGTTGGTCGATTGATCTACTAGGATTACCTCAACTTGGTCTCCTTGCCACTGTATTAGACTTTGATGCATCGTCGAGGGCACACAACAGTTTGCATGAATCCAATCCCTACCAAGGAGTAGACTATATGATCCTTTTCCATCGATAACAAAAAATATGGTAGGCAATGTCTTGTTCCCCACTGTTAATTCCACGTTTAACACGCCTTTCATCTCCGATGGATTCCCGCCGAAGTCTTTTAACACCATATTCGTCTTGATCAAATCTTCAGCGGTTTTCCCCAGCTTCCGATACGTAGCATACGGCATTAGATTAACAGCTGCCCCCCCATCAACTAGCATCTTCGTCATCGGCTTCCCATTCACATAACCCTTGATATATAATGGTTTCAAATGCCGATGCCTTGATTCTTCAGGCTTATCAAATATAGCCTGATTGGGTTGCAGCGTTAACTGAGCAAAATCCTCTTCATTGCCTTCCTCATCGGATGAACAAACTCTATACTCCCGAGGCAAAAAGAAGACCATGTTTACCGGAGCCGATGGATCAACCTCATCGTCACTTTTCTTCACACGCCATACCCGCTTAGTCCTCTTGTGACAATGATCGGCTTCCTTGTGATCTTGCTGTTGTTCTTCCTGTTGCTCTCGGTGCCGTAGCCGCTGTGCCCTTCTTTTCTGATTCTTTGTAAATATTCCACTAGGACACCACTAACGATTTTGGATTTGTTGCTTCTCACGCAATCCCTCTTCATCATTTTCTTCATAAAATTCCTCATGGATCGGCCCTAATCAGCTATGTACCGATGCTCTTTTCCCAAGCGGCCGATCTCGTGAAAATTCCTCATGCTCAAAACTCCAAGACCTTGTAACATTACATTCAGGACAATTTCTGATCGATGGCAATCTTATCCCTCGCTCCCAGCAAAATTGAAAGAACAGGCAATCCCAATGTGGATTATATCTCTCCTCGTATGACGAAGCCCGTTGTTCCTCTTCACGCCTTGAATATTTATCTATCAGCTGTGATGAAGTAACCCTAGATCTTCTAAATTCTCGATATCTTCCTTCATCGGCTTGATCCATCGATGATCCTGCATAAACCATGTTCACGGGGAATGGATGCCCCATCAATTTTCATCGGCTTTTGTCCTCAAACCTGATCCTCCCCTGTTCGACAGCCGATTGAATCTGTTGCCGAAAAACTTTGCATTCATTGGTGTGATGCGATATCGTATTATGCCACTTGCAATATCTTTTCTTCTTTAGTTCTTCGGCTGATGGAATTACATGATTTGGCGAAAGCTGTATCTGTTTCTCCTGCAGTAATAAATCGAAGATTTTATCGGCTTTATTGATGTCAAAGTCATACCGTTCCTCCTTGCCGATATCCTTTACCCACGGGCATGATACTGATTTCTTATTTCTAGCCCATTCCGCCAATCCAACTTCAACATCGGATCCGTCATCATCTGAGTCCGATGAATAAGCTTGCACCTGAGCAACCCTCCTCTGAAACTTCTCCTTTTTCGCTTCTTGAAACCGGCTTTCATGAGCCGATACCTTCTGTACCAGGTGCGCCAGACTTTCAAACTCCTGTGATGAAAACCTCTCTTTAATTAGAGCCAAGAGGCCCTGGAAAGCCAACTCGGCTAGATGTCCGTCGCTTAGATTCAAACTATAACATCGGTTTCTAACGTCCCGAAAACGCTGAACGTATTCCGGTACTGTTTTGTCTGGCCTTTGTTTAACCGATGTTAAGTCTGTCAGCCTCATCTCGTGGATCCCAGCAAAAAAGTATTTGTGAAATTGTTTTTCCAGATCGGCCCATCCTTAGACTAAATTTGGTGGTAAAGAAGAGAACCATGTAAAGGCCGATCCGGACAATGACAAGGGGAAAAATCTAACCCTTAGAGCCTCCTCAGCCGATGCCTCTCCACACTATGCCAAGAATCGGCTAATATGCTTTTCTATAGATATGCTGTCTTGTCCTGAGAACTTAGAAAAATCTGGGACTCTGTATCGGTGTGGCAATGGAACTCTGTCAAACCACTCGAGATATGGATACCGATACATAAATGTTTGCTCTTTTGGTTTTATCCCAAACTGTTCCATTACTATCTCTGCAACCCTTGTCAATAAATCCTCCTCCCTTGGCTTTTCTTGTTGATACTGTATAGGTGGAGTTGGTAACGATTCTGCCTAAGATATTCTCTCTGATAATTACCTGAATCGGCAATACCTCCTGGATAATTTTGTTGATATCCCCCATAATAAGCCATTTGATGGTATCCCGCAGGAATATCTTGTTGCCCCCCAGCCTGGTTCTGCGAAAACAAGATTTCCGGTATATCTTTTCTGGTGCCAAAAGTGACTTGATTTGGCTCTATCTTCGGTGGGAGGTAAATAGGACCCCGATTGGGCTCTTGAGCAATTGATCCATCCACCGCCTTCTTGATAAGGTTATGTAGCGTGTTCACCAATATTCCTGATTGATTGATAAGCGTGTGAAGCACCGCTTCGTTTACCATCTCTTGTAAGGGTTTCGGTGGATTTTCAGGTGGTGTACGGCTCGATTCTCCAACTAGAACAGGTTTCGGGAATTGAGATTTTTGAATCGGCCCTTGTCACGTCATGCCAAAAGATTCCAAACAAAGTTTCTGAAAATTAGCCATATTCTGCTCAACATGTTGTCTCTGCTCGTCTGTTAGATCTTCCATGTTGACCGAAATCACGTTGTCTGTTTTGATCTCTTTTCCGACCATGTTAAAATTCCGTGTCCCACCAGGCGTGCCAAAAACGTGTTGACACCGAAAATCACCGGCAGCGTTGGGAACGAGCCGATGATATGGTTCAATGCACTAGACACGCAAAGGCCTGGGAGATTTCCTTAACTCCAGTGTAGGTCCTAAATTTGAGGTTCGTAGGCGTGCCAGTCAATTTGACCTTGTAATTGACAAGGAGATAGAAAATGTTAGACCAGTGAGCCAATCGGCTGGAAGCCGATTTGGACTCGTTTCATCGGCCGATAGCCGATATGGACTATACCACTTGTACATCGACTGGAAGCCGATGATGGCATAAAAAGATAACTGCGATAAGTTGATGATAATATAATGAAATAATAAACTAGCCGACTGCTGATACAACATATGCATCGGCTGGAAAACCGATGATAGTGTAAATACATAAAATAAAAATAATGCAATCAGCTGTATTTAATAACAAATAACTTATCGGCTAGGCACTCCGATAAAACATTGCATAAACATCCATCAGCTTAACAAGGATAAATCTAGTATTATCAATCTAGTAGTTCAAACTTAACTGATGTAGCACAGATTAATAATGATAAAAGAACCTCGATGAGCCGATAGATCTAATGCAATCGTGATGTAAAATAGGATAACTTATCGGCTATACATCCCGATAAGATGCTTGCATAAAATCTATCAACCTAGCAGGAATAATTTATCGCTAGCAGTTTAGTAGGTCGGACCTAACCGATGCAGCACAAACTGATGATAAATTACACCCAGTAAGCCGATAAGTCTATGCACGCGTGATGTGATATATCTACTCGGACTATGAGATCAAACCTCACTGATGCAGCCGTAGACAGAACAGATATATTGTGGTAAGCTGACTACCATAGACCGGCTAGAATATCGGACCTAACCGAGGAAGTCCTAGCCGATACGATAGTCAGGGTAACGAGACTTACCATCTCGCAAGAGGTCAAACTTAACCGATGTAGCCCGGCTCGAGAAGCAAGAACCTGTCAAAAAGGGTGGCGATGCGCCGAAGTTGTATTGATCTGTATGATAATTTACATGGTCCCCGAGCATACATATTTATACCCCGAGTTGATACAATCCTAATCGGATACGAAACAGGAGTTTCCTAGCTATAAAAGGAAAATTAACAAGCCCTGATCGGACACGAGATCAGGTTTCCTAAAAATTATTATCTTTGCCTAATTTACAGATAAGATATTAACTGCCTTCCCGTGGTCTTCACGATCCTTTCCCAAACTCGGCTTCCTCTGGATTAATCCCCGCTAATTGACTGTGATTTCTCCCTTAACCGAATCTGATAAAGAATCGTACCAAATTTTGGCATTAATAGCAGTATGCTCCAAACGGCGTGATAAAAGACGTCTTGAGGCAGTCCTCCTCCTTCAAGCTGATTTGATGGTATCCTGAATAACAGTCAAGAAAGCTGAGAAGTTCGCACCCCGCAGTTGAATCCACCACCTGGTCTATCCTTGGCAAACCAAATGGGTCCTTGGAGCATGCCTTGTTGAGATCGGTGTAGTCGACGCACATGCGTCATTTACCTTTTTCTTCCAGACCAGAACTGGGTTTGCTAGCCAATCCGGGTGATAGACCTCTTTTATGAACCCAGCTGCGAGAAGCTTGGTTATCTCTTCCCAAATAGCATCTTTACGATCTTGAGCGAAGCGCCGCAGCCATTGCTTGACTGGCTTGGCATCTATCTTCACGTTGAGGGCGTGCTCGATCACCTCCCTTGGTACGCCCGGCATGTCAGATGGTTTCCACACGAAGATGTCTTTGTTAGCTTGGAGGAAGGTGATGAGCGCGTCTTCCTATTGGGGTCGAGTCCGGTCCCGACTAGAGCAGTCTTGGAGGGGTCAGAAGGGTCCAGGGGGATCTTCTTCGTGTCAGAGTCCGCTGAAATTCCTGACTTTGCTTCTTTTTGGCCGGAACTGGGTCTTCCTTGACTTCGGTTGTGATGGCTTGCCGAATGCTGTTGCGTCCGACTACCACCTCTTGTGATTGAGCCAATTCGCAACTCTCCTTGTCGTAGGTGAAGACTTGCTTGACGTCGCTGCGGAGGGAGAGGACTCCTGCTGGCCCTGGCATCTTGAGCACCATGTATGTATAGTGCGGAACAACCATAAATTTGGTGAGCGCCGGTCGTCCGAGTATCGCGTGATACGCAGTCTCGAAGTCAGCGACCTCGAAGCAGATGTTTTCTGTGCGGAAGTTATCCCGCGTGCCTATGGTGCCCGGCCTCCACCAAGGCGGAAGCCAAGCCCACCATGTGCACACAGTATCCGATCCCTGGATCAGTAGTCGGATACACACATAGTCATCGATGATACAAACTCAGGGTACATTAAATACATAACAGAGTACATACATATATATTACAAAGGGTTTTCCATCCAGGACAGTCCCCGGATGGACAAAAGCAGTAACAGGGCGAACTAGCGAGACACAGCGCAGACAGACCAGAAGCAAGGACAAACTACTCGGCAAAAGAACATATCTACACCACAGGCTCGGTTGGGAACTAGGCTCAAAACCTCAGAAGTCTTTGTAGTCGGCTTGGTCCTGGAAGAACTCAGCAGCCGTCGGATCTTCGTCTTCTTCTTCCAAACCTAATATATATAGGGACAAGGGTGAGTACTTTCGTACTCAGCAAGCCAGGAAAAAGTGCCATGTCGGTCAGACAAAAAGGGGCTATGAGTCTTTATTTGCGAAAACAGCCTTTAGAAACGTTTTGCTTTTCAAACACTAGTGTGTCGAATTTTTAGTTGTCGAAAAGAAGCTCACACCTCGATCCATTCCGCAAGTTGCTTTTCAACAACTCGCCACACATTGTTACTGAATCATGTATTTCCATTTTCAACTTCTGGCAATCAACCAAGTGATCACACAACTCGGCTATCACCCGAGTGGCTTCGACCACTCCTTAGGTCTGTTGTTTGTCCGAGTGGCTCCGACCACCCGTTGACCCTGAGACTCGGCTACAACCAAATCTCAGCTATCCCTTTAAGCATTTTCCAACTACAACCAATTATATGCGCTACACTGGCTACAACCAGTTAGCTCAAACTTTGTTGCCCTGGCTACAACCCGGGAGCCTGCTCTTTATCGTCTTCTGGCTACAACCCGAAGACTTACTCCTGTTAACTTTTCACACACTTGCTTATGGTGCTTCAGCACCCCGGGTCACACAGACCCGTTTCTAGCCACACAGGCCTTCCGTTTGCCACTCGGCAAACTCTGGTCACGATTCCCTTCCCATCAATCACTTTCACAAAATCATTGTCAAACAAACCTACGCTATGGGAATCACCTTACATCGCCCTTAACCGTGGGCACGGCCGTTCGAACAGTTCAGCTAAACTCTGCAGAGGTTGCACGCTTTACCCAAACGACACAAAACTGACACCAAGTACTGGCCTATACCGGAAGTTTGTGACAAGGCCATTTCCAAAGCCAGTCTAGGGTTATCTAATGTCAGTAGGAGGATCCACACAGGATCAATGCCTCAGGTCGGCTCCAACCACCGTCAGCACTAGGGCCCTGTTCGCACCAAAAACCACCGGGTGTGCCAAGAAGCTTGTTGATGATCTGGTTTGATGCGATTGAACATACGAAGGCCTGGGAGATCTGCTTAGCTCCAGTGCAGGTCCTAAAATATTTGAGGTTCGTAGGCGTGCCAATCAATTTGACCCCGCAATTGACAAGGAGATGAAGAAATTTGATTACTGATCCAATCGGCCAGTAAGCCGATACGGATTCCTTCCAGCCGATCGCCGCTATGCTCATGCCCGGGCCCTCGCCTGTACTCGCGCCCGGGTCTCGTGCTCGGGTTCTCGCTCCCGGGTCCTCGCTTGTGCTCGTGCCCGGGTCAGCAGCAACTGCACATCGGCTATCGGCCGATACGGACTGATATAGGCTTCTCGTAGCCGATAGCCGACGGCACCTGTGTATCGGCTAGGAAACCGATAGCGCTATAAACAAGTGGATAAGCTGTCAGTATAACGTGTGCATCGGCTAGAAGCCGATGATAAAATAGATAAGCAAAACAGTAAGCCAGCCGACTGCCGAGGAAACACATGTGCATCGGCTAGAAAACCGATGATAATATAGATGACTAAAACAGTAAGGATAATACAGTCGGCTTTATAAAAAGATAACCTATCGGCTAAGCACTCCGATAGAACATCGCATAAAACCTATCGACTCAGCAAGAGTAAATCTATCACTATCAATCTAGTAGTTCAAACTTAACTGATGCAGCACAGATTAACAATAATAAAAGAACCTCGGTGAGCCGATAGATCTAATACAATCGTGATGTATATGATAACTTACCGGCTATGCATTCCAATAAGACGCTTGCACAGAAACCATCGGCCTAGCAGGAACAACTTATCGCTCAGTTTAGTAGGTCAGACCCAACCGATGCAGCACAAACTGACGATAAGCTTTCCCCAGTAAACCGATAAAAACTATGCACGCGTGATGTGATATACCTGATAGGCCTAAGAGATCGAACCGAACCGATGCAGCCGTAGACAAAGCAGATATATCGTGGTAAGCCGGCTACCATATGCCGACTAGAATATCGGACCTAACCGAGAAAGTCCTAGCCGATTGGTAGCCGGGGTAATGAGACTTACCCTCTCGCCGGAGTTCGGACCTAACCGATGCAGCCCGGCTCGAGAAGCAAGAACTCGTTGGTAAAGGGTGGCAATGCGCCGAAGTTTAATTGATCGAGAGATAGTTTACAAGGTCCCCGGGCATACGTATATATACCCCGAGTTACAAGAGTCCTTATAGGACACGGAACAGGACTTTCCTAACTAGAAAAGGAAAACTAACAGACCTGATCGGACAAGAGATCAAGTTTCCTAAAAGATAAAACTATCTAATAGATAAGACAAATAACTGCCATAGCGTGGTCTTCACGATTCCTTCCCAAGCTCGGACTCTTCTGGATTAGTTTCCAATGGCTGATATCGCTTCTTTCCTTAACCGAACATGGTAACGACCCGTACCAAATTTTGGCGTTAACAGGCCCATGAGCCACAACTTAGATGAGTCCACCCCAGCCGGCACCAAACTTCCCTAAACCTACAATTTACTCGGCCAGGGGCAGCCCACACTACCCGTTTGGTCGCACTGTAAAATGGTCGGATGCAATTCCCAAAGGAAACGGTCCTTATCGATAATACATAGCCAGGCCACACAGGCACTGTCTCTGTACACCAAGGTTTTCACAAACTTTCATCTTCTTCTAAAACACGCCGATACGCAGAGTACCGGGTTTTCAAACAGTTGAGTAAAACCACTGTTTCCCAACGACAATACAATCACTGCAGGGCTAAGCTCTTCTACTCGGCATTCATTCCCAAAGGGTATAATGCCAACGTGCCATTTGTGGGGCTATCAAAGGAGAAACACATCAATATCCTACCAAAAGAAGTGTGACTACTGGGAGGGTCCGTCGGTTGCGCTTGCAAACCGAGGCCGATCAATTTAAATTGTAAACTAAGCAAGCATATTTTGTAAGCAACATAATTTTGCACATATAGGAGACAATATGATCAAAGAGGCTTGCCTTGCTCCAGCGAAAGATCTTCCTTGGCGAAGACGGCTTCTGGATCGTCCACTGGTTCAGGATCTAAACAAGCAGAAAAGATAATTACTGACAAGCTGAAAAGAGGTAAAACATTGGGAAAAGAACATCGCGGCAGTCGGCTACAGAAAGGGTAGCAGTCGACTGAGGATGGATGGCTGTTTGGATGGAGGTTTATTGTAGACGGCCGGGTTAAACTTGTGGACGGGGCGACAAGGCTCACCGATTAGGAACTCCGGGTGGTAGGCTCGACGATGAGCGGCGACGAGGGAGCTCGGGGAGCAAAAATGACTCTGGGGCTGGGAAGGAGGAAGACGATGGCTTAACAGTGAAGCTAGTGATGACGGTTCGGCAGAGACGGCTGGGTTGCAAAACAAAAGAAAGAGGAGGCATGGATGGCTTTATATAGCTAGGCGCGAAGCTGGGACATTGCAGTGCAGAGCGATGGAGAGAAAAAGGAGTCACGATAAGCTGACAAGGTCACAGCGAGCTGGCTGGGTGATGCAACGTCAAGGCAGAGTTTGACTTAGGGATTAGGTGCAGCCGGTGGGGTTGGTACACACTGTAGCGGCGATGGGACACTCTGGTAATGGCAAGAACGGGTTGGTGGTGCTTTGCTGACAGAGCCTCTGACTATCTGTTGGTCCAAGCGGGTTCTTGAGGTACCACGGCTATTGTCCGCTGGTCCGATCAGGGCTGCGGGCAGGTGAAGGCTGGATTATGTCACCACTTTGGCAGTCAGCGTCCAACGGGAGGAGCGTGGGAAAACAGGACTGTGGTGCAACTTGGTGAGGCAATGAGACAGCACGTCCAGATCGGGGCAAGTCGGGGCGGCGAAACAGAACTGGTTGACAGGGTAGTCGGCAAGCTCAAGGGTTACTTGGCTGCAAAGACAACCGAGTGGGCAAGGGTAGAGGGCAAGGCTCTGAAACTGAGTAGGAATCTACTCGGCACAAGGGGAAAAGGCAGTTGGTTGGCCAGGGAGAGAAAAACTGGGGCACAGCTGAACGGAATAGGAGAGGAGTTAGAACTCAGGAAGCGAATCCCAACAAGGAGATGAAGAATGGGTCATTACAGTGCCGAAGGTTTCCGGCAAGGTAATCTGCCCGACTGGTGTTGAAGACAGGCCGAGAATTATCCTGTGGACGGGCGTCGTACTTGGCCGCAGATCTGAACGAGGAATCTTCATCTCATCTAGGGTATTGGCGAAGAGGATATTGAGCGCGTTGCCTCCGTCTATGAGAACCTTCTTCAACATGATGTTCTTCATGACCGGATCCAGGACAAGTGGATAGCTTCTCGGGTGTGAAACCCGATCTGGGTGATCTGCGTGGGTGAACGTGATGGATGTCTCTGACCAGCGCAAGTATTAGGGGGCGTCTGCTGTAGAGATTGAGTTAACGTCTCACGCTGTTAGCTTCTGCTTGCGCTTGGACTCATACGCATGCGGCCCTCCGAAGATGTGGTTGAGCTCGGCTTGTGGATCTTGAAAATCATCAGCTAGACCCTGATCTGGCTTGTCTTTGTCCTTGTCGGTGCCAGATGATGAAGCCTGCATGGAAGCAAACTTCTTAAGCATGAAGCAGTCTTTGGCCACGTGCTTGCCCTTGGGGTGGAAGGGGCAAGTCCCATTCATGACTTTCTGGTAGTCGTTGTTGCGTTGGGGCCGCGACCGAGTTCGCTCCATGTTGGCCACCTCGTTGTCCGACTTCCGCTTGTGGCCGCCGATCTTGTTTTGGGATGGCTCGTTGTCGGCTTTCGCCTTCTAGTCCTTTTGTCGGGACTCCTTCTTCTCGTCGAGGGCCTCTATGACCACTTCAGTTGAGTCAGCGTATTTGTTCGCCATGTCGAAAAGAGCCCGAACGGAGGATGGTGGCTTTCGAGTGAACTTCGCGATGAACGGGGCATCCCTTACTCCCTTGCGGAAGGCGGCGATGACTGCCTCGTCTCTGATCATTGGGATCTGGTTGTGCTTCTCGGAGAACCTCTTGATGAATTTGTGTAGAGACTCGTTCTTCTTCTGGTGTAGTTGATATAGATCGTGCTCAGAAGACGGCCTCTCGTAGGTTCCTTGAAAGTTAGCGATGGACCGCTCCTTGAGTTTTCCCCAGGAACCGATCGACTGCCTTGGGAGCCCTATTAGCCATGTCCTCACCGAGTCGGCTAGTGCAACTGGGAGGTAGTTAGCCATGGCTTTGTGGTCACCGCCGGCAGCTCGTATTGCCAAGGTGTATACGGTGAGCCAGGACTTGGGGTTGGTTTTGCCGTCCTATTTCTCTATCCCCATAGGCTTGAAGCCCGACGACCAGTCGACGTCTTGTAGCTCGTGGGTGAAAGCTGGAACGCCTTCATCTTCATGAGGGCTCCGGCTCCGACCACGGTGATTAAACCGCTCATGATGAAGGCCGAAACGCTCATTCTCGTCCTCCAATTGGCGGCGCTCTTCCTCCTCGCGTTGTCGGCGCTGGGCATTGATGTCGTATCGGAGGTTGCATTGTAGGCAAACTTGGAGATCTTGGTTGGGCCGTCGATCGTATTGGTGACGCCGCCGATTATTATTATTGGTGTCGCCGAGTGACGTTTGGCGCGACTCCTCCTATAGCCGACTTGAGCCAGCCGCCCGGCGTTGTGCTGATGTAGAAGAGCCGGTTGCTGAAGAACCCGACCAGTTGGTTGGTGTAATCGTGTCACCCGACTATTGTTGCTGCTGACTGGTAGCAGCTGTGATCATTGCCTTGATCTTGGCGATAGTCGGGGTGGCCTGGTGATCAGGCCCGAGCTGGAGCGTGTCCAACAGAGTTGCGGTGGCCACAACATTCTATTGTAGCCTGACGAAGACGTCGTGGTCGCTAACTTTTGTCTGGAGGATCTGTTGCTGAGTGGTTTGCCTAGCCTTGCGTAGCTCGTTGTTGCGAGCCTCGCGGTCGGCTTCCTCCTGTTGTTGTAGTTGGCGTGCCTCTTCCTGCTACTCCTCTTGTAGTCGACGCACCTCCGGTGGTGGTGTTGAAGCCATGAAGATCTCGCGGGGCAGAAGAAAACTTGCCAGACTGGAGTCTGAACTAGTCTTCGAACCATTATCCGACTTGGAGTCAGAATCCAAGTAGTTCATCAGAGTAAGAACGACTCTGACCTCCCTAGATCCAATCTGAAACGGCGCTTGGCCGTGTCCAAACTGAATCACAGGAGATTGGGTCTGCCGCGTAAGATGTAGATCTGCGGCGTCGTCGAATCTGCGTGGGAGATTGACGATCTCTCTCCTTCTTAGTCCAACCCGGGCTGACTCAAGACCTAGCATGAGTTGGACGTCGAAGGAGAGAGTTGTCCCAAAGCTCGGCGAAGTTGAAGATTGCTGCATTGAATTGATGATAGTTGGCGCAGCGTCTTGTGGGCTGACTAGCGCGGAGTCGGTTGGTTCCTTGGCCAGTTGGATTGGATCTACGTCGGCCAAGGTGAGATTGCCGATCTGGTCGGCGATGAAGTCGAGGCTTCCAAAGGTTATTGTGTCTCCAGGGGAGAATTTGTCGCCATCGACTCCAGAAGTAGGATCCATCGAGATTGCTGGTGTAGATCTCGCCAAAACCCCTACCTGGCGCGCCAACTGTCGATGTTTTACACCGGCAATATGAATATAGGGCTACTCGGCAAGGGGAAACTCGGTGGATTACAAAGGAATACAAGGAGATTTTATACTGGTTCAGGCCCTCGATGTGAGGTAATACCCTATGTCCAGTTGTGGTGGTATTCCTTTGAGGATATGTGTTGATCAATGATCTCGTGTGTTGTTCTCCTGCCCTCAGGGGGCGCCCTGCCTCCCCTTATATACTGGGGGACAAGGGTACAAGGTAGGAGTCCCAACCGGATACGGCCAAGGGATTTCCTTCTTAGAGATATATCTTACCCAACTAAGACTGTATATTCCTTTCTGTACAAGGCAGAGTCTACCGGGTGCTACTATATCTCTAATTACAAGTCTCGGCCTATCCTCTATCCGAGTGGCCCATGTGCTTGTGATGAGGTACCCGGGGCCCATGGCCTCCACACCTGTAAGACCATGCCATTGGCACGCTCAACCTGCCCATTGCTCCGTGGGTGTGCCACAGAACCATAACAGATCTTGATACCGAATTCGTCACAGAAATCTTGAAAGAAGCCGCCCATGAACTAAGTACCGTTGTCCGTTATGATGTAGTTAGGGACCCCGAATCGTATAATATACTCATGATGAAGTCCTTTTCTCATGCCGCTGTTATGGTAGCAACGGGTTTTGCCTCAATCCACTTGGTGAATTTATCCACTACGACGAACAAGTGTGTGAACCCTCCTGGCACTTTCTTGAAGGGCCCGACCATGTCAAGCCCCCATACTGCAAAGGGCCAAGAGATTGGGATTGTTTGGAGTTCTTGGGCTGGGAGATTTGTTTGTCTTGCATAGAACTGGCAACCCTCGCATGTGCGAACTATGTCTTTTGCATCTGTTACTACTGTTGGCTAGAAAAATCCCTGCCGATAAGCCTTTCCGACTAACGTCCTGGATGCGGCATGGTTGCCACATATGCCCGAGTGGATCGATTGCAGAATCTGCTTGCCTTCCTCGGTGGTGACGCAGCACATGAGGACACCAAATGCACTTCTTTGGTACAGGTCTTCTCCGACTATTAGGAAACTTTTGCTTCGACATTTGATTTGTTCGGCTTGACTGCGATCTTCTGGGAGTTCATCGTCCAGTAGGAATTTGAGAACAGGAGCCCGCCAATCTTGACATATGTTCAGTACTTCATCTGTTGCCGGGGTTGGTTCGCCTCCCGACTGCTCTGGCACTGGTTTCTTCTTGCCTGACGGCTCCGTAAGTTGCTCGATAAAGATCCCTGTCGGGACCACTTCTCGCTTGGATCCCATGTTTGCCAATTCGTCTGTAGCATCATTGTATTGTCATAGGACATGTGTTATTTCCAGCCCGTCGAACTTATTTTCCAGCTTTCGGACCTCCTAATAGTATGCCGCCATGGTGTTGTCGAGGCATGTCCAATCTTTCATGACTTAATTCACCACGAGTTGAGAGTCTCCTCGCACAACCAGTCGGCGGATGCCGAGTGATATAGCAATGCGGAGCCCGTGGATGAGTGCCTCGTGCTTGGCGACATTGTGGGAAGCCGAGAAGTGGATCTGGAGAACATACTTGGGTTTTTCGCCGATGGGGGACGTCAGTACAACACCGGCCCCGGCGCCGCCTGTGGGCACCCCGGAAGTGCATTATGGAGAGTAATTATTATGACAACGCGAAATATCTAGATGGATGGGTGTTGACACCAAAAACCGCTGGGGGCCGTCCGGCGTCTGGGAGACACGCGAAGGCCTAGGAGATTTGCTTCACTCCAGTGCAGGTCCTAAAGTCTTGAGGTTCGTAGGCGTGCCAGTCAATTTGACCCTGCAATTGACAAGGAGAAAAGATATCAAATTCGTGAGCCAATCGGCTGGAAGCCGGCTTGGACTCATCTCATCGGCCGATGGCCGATACGCACCGTAGCACTTATACATCGGCTAAAAGCCGATGTCGGCAAGAGCAAATAATATAATAATAAATAAGTATTGTGCTAGCCGATCACCGAAAGGATGCTCAAAAATCGGCTATAAACTTGGTAAAATAAATGAGCAGAATGCATAAGTAAATAGATTAAATAAACTCCAGCCGATCATAGTTTAAAGTTACTGGTATTGCTGTGAAAATACTGTCCGCGCCCGTGCCCGGGCCCTTGCTCACATCGGCTCCCGGGGTCTTCATCCGCTGTCCGTGTCCGTGCCCGGGTTCTTATCTATGCTCGTGCCCGGGTCCTTACCTGAGGTCGTGCCCGGGAACTTGTCTGAGGTCATGCCCGGGAATTTGCCTGAGGTCGTGCCCGGGAACTCGCTTGTGCTTGCACTCGGATCGGCAGAGTAAACCAATTGGCTAGCCCTTAGCCGATCGTAACAGTAATGTAGGCAAGAATATATAACAAAGCAAGCAGTATAATCGGCTGTATTTAAAAAGAGATAACTTATCGGCTAAGCACTCCGATAACAACATCGCATAAAACCCATCGGCTTATTAAGAATAACGTTATTATTCAGTCTAGTAGATCGGACCCAACCGTTGCAGCACAGACTGATAATAATAACGAGATCTCGATAGGCCGATAGATCTAATGCAATCGTGATGTATATGATAACTTATCGGCTATACACTCCGATAAGACGCTTGCACATAAAGTATCGACTTAGCAGGACCAATTTATCGCTAGCAGTTTAGTAGGTTGGACCTAACCGATGCAGCACAAACTGACGATAAACCGCTCCCAGTAAGCCGATACGATCTATGCACGCGTGATGTGATATACCTAATCAATCTTGTGGGAGCCATGGGCCCTGGGTACCTCATTACCAGCACATGGGCCACTCAGATAGAGGATGGGTCAGACCATGTAATTAGAGATAAGATAGCACCCGGCAGGCTATGCCTTGTATAATAAGGAAATATAGCCTTAGTCGGATAGGATTCTATCTCTAAGAAGGAAATCCCTTGGTCGTATCCGACTGGGATCCTTACCATGTACCCCTGTCCCCTAGTATATAAAGGGAGGCAGGGCGCCCCATGAGGGCACGCAAGATCATTGATCGCAAAACCACCTTAGAGGAATAACACCTCAACTGGACGTAGGGTATTACCTCACATCGAGGGCCTGAACCAGTATAATTCTCTTGTGTTCCTCTGCAATCCATCGAATTCCAGGTCGCCGAGTAGCCCCATAATATTATTGCCGGTGTAAAACATCGACAGTTGGCGCGCCAGGTAGGGGTGAGGCGAATTCTTCATCAACAGATTCGATGGATCCCATCAACGAAGTCAAGGGCTACAAGTTCTCCAATGGAGACACCATCACCTTCGGGAGTCTTGATTTCGTCGCCGATCAACTCGGCAATCTTTCCTTAGCTGAAGCAGATCCGATCTCGCCAGCCGAGGAACCAGCCGGCGTTGCGCCAGTCGGCCCCAGGGACGTCGCCATCTCCTTCGACGATCTACTACGACAGTCCCTCACATCGCCGGACATCGGGACAACTCTCTCCTTCGGCGTCCGACTCGCGCTAGGCCTTGAGCCAGCGCGGGTTAGGCCAAGAGGAGGAGAGATCGTCAATCTCCCGTACGGATTCGGCGACGCTGTGCATCTACAACCCGCGCAGCAGATCCGACCTCCAGCAATTCAGTTTGGACACGGTCATGAACCGTTTCAAATTGGATCTAGAAAGGTCGGAGTCGTCCTAACTCCGATAAACTACTCGGAGTCTGACACCAAGTCGGATAGCGGTTCGAGCACCAACTCGGACTCCACCTTGGCAAGCTTCCTCCTCCCCCGCGAGATCTTCATGGCTTCAACGCCACCTTCCGAGGTGCGCCGACTGCAAGAGGAGCAGCAAGAGGAGGCGCGCCGACTACAACAACAAGAGGAGGCCAACCGCCAAGCTCGCAATGACGGGCTACGACAGGCTGGACGAGCCGCCTAGCAGCAGATCCTCCAAACCAAAGTCGGCGACCACGACGTCTTCGTCACGCCACAACAGAACGTCGTGGCCGCCGCAACTCTGCTGGACACGCTCCAGCTTGGGCCGGATCATCAGGCCACACCAACTATCGCCAAGATCAAGGCGATGATTACTGCTGCCGCCTGCCAGCAGCAAGAACAGTCAGGCAACACTCACATACCGACCCATCGGACGGGCTCTCCAGCGGTGGAGTCATCTACATCGGCGCGACGTCGGGCGGCCGGCTCCACCCGGCAGAGCGAAGAGTCCCGCCAAACAACGCTCGGCAATACCAACTACGACAACCGGCGGCGTCGCCAATACGACCGCCGACCCAATCAAGACCTCCGAGTGTGAATACAACGCGATCTTTGCCACACCATAAACACCCGGCGCGAAGAGCGCGAAGAGGATGAACGCCGCCGACTGGAGGATGAACACGAGCGCTTCGGTCTCCACTATGAACGGCTACACCGCCAAAACCGAAGCCCAAGTCCTCACGATGACGAAGGCATTCTAGCCTTTACTCGGGAGTTACAGGACGTCCGCTAGCCAGTCGGCTTTAAGCCTACCGGAATCGAAAAGTACAACGGCAAGACCAACCCAGAGTCCTGGCTCACCGTTTACGTCCTAGCAGTACAAGCTGCTGGGGGCGACAGCAGAGCCATGGCTAACTACCTCCCAGTCGCATTAGCCGACTCGGTGAGGACATGGTTGATAGGCCTCCCAAGGCGGTCGATCGGTTCCTGGGGACAACTCAGGGAGCGGTTCATCGCTAACTTCCAGGGGACCTACGAGAGACCGGCTTCCGAGCACGACCTTTACCAGCTGCATCAAAAGAAGAACGAGTCTCTGCGTGAATTCATCAAAAGGTTTTCCGAGAAGCGCAATCAGATTCCAAGTATCAAAGACGAGGTCGTCATCGCCGCCTTCCGCAAAGGAGTAAAAGACGCCCCTCTCATCGCGAAGTTCACTCGGAAGCCACCATCCACTGTCCAGGCTCTTTTCGACATGGCCAACAAATATGCCGACTTGGCTGAAGCCATCGCTGAGGCCTTCAACGAGAAGAAGGATCCCCGACAAAAAGACAACAAGGCGAAAGCCGACAACGAGCCGTCTCAGAATAAGTCTGGCAGCCGCAAGCGGAAGTCGGACAACGAGGTGGCCAATATGGAGCGCAGTAGGTCACGGCCCCAGCGGAACAACGACTATCAGAAAGTCATGAGCGGGCCTTGCCCATTTCACCCCAAAGGCCGGCACGCGGCCAAGGACTGCCACATGCTCAAGAAGTTTGCCTCCGAGCAAGCTTCATCGTCTGGCACTGACAAGGACAAAGACAAGCCAGACTCAGGCCCGGCTGAAGATTTCCAGGATCCCCAAGCCGAACTCAACCACATCTTTGGGGGACCACTTGCGTACGAATCCAAACGCAAGCAGAAGCTCTCAATACGCGACATCAACACGGTCTCCACAGCCGACACCCCCCAATACCTGCGCTGGTCAGAAACGGCCATCACCTTCAATCGCGCAGATCACCCAGATCGGATTTCCCACCCGGGACAATATCCACTCGTCCTGGACCCGGTCGTCAAAAATATCAGGCTGAAGAAAACCCTCATCGACGGAGGCAGTGCGCTCAACATCCTGTTCGCCAAGACTTTGGACGAGATGAGAATTCCTCGTTCAGAACTACGGCCGAGCACTGCGCCCTTCCATGGGATAATTCCCGGCTTGTCATCAACCCCACTCGGGCAGATAACCTTGCCGGTAACCTTCGGCACGCGGGACAACTTCTGTACAGAAAACATCTGCTTCGAGGTCGCCGACTTCGAGACCGCGTATCACGCGATACTCGGACGACCGGCCCTCGCCAAATTCATGGCGATACCGCACTATACGTACATGGTGCTGAAGATGCCCGGGCCAGCAGGAGTCCTCTCCCTCCGCAGCGATGCTAAGCAAGCCTTCACCTGCGACAAGGAGAGTTGCGAACTGGCTCAAACACAAGAAGCGGCAGTCGGGCGTGACAGCATCCGGCAAGCCGCTACACCTGAAGTCGATCAAGATCCAGTTCCGGTGAAAAAAGCAGCGAAGTCGGGAATTTTAGCGGACTCTGACACGAAGAAGATCCCCCTGGACCCTTCCGACCCCTCCAAGACTGCCTTAGTCGGGACCGGACTCGACCCCAAATAGGAAGACGCGCTCGTCACCTTCCTCCAGGCCAATAAAGATATCTTCGCATGGAAACCGTCCGACATGCCGGGCGTACCAAGGGAGGTGATCGAGCACGCCCTACACGTAAAGCCAGACGCCAAGCCAGTCAAGCAACGGCTACGGCGCTTCGCTCAAGACCGCAAGGATGCTATCCGGGAGGAAATCACCAAGCTCCTCGCAGCCGGGTTCATTAAGGAAGTCTACCACCCGGACTGGCTGGCAAACCTAGTTCTGGTCCGGAAGAAAAACGGTAAATGGCGCATGTGCGTCGACTACACCGACCTCAACAAAGCGTGCCCCAAGGACCCATTTGGTCTTCCCAGGATAGATCAGGTGGTTGACTCCACGGCGGGGTGCGACCTACTCAGCTTTCTCGACTGCTACTCGGGATATCATCAAATCAGCCTGAGGGAACAAGACTGTTTAAAAACATCTTTCATCACGCCGTTTGGAGCGTATTGCTATATCACAATGCCGTTCGGTTTGAAAAACGCGGGCGCAACTTACCAACTGGCTATTCAGCGCTGTTTGCACACCCAGATCGGGCGCAACGTGGAAGCCTACGTCGACGACGTGGTGATCAAGACCAAGTCCAGAGAAGATCTCATTGCCAACTTGGAAGAAACCTTCCAAAACCTCCGAAGATTCAAGATGAAGTTGAACCTGGAAAAGTGCACCTTCGGAGTGCCGTCTGGAAAGTTACTCGGCTTCATCGTCTCGCATCGCGGCATCGAGGCCAACCCGGAGAAAGTTAACGCCATCAGGAACATGGCGCCCCCGACCAACCTCAAAGACGTCCAGAAGTTGACAGGTTGCATGGCGGCACTCAGCCAGTTTATCTCCCGACTGGGCGAACGGGGCATGCCTTTCTTCAAGCTCCTCAAAAAGGCGGACACCTTCAAATGGACTCCGGAAGCCCAACAAGCCTTCGAAGACTTCAAACAGTTCCTCACGTCACCTCCCACGTTGGCATCACCCTTACCCCAGGAACCGCTAATGCTATATCTGGTGGCAACCACTCACGTAGTCAGCACGGTGCTGGTAGTGGAGCGATCCGAACAGGGTCATATTCAGAAAATACAACGGCCAATCTATTTTGTCAGCGAGGTCCTTGCCGACTCCAAAACGAGATACCCGCAGGTCCAGAAGCTGCTATACGGCCTACTCATCACAGTCCGAAAGCTGGTGCACTACTTTCAAGCACATCAAGTCATGGTGGTCACAACGTTTCCACTCGGGGATGTCCTTCATAATCGCGAGGCCACTGGCCGGATCGCTAAATGGGCACTCGAGCTGATGGCGTTCGACATCACCTTCTAGCCACGGACAGCTATCAAATCTCAAGCTCTAGCCGACTTCGTGGCCGAGTGGACAGAAGTTCAACTCCCAATACCAACAGCAAAGCTAGAGTACTGGACAATGTACTTCGACGGTTCCCTACGGATCGGTGGCGCCGGGGCTGGAGTCATATTGACATCCCCCACTGGTGAAAAACTGAAGTACGTTCTACAAATCCACTTCCCGGCTTCCCACAACGTCGCCGAGTACGAGGCACTCGTTCACGGGCTCCGCATCGCCATATCACTCGGCATACGTCGACTGGTTGTGCGCGGAGATTCCCAACTCGTGGTAAACCAAGTCATGAAAGACTAGACCTGTCTCGACGATACAATGGCGGCATACTGTCAGGAGGTCCGCAAGCTGGAAAATATGTTCGACGGGCTGGAAATCACACACGTCCTGCGCCAATACAACGACGCGGCGGATGAGCTGGCAAACATGGGATCCAAACGAGAAGCAGTCCCGACTGGAATCTTCGTCGAGCAACTTATGGAGCCATCAGTCAAGAAGAAACCAGCACAAGAGCAGTCGGGAGGCGAGCCTACCCCGGCTACCGACGAAGTGCTGCACATATGTCAAGACTGGAGGAGTCCTGTTGTCAAATTCCTTCTGGATGATGAACTCCCAGAAGATCGCAGTCAAGCCGAGCAGGTCATGCGTCGGAGCAAAAGCTTCCTGCTAGTCGGAGAAAACCTGTACCGAAGGAGCGCATCCGGCGTCCTCATGCGTTGCATCACCACCGAGGAAGGCAAGCAGATCCTGCATTTAATCCACTCGGGCATATGTGGCAACCATGCTGCATCCAGGACGTTAGTCAGAAAGGCCTACCGGCAGGGATTCTTCTGGCCCACAGCAGTCACAGACGCCAAAGACATCGTTCGCAAGTGCGAAGGTTGCCAGTTCTTCGCAAGGCAAACAAATCTCCCAGCCCAGGAACTCCAAACTATCCCTATCTCCTGGCCATTCGCAGTATGGGGGCTCGACATGGTCGGGCCCTTCAAGAAAGCGCCAGGGGGGTTCACACATTTATTCGTCGCAGTGGATAAGTTCACCAAGTGGATTGAGGCTAAACCCGTCGCAACAATTACAGCGGCACGAGCAAAGGACTTCATCATGAGTATATTATACCGGTACGGAGTCCCTAACCGCATCATCACCGACAATGGTACTCAGTTCGCGGCGGGCCTATTCCAAGATTTCTGCGACGATTTCGGCATCAAGATCTGCTATGCATCTGTGGCACACCCGCGGAGCAACGGGCAGGTTGAGCGAGCCAACGGTATGGTCTTGCAAGGCATCAAGGCCAGGATATTCGACCGACTACAACCATATGCGGGTCAGTGGGTACAAGAACTCCCATCTGTTCTCTGGTCTCTCAGAACCACAGTTAGTCGGTCAACAGGGCAATCCCCTTTCTTCCTGGTCTACGGTACCGAGGCCATGCTACCGACAGAGATACAGTTCGGCTCTCCGCGAGTCCGGGCTTACTCCGAAGACGACTCCAACAACACCCGACTGATCGAATTAGATCAGCTGGAAGAAGCAAGAGACACCGCAACAATCCAGTCGGCAAGGTATCTTCAAGGCCTGCGTCGTTACCACAATCGCAATGTCCGTGGCCGCGCCTTTTTGGTCGGGGATCTCGTTCTAAGGAAGATATAAACCACCAAGGACAGGCACAAATTATCCCCCATCTGGGAAGGGCCATTCATTATAGCCGAGGTCACGCGGCCAGGCGCCTACCGACTGAAGACCAAAGACGGCGTCCTCATCACCAACTCATGGAACATAGAACAGCTACGCCCTTTCTATACCTGAGTTTTACATTTTCCATGTGTACAGTTTTTTCTGACTCACTATGCCGCTTGTTTCAACCGAGTAGTGAGTCGGGGGCTGCATGAATATATGTGTTCTGTCAATAACATACAAGCTTATTTCACCCCGGTTATGAAGCCTTGCCACGACTGATGCGTTCGCCCGAGTATAGCATCTTACTCCGAACGTTTTTTATCAAGTTCTATCGGACTAACTCGGTGCATGCTACACGGTCGGGTAAAGCTAATGACAACCGAGTGATAAGCTTGGCGGCACGACACACATATTTACACATAACCATGTATGAAAGCTTATATACATACCGACTACATAATGTATTGCCTTTACAGACCCAGGTCTCGGGTAATTACTTCAGCAGTCGGCTCTGCCTGTGCGATCAGCTCCAGCGCTTCCTCGGGCGTCGTCTCTTCGGAAAATCCCTCCCCGATGGCCTCAATGTCCGCCCTCGGGTAGATGGACTTGGTCATTGCTAGGGTCTGGGCCACACCGGCGGCAACCCGCTCGTCCGAGTACCTTTTCAAGGCACTCGGCGCGTCCTCGAGACGCCCCATTATCTGAGGAATTCTGCTACAGCTGGTTCCCACTGGGCGGGGATCTACAAGGTCAAGGAGCCCTTTCACGGACCCGACGAGGGCCTCCCGTGACTCCCTGATCAACCTTATCTTCTCCGTGTAGAACCGATACTGGGCCCGGACGTTAGCTCTCATGCCTGCCTAGATCGGCCGGCAAGTAAGCTTGTCAAATTCGGCTACACACAGGATAACTAATGGATTGGCTGAGATCACAGTCGGGTTGAGGACTTACTTTCGTAGTCGGCCTCCCACCCGGCCACGGTCTTCTCCAGTTCAGCCTTCTCCTTACCGAGCTTGACGACGGCCTTCTCCAACTCGGACTTCTCCCGGTCAAGCTCGGTGTTGGCCTTCGTCAGGTCGGCCTTGACCTTTTCAAGCTCGGCCTTGGCTTCTTCAGCCTCCTTCAGCTGCGATTCCCTCTCTGCTCAGGTCTTTAACTCCACTTCGAGGTCTGCACCACAGATTAGCCAAGAGCTCAACCGTGCAGTCATGACACCACCGGGCAGTCAGGATCAACGCGGCTGGATGAATACATCAATGGTTCAGTCGGGAAGATATACTCGAGGATTTTACCTCTGACCTTCTCGGCTAGGGCCCAAGTCTCCGCCCTGAGCTGATCGGCGCCACTCTTCAGCCAGGCCTCCCTCCCCACGTGACGCGCCTCCATCTCGGCCTTCAATGCCCGGAGTTGCTGCAATTCCGCGAGGTGGGGAGCCATCTCGACCAGGATCTCCGTCATCGCCTCGTTGCGGTCGACGAGCTTCTGCTCGGGACAAGGAACGAACCGACGACAGAGTCAAACATCAAAACAAGAAGATTGCTGGAGCTTTACTACAAGAATCATACCGCGACCCCTTGGGACCCGTTGATGGCGGCGCGAAGCAGGCTTTCGCGCTCTCTCCTTGCAACGACTTCATCGAGCTTGAAGCTTTTCACAGTGCCGTTGCGAGTGGTCCACGTAAAGGTCCGGGGCATCACACGTGGGGGAGCTTCGATCTGAGGCAGATGTGGGACCTCCGGCGGGGGCGGTAGCGGCGGCGATGGCGATGACGATAACCACGACGGCGACAGGGTCCTGGCCTCAGCACCGCCTTCCCCTACGACTTCGGGGACCGGCTTAGGGGCTCCGTCCGCCGCTTCCGCAACGTACGGCGCCTCGGGGGCTGGGGCCTCAGTTTCAACAGCCACCTCTCGGTAGGGTGGCGGCAGCGGCCTTGTAGTCGGAACCACCTCGGTCTCAGCAACCAGGCTGGCCGCTGGCTTGACAGGTGTGTTCACCGCCGCTGGCTCGGCTGGGGCAGGCTCATCAAGTGGAGCAGACGGGTCAATCTCCTTGAGATCGATATCGGCCCGCTTCCTGCACGACGAAGCAAGACATCAGGACATTACTCTAACATACAAAGACTACAGAGGACCCGGAGTAGCGCACCTCTTGGAGAACCTCAGGTTCTTGCCGGGCGGCCCGGCCCCCGGGCGTCGGCAGTCGGCCCGGTCGGCGCCATCGATGGCAGAGGCGTATCAGCCCGAGTCGGCCCCAACTCTGGTATGGTTGGCTCAGGTTCCTTCGCCCCAAGCGGCCTCTGCTCTAGCCGGCCCCTTGGTGGCGCTGCTGTCGAGCACGACAACGTTGGGCCCGAACCTGCCGGTCTCAGCCTGGGACTCAACCGCGTGGGCGTTGTAGCAGCGGCGTCCTTTATTTTCAAGCTGCCGCTCACGGCGCGCGCTGTCATGGCCCCCTCGCCCCGATATAAAATCGGCTTCTTCCCCGCTCTCTTAGAGTCGGGTTGGGCAGCAGAGGGACTCCTCAGCCTCTTCTTCGACGCGACCGCCGACAATGGATGGGAGTCTTCATCAAATTCCTCATGCCACTACAAGCCAGTCGACGAGATACCATCACGCGAGGTTGAACAATCACCGTTTCCACAGGCGTTCACCACAGAAGAAAGTAGAAGGTTACCTTGGTCCGCAGCCGGATGAAGCTATAGGCAGCAACTCGGCGGTTATCATCTTCGGTGGCAACCACCCCTTCGGAGAAGTAGCCAAACAAGGTATCGGTCACTGCCCCTTGTCCGCCGTCTCGCTGCTCACTCGGTCGGGATCGTGTTTACCTTTGAAGGCCAGCCAAAGGCACTTCTCAACTTCAGCGGCTGGACACGCCTCGTCAGAAAACCGACGAGCCACCCAAGGCCCTGTCAAGCCGGCCCTCTTGAGGTCATCTATCTTCGTCCAGCAATATATGTGCCTGGCCCAGTTCTTCAAAGGTTGGCTCCGAGGACCAGCTTGGCAACACCGCCGCGGCGGCATACCAGTAAACGGGCGCAAGGAAGGAGCCAGATCGGCGCAATAAAACCACTCCTTGTGCCAGCCCTTCAGAGAAGATTTCAAGGCAAACGATATACGTTTTCTTCCCATCGCTTCCTCAGTTGAAGACCAGCCCCTCCAATCACACTGATATTACTCTTGGAAGGTTGGGGCTTGACATGGAACAGGTGTCGGAAGAGGATGAAATGGTTCAACACCCAGAAAGCATTCGCAAAGAGTAACAAATATGGAGATCTGAAGGATTGAGTTGGGATTTAAATGGCACAACTCCAGCCCGTAGAAATCAAGGATGCGGCGGAAGAAATCAGAAGACGGAAGACACAAGCCCCGATCAAAGAAAGAGGCGAAAACTACCGTTTCACCAGGCCGGGGGTTGGGGATCGACTCATCCCTCGCGACCGCCAACGGATCACTTCTGGCTGGGCAACTTCAGCTCGCTCTCCAGCCGTCTCAGCTTCACCGAGCCACAATCTGAGATCGGCCAAGAACTCCCTGGCGCACCCGCAGGATTCGTCGCCTTCGCATGACTGGAGGTGGTGAGATTTGGGGGAAAGCAAATCGGGGGCTTGGAATAAACGAGGAGGATTGAAATCGCCCGAGTCCGGGTGGGGAACAGCGGCTGCTAACCCTAGCCGGGCGGGAGGCGAAAAGTTAGGCGCGAAGGTGGAAGACGAAGAGATTGGCCGATTTGGGGAAGACGACGGAATCTTTTTCTCTCTCCCCGTCTTTTTATAGCCTGTACCGACTAGATGGGCCTAGGCCTGCACAGTCGGTATTGGGCCGACAAGATATGAGTTCCTACAGTAGCATGCTCCATGTGGGCCGCCTGCAAGCTGAGTTGAAATTATAGCGCTGGTGCTACTAACAGGAACCGATGAGGTAAGCGGATACGCTTCATGAGAGCTTTATTGCTAAACGCATATGTTTGGGTATCTGTTTATCTCACAGGTCTCGAGGATATATCCTTACAAGGATCACAGGCTGGTCTTCATTAAAATTGGAGACGCAGGTATCTTTCTCGAGTACACCTGACCACGTAATGGATTTATTTTCATAAAGTGGTACTCGGCCTACATGCGTGGCCATCAGTTGCCGTGAGCGACATTATTCCAGCCGACATGACGCTGAAGAGTCTAACTTTCGAGTAGTGCACTACTCGGGAGAGACTATAAATATTTATTCCCGCTGACATGATGCGGAAGAGTCTAGCTTTTGAGTGGGACGCCACTCGGAAAAGACTATAAACTCATAATCCGACTGACATGAAGTCGAAGAGTCCTATATACGAGTAGTCTTCTACTCGGCAAGACTATAAAGTTTATTCCGGTTGACATGATACCGAAGAGTCGCAAATACCCAAAGTAATCTACTCGGGAAAGACTTCCAGGTTAAAGATCTTTGACTTTATGTTTAATTGTCTGCACAATTAAGCACAAAGTCAGGGGCTACACCTAATAGGTGCGCCTATTCGGTGCACACTGTTCATATATCTACATGAAGCCCTTCATAGCCTCGCTGCCAGCTGACATGATGCAGGACTCGGGAAGACTTACTCGGACAAAGAGTACTCGGGAGCATCGCACTCGGGTAACCTTCACCGTGGAGGATGAGCACTCGGCATCAGCTGTGACTCAACTATGAAGGTCTCAGGGGCTACTGTGGGAGCCATGGGCCCCGGGTACCTCATTACCAGCACATGGGCCACTCGGATAGAGGATGGGCCAGACCATGTAATTAGAGATAAGATAGCACCCGGCAGGCTGTGCCTTGTATAATAAGGAAACATAGCCTTAGTCGGACAGGATTCTATCTCTAAGAAGGAAATCCCTTGGTCGTATCCGACTGGGATCCTTACCATGTACCCCTGTCCCCTAGTATATAAAGGGAGGCAGGGCGCCCCATGAGGGCACGCAAGATCATTGATCGCAAAACCACCTCAGAGGAATAACACCTCAACTGGACGTAGGGTATTACCTCACATCGAGGGCCTGAACCAGTATAATTCTCTTGTGTTCCTCTGCAATCCATCGAATTCCAGGTCGCCGAGTAGCCCCATAATATTATTGCCGGTGTAAAACATCGACAAATCTATGAGATCAAACTGAACTGATGCAGCCATAGATAAACTAAATATATCGTGGTAAGCCAACTACCATAAACCGGCTAGAATATCGGACCTAACCGAGGAAGTCCTAGCCGATAGGTAGCCGGGGTGACGAGACTTACCCTCTCGCAGGAGTTCGGACCTAACCGATGCAGCCCGGCTCGAGAAGCAGGATCCCGTCGGAAGGGTGGCGATGCGCCGAAATTGTATTGATCGAGTAATCATTTACAAGGTCCCCGGGCGCACGTATTTATACCCCGAGTTACACGAGTCCTTATAGGACACGGTACATGATTTCCTAATTATAACAGAAAACGCTAACAAATCCTGACCGGACACGAGGTCAGGTTTCCTAAATATAAACACTTGCCTAATTAATAGGTACAGTAAATAACTGCCAAACAACGGTCTTCACGGCTTCCTTTCGGAATCGGTCTCTTCTGGATCAATTTCCGCCAGTTGACTGCAATTTCCCCTTTGACCGAATCTAACATAGGTCTTTACCAAATTTTGGCGTTAACAATGGGGTCTCGAATAAAAACCGAATAAATGCGGTAACCATCCATCCTCATCGCAGCCTTGCCATAACCTTTACCCACTCGCAATACAAATCCAACGCGCCGAATTCAGAAATAAAGAGATATTTGGAGAGTTGATTCACCAGTCCCAAACGGCGAAGTGTGCCCATCAAACCACACGAAGGTGGCAACCAAACACGATACACACTTCTAGGGACATGGTCTACAGTTGAATCAACGTCCATGCATCTCATCATTTCTAAATTCATACTCATGTTCAACTAGTCCCCAGGAAAGTGACTAACTTCACACTTTCATCGCAAGCAATTGATAAACATCACAAGTACTCTACATATGGATAAACGAGCAGCAGAGTTATATATATATATTACATAGAGGGCTCACACCCTAATTCATCACAAAGTAACCCAAAAGATAACAGTGGAAGAATATAAACATAAAAGATAAACTAGTGGTGCCAAACCAAACCACAGGGCAACCGACTAGGGATAGAGCATAACTTCAACTACAAATTATCCTCGCCACCCTCGGCGGGATAATAGTAGACCAAAGCAACGTCGTCGATATCCTCACCTGAAAGATGTAGCGTGAGTACACAAGTACTCAGCTAGACTTATACAATAATAATAGAACAAAGGAGTAATGCTAGTCTCTACATCAAGGAGTATGGCTATGTCAATCTGATTTTGCATAAAGCTGATTTTATTGAGCAAGTAATACATTTAAAACATAAGCAATTGTGAAATAGCTCAATCTGAAAATTTAGGACAGCAAGCTTATAGTTCTGAAATAGAAGTAAAAATGAGCACAAACCATGCTCTAACCATCATCCATGGGCCACCATTGCCCAATTATATATGCTACACAAGCATACCAATTATCATGACTAAACCAAGTCATATTTAACATCAAAGCCTTTCGTATAAACCCATCTATCCATGACTATCCTAAGTCATGGTATAAACACATGCTCCCATAACCACATATCCCAATTTGGATGCTAACGTAGACTGACTAACACATCAAGCGGTCGTCCTGTAACCGTAGACACGGCTATTCGAATAGTTCTTACTCTGATCAGAGGTGTACATCTTTACCCACACGATGTGATAGAAGCCAAACGGCTACACTCTAGTTTGATCCGTACCCGTCGGTACCCATACTCTACACATTGAGTGCGGACTAGAGGTCACAACAGAACCTTGTGCATGCTTAGCCCCAACCACCAAAACCACGTCTGGGCCCCCGACGACTTAGTCACGTGCGTGCGTGGTAACTAAGGCGGGCTCACCGTCGCGGGAGGCACCTCCGGCCAAAACCAGGCTCGCTCGAGGCCCTCCAAGGACTCTCTGTCCTCACGACCAACGGACGGGCGTAGATGGCCACAGCCTCCCATGCTACTGAGTTAAGCCATCCCATACCGGCGTGTGGAAGTACGTAGGGAGCTTGAATAGACGTCAACATGTTCGGTCCTTAACGACCCAGACGGAGCTACTTGCATCAGGGAAACACTACCCCGTAATCGCCCTATCATCCGTCCAAGTCAAACATTTTCTCAATTATTAATCAGAAGTTATTCTTGTCAGATTTTAACCCATCAATTCGTATTAAACTATTTTTGAACCGATAGCTCCATCTATCGGATTTTTCTAAGTCTAGAATTAAGCATGGCTAAGCATTCGATAAAATAAAAGTATCCTAAAGTCCTTAACCAGGGATGACAAGGTATAAATATGGAATCAACAATCAAGGAACGGAAATGCATTCAATTGGGTAATATTGACTCTACCCGTTTTCCCATTTTAAAAAGACTGAAACATGCATATAGATATTGCTTTTGCAAACAAAACAATTTATTGAAAATATAGGTTCAATATACTTAGATGCTTGCTCTAGATGCTTGCCTTGCTACAGAGAAGGTTCACTCTCAACCTCTGGATTAGTTTCCTCGTACTCCAAAACCTCCGAATCTATCGATAAAAGCGGATATGCAAATAAGAATCAATTAAATATGCTTATGCAAAAATGATCAATAAATGTTGAGATAAATACAGTAGGTAGGCCACATTCTAAAGTGAATTTTTGTGAAAGAATCACCTCAAAATCTTTTACGGTTTATGAGTTACAAAAATAACAAGATGAAAAGGCTGAAAATGGCAGTTTTGTAATTATTTGTATTGTAACCTTAAGTTATTATATTTGGCTGACCTTTTTCTATTAAGATTTCAAGAAGGCAAGTATCGTTATATAAGAGAGCATAACCTACTGGTTCTAACCAAATTAGGTTCACTGGATTTTGATTTAAATTGATTTAGTTGTGAATTTTACAAGTTTATCAAAAAGAGGGGTTAGAAATTACTTAGGTCTATTTTGGGAGGTAGTTTTGTCAAAAAACACTTTATTCACAGCAAAGGTTACAACTCTCTGAGTTAAACAAGAGTGGTTTCATATTTTTAGCAGCTAGGATGAAATTTCTAGGAATTTATAAACTTCTATGTAATAAAGATGTATATAATAGATATTTCCATTTTTAGAGAAAAATCCTACACAGAAGTTCTCACTTTTTATTTTATAAAATTGAAGAGAACATTTTTATGAATCCATAGGAATTTGGTTCACCTCAAAAGGAGTTATAATGGATTTTATAGAAATATCTCAAGTTCTTAAGCACAAAATAAGTTATTTTTGCTTCATATTATTTTCTGGATATTTTCTCTACAGAAGTGTCATATTTTATTTGACAGTATTAAAGTTCACAAATTTATAGAACTAACAAAATTGGTTTCACTCAAAAATGAGTTAAAGTGAGAAAGTTATGGATTTACAAAGTTTACATATTTTTCAGTTGGAAAATAAATCAGTTAATCCTTTTTCAAATTTTCTCTTCTTTTCTTATTTCTCTTCCAACCTGGGCCCATATAACAGAGAGACAGGGCAGGGGAGGCACGAGTCAAGCATGGCCACCAGCTCTGTTCGCCGGCGCCGGCGGCGAACGGCGGCACGGCTCGGGTAGCATCCAACAGAGAAAAGATGGAGGAGTTTATGGCGAACACCTCGCTGGTCGTCTCATCGTTGGTGGTGGCTGGAATCGATGACGAGGGCGGCGCAAGCGGCAGAGTACTTTGGGATGCTATGGCAAATCAACTAGCGACTCTACCTGGGGCAACTTAGTGCATGCAAGTGCTTCTAAAGGGCTCCAGGGGGCTCACCAGCGGTCACGTGGGGTCCGGCAGAGTCGGCGCAGCAGCAGCGACATCGAGGATGGCTCGACAACGGCAGAAATCTTCTGGACGACGGCGGCAGCTCGATTCGTTCTCCAAGCTCCCAAGGGAAGATGTCCAACGTGTTAGAGGTCCCCTAGAGATGGCAGGAATGCAAAGAATCAGAGCGGGGCTCACTGGAGAAGAAGAAATCGACGGCGGCGGTGGTCGGCCGAAGAGGAGGAAGACAATGGCCAATCTCCTTGCTCGGGGCTTCGCAGTGCAATTCCTCTGGTCGGCAGTCTCCTAGAGGTAGGGCGACGGTGTTGGCGCAGTGTCTCGGGCTGGGATCACCGGAGTTCGCCGGAATAGGGACAAACCGAGCGGCGGCAGTTCGGCAGCGCAGAGAGCAGGGACAGCGGCGGCACAGCAACTTCGGCCAGCGATCCTAGGGTGGCCAAAAACAAAAATGGAACTATTAAAACGTGTAGATCACGTTCCCGGGGTCAAAAAAGGATGGAACTCACTGGATCTAGCTCGGGCTCAACCGAACACTTTCGGCAGAGGAGAAAATGGGCTCGCCGGTGGTGATCCTTGGAGGTGTTCTTGGTTTTCTCGGTGGGAACGTGGAGAGGGAAGGAAGGAGACTCTGTTGATGTGTTCTGAGGTGAAAATGTCGATGCTCTCAAGGAATGGAGCTGGGCTGGCTGAATCAGTAGGCAGAGAGAGTGAGAGGGAAGAAGAAGGAGAGGAGGACACGTCTGCCATGCAACAGCTGAGTTGTATCCACTTCTACAGTGCATGGGTAGGTCCCACCTGTAAGGCAACCTTGTCCTACACATTTTTAGCTAGCTTTAGTCTATGACTTGTGGGTCCATGAAGGGGAAACCTAGGAAAGAGAGAGGAGTATGGGTAGGAATGTTGGTGAATCACACTGTCCCAGGCTGTAGTAAGGCTGACAAGTGGGCCAGGGTCTTGTGGGTCCCACTTGTAAGTAAGAAATGAGAGGAGAAGACTCTAGAGACTAAGTGTGGGAAGTTGTATGAGCAGCTGTCTTGCATCTGTGATTTCAGTAGGTTACCGAGGGATATAATTCATGGAAAAATTATTGAAGGTAGAGAAAGATGTGTTTAACCTGCTGACCAAATTTCGTGGTCAGAAGTGGTCTGGTTTGCCTTTGGTGAAATTGCAAATTGGGGTTACTGATCCAGTTTTTCTGCAGTTTGATTTGTGTCCCTAGGGCTTTGCTTCTATTATTTTATGTGACTTCTTCGGGAAATAAATTGAGCCAAAATTACTGGTGGTAGGGTTCTTGTTAACACACCTTTTGGTAGAGTTGCACTGCCTAATTAATCTTCATTCTTATTTGGTGAATTTTAGAAGTACCCCAATTCAATTCAGCTAGCTTCCCAGCTTTGCTGATTTGAGGGATTTTGTTGAATCATTTATTGAAGTGATAAAACTATGTAAAATTTACAGTGGATCAATTATGTGGGAAAGTGTTCACAGGAATTTTTCCATGATTTAATGTGTAACCAAACATCTTTAGAAAATCCTTAGACTATCCAAAAGCATATGTCAAAGAGAAGGATCCAGGCTGAAACTTGTTTGGAATTTTTAAGAGGTCTACACTAATGAAATAAATTCTGGAAAAATTATATTGATTCATGATAAACAGGCTAGTATTTGAATAAATTATTTCCCACATATGTTTCTGTTCAATTTGATGCACTTTTAGGAGTTGGGCTAATGTTGCCGATTAGGGTTTTATTGTATTGATGGTTTTAAATATTGCAAACTTTATTTTGCAAGAAGTGGTAATGCAAGAATTTAATTTGTGCACTCGAGTGGCAGTAGGTCATAACCCTAATTACTTGGAATTAAATTTAGGGTCGTGACACCGCCGATCCTTAGAGAACCATCGAAGTACATTGTCCAGTACTCTAGCTTCACTGTTGATGTGGGTATCTGAACTTCTGTCCACTTGGCTATGAAGTTGGCTAGAGCTTGTGATTTGATTGCTGTCCGTGGCTAAAAGGTGATGTCGAACGCCATCAACTGGAGTGCCCATTTAGCGATTCGGCCAATGGCCTCGCGGTTATGTAGGACATCCTCGAGTGGATACGATGTGACCACCGTGACTTGATGCGATTGGAAATAGTGCACCAGCTTTCGGACAGTAATAAGTAGGCCGTAAAGTAGCTTCTGGACCTGCGGATATCTCATCTTGGAGTCAGCAAGGACCTCGCTGACAAAGTAGACCGGCCGTTGAATCTTCTATATGTGACCCGTTTCGGATCGCTCCACCACCAACACCATGCTGACTACCTCAGTGGTTGCTGCCAGATATAGCATTAATGGCTCTTGGGGCATAGGTGACGCCACCACAAGTGGTGATGTGAGAAATTTCTTAAAGTCTTCGAAGGCTTGCTAGGCTTCGGGAGTCCATTGGAAGTTGTCTGCTTTCTTCAGTAGCTTGAAAAAGGGCATGCCCCGTTCGCCTAGTCGAGAAATAAATCGGCTGAGTGCCTCCATGCAGCCTATCAGCTTCTAGACATCCTTCGGCTAGTCGGGGGTGCCATGTTCATGATTGCATTGACTTTCTCTAGGTTGGCCTCGATTCCGCGATGTGATATGATGAAGCTGAGTAACTTGCCGGATGGCACACCGAAGGCGCACTCTTCCAGATTCAACTTCATCTTGAATCTTCGAAGATTTTGGAAGGTTTCTTCCAGGTCAGTGATGAGATCTTCTTTGGACTTGGTCTTGATCTCTTCCCGATAGCATCTTTCCGGTCCTGTGCGAAGCGCCGTAGCCGTTGCTTGACCGGCTTGGCATCTGTCTTGACATTGAGGGCGTGCACGATCACCTCCCTTGGTATGCCCGGCATGTCGGACGGTTTCCATGCGAAGATATCTTTGTTGGCTTGGAGGAAGGTGACGAGCGCGTCTTCCTATTTGGGGTCGAGTCCAGTCCTGACTAGAGCAGTCTTGGAGGGGTCGGAAGGGTCCAGGGGGATCTTCTTCGTGTCAGAGTCCACTGAAATTCTTGACTTTGCTGCTTTTTTGCCGAAACTTGGTCATCCTCAACTTCAGTTGTGATGGCTTGCCGAATGTTGTTGCGTCCGACTGCCGCCTCTTGTGATTGAGCCAACTTGCAACTCTCCTTGTCGTAGGTGAAGGCTTGCTTGACGTCGCTGCGAAGGGAGAAGACTTCGGCTGGCCTAGGCATCTTAAGCACCATGTAGGTATAGTGCGGGATCGCCATGAATTTGGTGAGCGCCGGTCGTCCGAGTATCGCGTGGTACGCGGTCTCGAAGTCGGCGACCTCGAAGCAGATGTTTTCTGTGTAGAAGTTATCCCGCGTGCCGAAGGTGACCGGCAAGGTTATCTGCCCGAGGGGTGTTGAAGACAGGCCGGGAATTATCCTGTGGAAGGGCGCCGTACTCGGCCACAGTTCTGAACGAGGAATCTTCATCTCATCTAGAGTCTTGGCGAACAGAATGTTGAGCGCACTGCCTCCATCTATGAGGACCTTCTTCAGCTTGATATTTTTGACGACCGGGTCCATGACGAGTAGATAGCGTCCCGGGTGTGAAACCCGATCTGGATGATCTGTGCGGGTGAATGTGATGGACATCTCTGACCAGCGCAAATACTAGGGGACGTCTGCTGTAGAGACTGCATTGACATCGCGTGCTGTTAGTTTCTGCTTCCACTTGGATTCATACACAGACGGTCCTCCAAAAATGTGGTTGAACTCGGCCTGGGGATCCTGAAAATCGTCGGTCGGGCCCGAATTTGGCTTTTCTTTGTCCTTGTCAGTGCCAGATGATGAAGCCTGCTCAGAAGCAAACTTCTTAAGCATGAAGCAGTCCTTGGCCGTGTGCTTGCCCTTGGGGTGGAAGGGGCAGGGCCCGTTCATAACTTTCTGGTAGTTGTTGTTCCTTGGGGGCCATGACCGAGTTCACTCCATGTTGGCCACCTCGTTGTCCAACTTCCGCTTGCGGTTGCCGGACTTGTTCTATGATGGCTCGTTATCGGCTTTAGCCTTCTGGTCCTTCTGCTAGGGCTCTTTCTTCTCATCGAGGGCTTCTGCGACCGCTTTAGCCGAGTCGGCGTAATTATTCACCATATCGAAGAGATCCCGGACAGAGGCTGGTGGCTTCCGAGTGAACTTCGCGATGAACGGGGCATCCTTTACTCCCTTGCAGAAGGTAGCAATGACGACCTCGTCCTTGATCATAGGGATGGAATTGCGCTTCACGGAGGGACTCGTTCTTTCTCTGGTGCAGCTGGTAGAGATCATGCTTGGAAGATGACCGCTCGTAAGTCCCCTGGAAGTTGGCTATAAAGCATTCCCGAAGTTCCCCCCAGGAGCCGATTGATCGCCTGGGGAGCCTTGTTAGCCATGTCCTCGCTGAGTCGGCCAGGGCGACCGGGAGGTAGTTAGCCATGGCTTTATGGTCACCTCCAGCAGCTCGGATCGCCAGGGTGTATACAGTGAGCCAGGACTCGGGGTTAGTTTTGCCGTCGTATTTCTCAATTCCCGTAGGCTTGAAGCCTGACGGCCAATCAATGTCTTGTAGTTCCTGGGTGAAAGCGGGTACACCTTCATCTTCGTGAGGGCTCCGGCTCCTACCACAATGGTTAAACCGCTCATGGTGGAAACCAAAACGCTTGTACTCGTCCTCCAGTCGGCGGTGCTCGTCCTCTTCGCATTCGCGGCACCAGGCGTTGATGTTGTGGTGGAGGTCGTGTTGTCGACGTCCTCGGAGATCTTGAATGTCGCGGCGATCATACTAGCGATGCCGCCAGTTGCTGTTGTTAGGGTGGCCGAGGGATGTTTGCCATGACTCCGCGTGCAACTGACTTGAGCCGGCCGCCCGGCGTCATGCTGATGTAGACGAGCCTGCCACCGGAGAACCCGACCGGTTGGTCGGTACAAGTGTATCACCCGACTGCTGGTGCTGCTGACAGGCAGCAGCTGTAATCATCGCCTTGATCTTGGTGATAGTTGGGGTGGCCTGGTGATCAGGCCCGAGCTAGAGTGTGTCCAGCAGGGTTGCAGCGGCCATGACGTTCTGTTGTGGCGTGACGAAGACGTCGTGGTCGCCGACTTTGGTATGGAGGATTTGTTGCTGAGCGGTTCGCCTAGCCCTGCGTAGCTCGTCATTGCGAGCCTCGCGACCGGCCTCCTCCTGTTGCTGTAGTCTGCGCGCCTCCTCTTGTTGCTTCTCTTGTAGTCAGTGTACCTCCGGTGGAGGGGTTGAAGCCATGAAGATCTCTCGGGGCAGAAGGAAACTCGCCAGACTGGTGTCCGAACTGGTGTTTAAACCGTTGTCCGACTTGGAGTCGGAATCCGAGTAGTTGATCGGAGTAAGAATGACTCCGACCTCCCTAGATCCAATCTGGAACTGCTCTGGGCCATGTCCAAACTAAAGCGTAGGAGATCGGGTCTATCGCGTGTGATGTAGATTCGCGGTGTTGCCGAGTCTACACGGGAAGTTGACGATCTCTTCCCTTCCTAACCTGACCCGGGCTGGCTCAAGGCCAAGCGTGAGTCGGACGCTGAAGAAGAGAGTTGTCCCGAGACCCAGATAGTGATTGATCGCCGCAGCAAATCAATAGAGGTGGCTGCAGCGTCTTGAGGGCCGACTGGCGTGGAGTCAGCTGGTTTCTCGGCCGATTGGATCAGGTCTACGTCAGCCAAGGTGAGATTACCGAACATGTCGGTGATGAAGTCGAGGCTTCCGAATGAGATTGTATCTCCAGGGGTGAATTTGCCGTTGTCGACTCCGATTGCTGGATCCATCGAGCTTGTAGATGTAGATCTCACCGAAGCACCTACCTGGTGTGCCAACTGTCGATGTTTTACACCGGCAATATGATTATAGGGCTACTCGGCAGATGGAAACTCAGTGGATTGCAGAGGAACATGAAAGAGGTTTATACTAGTTCAGGCCCTCGATGCGAGGTAATACCCTACGTCCAGTTGTGGTGTATTCCTTTGAGGAAGTATGATTCTGGTGAATCTCTGTCTGCCCTCAGGGGGCGCCCTGCCTCCCCTTATATACTGGGGGACAGGGGTACAAGGTAGGAGTCTCAGCCGGATTACGACCAAGGGATCTCCTCTTAGAGATATAATCTACCTGACTAGGACTGTATATTCCTTATCGTACAAGGCAAAGTCTGCCGGGTTCTATCATATCTCTAACTACAAGGCTAGGTCCATCGTCTATCCGAGTGGCCCATATGCCTGTGATGAGGTACCTGGGGCCCATGGCCTCCACATCTTGACGCTGTAGCGTCAACCGCTTCTCCAAGAGCTTCATCTTTAACGAACCGTAGTCCGACATCGGCCAAACTCCGGCAGACATCTCTGGAATCTCGAAGGGGGCTCTCGGCATTGATGGGAGTGAGAAGATTTGGGAAAAATGCTTGTGGAGGCTTGGAATGGATGCGGTGGAGCGGAATCGGGTGAGTCTTAAGCAGGGGTGCGAGCTATTGCGAACCCTAGCGAGGTGGAGCGTGAAAAGTTGGGCGCAGAAGATGAAAGACGAAATGATTAGCGGATTGGAGAAGATGAGGGAATCTTTTCTCTCTCTCACTGTTTTTATAGAGCCTGTGCTGATAAGTGGGCTTGGGCCGACAAATTTAGTACATGGCCATAAGAGATGAGTTTCTAAATGGCATGCTCTATTGGGCTGACCGCTAGCTGTGTTAAAAATTACATTGCAGATGTTATTTATAGAAACCGATTAAATAATCAGATATGCTTCATAAAAGCCTAATTCCTAGACATATGTGTTCAGGTATCTGCATTATTTATCGGGTATTGAGGATACATCCTTATAAGGATCGACAGCTGGTCTTCATTAAAATTGGGGATGCAGGTGTCTCTCAAGTACACGTTACCACATATTGGTTTAAAATCCATAAAGTAGTACTCGGCTTACATGCTTAGCCAACAATTGCCCTGAGCAAAAATTCTTCCAGCTGACATGATGCTGAAGAGCCTAATACCGTGTAGTATACTACTTGGGAAAGACTAAAAGGTTAAAGATCTTTGACTTTATCTTTAATTGTTTCACAATTAAACACAAAGTCGGGGGCTACACCTAATAGGTGCGCCTATTCGGTGCACGCTATTCATATTTTTTTCATGAAGCCCTTCATAGCCTCGTTGCCAGCTGACATGAAGCAGGACTCGGGAGAAGAAGCACTCGGACAAAGAGTATTCGGGAGCAATGCACTCAGGAATTCTTCATGGTGGAGGATGAGCACTCGGCATCAGCTGTGACTCAACTATGAAGGTCTCAGGTGCTACTATGGAGGCCATGGGCCCTGGGTACCTCATGAGAAGCTTTTGGGCCACTCGGACAGAGGATGGGCCTAACCTTGTAATTAGGGATACAATAGGACTTGGCATACATTACCTTGCACGACAAGGAAAGGATATAGTCCTAGTCAGGCACATTGTATTCCTAGAAGGAAATCCCTTGGTTAGAGTCCGACTGGGATTCCTACTTTGTAACCCTGTCTCCCGGTATATAAGGGGAGGCAGGGCGCCCCCTGAGGGCAGAAGGAAGAAGAAGAATCATATAATCTCACCAGAGAAACCTCAAAGGCAATACACCACAACTGGACATAGGGTATTATCTCATCTCAAGGGCCTGAACCAGTATAAATTGTTTCATGTTCCTTTGCAGTCCATCAAGTTTAGGTTTGACGAGTAGCCTCATATTACTATTGCCGATACAACTCATCGACAGTTTCTGACCCTGGCAAGTGGGGGAAAACCCTCCCCCGGCTGAGAGAGATGGAGGGAGCCGTGTCACCAATTCCTCCTCACCGCCGACGAATTTCGCCAGCAATCAAGCCCTGTCAATACCACCGCCATCCCCAAGGTCGTTTCCGCCCCCAATGGCCGCCGTGGATACCTCCGGCCAGCCGAAAACCCCTTCCCCTTGTCCCTAGTAGCCCCAGGATGCCACCCCCGGCTGTTGCCCTGTCGTCCGGCTGCTCCCTCGATGGCGCTCCTGCAAGTCGAGCTTGCTCCGCTGCCATAAGCATCTCTCCGCTCACCAGGTGCCCCCGCAAGCCCTCCGCCGCCGCCCTGAGGTGGCCGAGGACCTTCCAACCTCTTCCCCGTGGCCACCCAGGCTCCCGCACAGCTGGCCGACGAGCGCGTCGATCCAAGCCAGAGCTGGCCCAGAGGGAAGAAGAGGAATAGTCTCAGTGAGAGAGAGAAAAGGGAAGGAGAGAATAGAGGCTAACAAGCGGGTCCCACTCCGTGGGTTTTTGGTTAAGCACTAATGACCGTGATTAAGTTAATGATGTGGTTAACGTGTCTCTATGACATGTGGGCCATGTTCATTGTAAAAACGTGTTTAAAATCCTAATTAAGTTATGAGCCACAAACATATGGTCCCCACTAGCATAAAAATGTGTTAAAACCACTTTTAAACCTTTGTGTCATTGACATGTGGGCCCAGGCCATTAGTTGGCCATTTTGACCTGTCAAAATATTGACCTTGGCCCCACCTGTCATTGATTAAGGGAGTCACTTGACATGTGGGACCCCTCTGTCAGTGTTAGTAACTGATTTCCCTATAGAAAAATAATTTTGACAACTCACTCAGTTTAAATTGGAATCAAGTGAAACTTTCACCAAAATTCATCTAAAATCAAAATCTATCTAATGGCACTAGTTTGGGATTTTTAAAAAAATTTTCTGGTATTTATGGTTTAATTAATTTGATGTTACTGCAATAGGCTAATTGTTCATTCGTTAAACAAGGTATGTGTGTGAGGACGAACTCATTGCCGACGAGGAGGAGCCATCGGCAGAGCCAGGCAAGGCACTACGCCCTCCTCCGTGATCATGTTGATCCTATATTACGAAATGATTTGATTGCAAATAAAATGCATGCTATATTTAAATTCACGTACCCAACTACTTTAGCCATTCCTTGTTATTGTTTTACCTGCACCTTGATTGTCATAATTTATTAAGTTCTTTGTCATATAATGACATTTCTTAGTCATGCTTGTTTAGATGGTATTATATTATCTGCTCATGATGTGAATATGGATGGGAAGCAGATAATTACTCAGGGTTGAGTGGTAGTCGATCAGCGAGTGGAGACATGAGCGCCACTCCGCATCTCACAGAAAAAACAATTTGTGAAAACCAAAAACTTAATGAAACAAAATTGATTTCGATCGAGCGACACGGTTTGAATTGGGTGGTTCTGTGAAATGTAGCACCAGTGCCGACCCTGGTCAGTTAAGGACCAAGTCAAGAAGCTAGGCAGGAAACAAACTGAGTACGACCACAATTCTTGAGTGGGGATAGACCCGGTGGATTAAGTGAACTGAGCGGGACGGTACCCTAGTCATCGGTTTGTTCTAGTGTGTGGTGGGTGGTGTTTACGGAGGAGTTGTTGCATTTGCGTGCGTGTGGGTGGGGTGTGTGTTGAGTTATCCAAACCTCAGGCCCAAAACTCCTCATACCACTGGCGCGAGCAAATGCAGGGCCAGGGGATGCATGAGGGCTCATAGTCCATGGGGCGGGTACCGCATCCTATAAAGAATCTGAAAAGCCAGGCCATGACAACTCTCATGTGATGGGCGCATTGCGGATTGCGGGTAAAGCATACATCCACTGCAGTGTGAGTAAATTAATCTATTCAAATAGCCGTGCTCACAGTTAAAGGTGCACCGAGACTTGTACTACTCTTGACTAGCCTCTGAAGTTTCAAACTTGCTTAGATTAGGTTTGGGAAAGGAGTATGAGGATCATCCTGGAATGCAGGAAGGTTAGTGTGAATAGAAGTATGGTAAATTGAAGACGAGGGTAAACCGAACCAAGGGAAGCTTGGGGAGGTGGATGTATCTCTCATTGTCAGATAACAACTTGAACATAATGTTTGTTTTTAGTTAAAACCGCTAGGTCATAGGGTTACAAACTGCTTTGTTAAAGATTGCTTTCTGCAAATAAACCAAGCCATCCTTGAAGCTCTATGTGCACTATTGCATCCTATAGTGGTGACTTGCGAGTACATTTGTACTCATCGTTGATTATTCCCCCTTTTTAGAGGTAGAAGCCGACAGAGACCCCTATGCACACTTTCCTGCCGATAAGGGGCCGAAGGAGATACAATAGGGACCTTGGTACTCCAATCGTTGCATGTGGAGTATAGGTGGATCACTGCAGCTTCGCTTCCGCTACCTTATCTATATCTTTTGGTGTTTGATAATGTAAATGGCCATGCTCGGTCTATTTGGGACCCAATGGGGTAACCCTTGTAATATTAAGTATTGTAAGACTGTTAATCGATGCGGGTGATGTAATATCAGCTATGTTGTGTGTGTACCAAACTACTGATCCAGGGATTTGGTACTATGTACACATGAGGTTTCGGGTGTTCAAAATCGGGGGCCGACACCCGTCATGACAACATGCTCGCCGACGAGCTCTCACAGCTTGCGTCATCGCACGCGCCAGTCCCAGCTGGAACCCTTGGAAGAAAGGCTCACATGACCACCCGTCCTAGCTGTCAACCAAGAGAAAGAGAAGCCCCGCACCTAGGTGAGGTGACCCACGCGACCCCTTCAGTGGGGGAACCCGTCAAGGGGCCGCCATCCAGCAAGCACCCTGCTTTTGTTGGGAGTTCTTTGGAACCCTCATGGATCGACAAGATCTGAGGGTACCTAAAAGAAAATACTCTTCCTGCCGACGATGCCGCTGTAGAAAGGATCACATGCCAGGCGAAGCTTTATGTTTTTGTGGATAGGGACCTCTACCGACGTGGCTCGAACAGTGTCCTCCTGAAGTGCATCACGTGGAAAGAAGGCAGCGAGCTCCTCGCTGATGTCCACGAGGGCAAGTGTGATAGCCATGCATCATTCTGTGCGCTAGTTAGAAAAGCCTTTCAGCAAAGCTTCTACTGGCTGACAGCTCTCTAGGACACGTTTGAGCTAGTTCGCCGCTGCAAGGCGTGTCAATTCCATGCAAAGCAGGTTCACCAGCCAGCTCAGGCCCTCCAAACCATTCCCCTTTTATAGCCTTTTGCCGTTTGGGAGCTGGATATCCTGGGTCTATTCACCCGAGATGTCAGGGGCTATGAGTACCTCTACGTCGCCATCGACAAGTTCACCAAGTGGCCAGAGGCCTTCCCGGTCATCAAGATTGACAAGCACCCGGCACTCAAGTTCATATGCGGCATCACCAGTCGTTTCAACATCTCCAACAGGATCATTACCGACAACGGCACGCATACCAGTGACCTCTTTGGGGACTACTGCAACGATGTCGGCATCAAGCTCTGCTTCGCGTCCCCCACTCACCCAAAGAGTAAAGGACAAGAAGAGTGGGCCAACATCGAAATCTTGAAGGGGCTCAAGACCAGAACATAAAATGAGCTCAAGAAACATGGGACTGGTTGGATCGATGAGCTGTCGGCCGTGCTATGGGCTAATGGGACCATGCCTAACTATGCCACCGGGGACAAGTTGTTCTTCCTTGTGTATGGCGCTGAGGCTGTCATCCCCTTCGAGCTCACTCTGGCTCACCTCGGGTGAAATTGTACTCTGAGGATGGCCAAGAAGACATGAAGCGCAATGACATCGACTACCTCGAAGAGCGTCACTGACGAGCTGTGCTACATGCTGCCAGACACCAACAAAGCCTGAGGTGCTACCATCAGTGCAACGTTCGGACCTGGCCACTCGAGGTCGGGGACTTAGTACTCCGCCATGTCTTTACACATGCCAGAAAAAATAAGCTGTCCCCCATGTGGGAAGGCCCATTCTTTGTGACCGGCGTCTCCCGACCAGGCTCAGTAAGATTGGCTACGGACGACAGGACCCTGCTCCCAAACCTGCGGAACATCGAGCACCTGCGCAAGTTCTATCCTTAACAAGCCATGTAAGTAAAGGGTTGTGCTCGGGCCAACCTAGGCAGACTCTCGTTCTACCCAGGTTGGCTGGGGGCTACCACTCCGTATATTACTTCAATACAAACTCATGCATTCTCTTGCCATGGCTGTAATTTTTTAGGGTTTCCTCCCCACTCATCCATTCGCAAAGACGTCCTATAACACGAGACCACTTTCACTCGCTTCCCAAATGCAAATGGGTGGCAGCTGGTGCATGTTGCCTGGGTAACTGTGGTAGTTCATCCCTACGCGCTAGGCACAGTGCTTTTCCTAGTGGACCGTGCCTCAAGCATCGCCAAAGTCCTGAGGTCCGACCTTGGTGACGGGCAGTGGTGACGGGCAGTGGTGTTTGGCCTGGCCAACTCCACCCCAAGCACCGCGAAGGCCTAGACGACTCGAGCTACTTGGTCACTCCCACATGTTGCTAAAGTCTATAACCCAAGAGACGGCAGGTAAAGTGATGAGTGCTTGCCAGTAGCATGCCTATGGACAAACCTCCCAGCTGGACGACTACTCTTATTTGCATGCAAGACCATGCGCTCTTTTTCGCCCATACACAGTTGGTACTAAGGTGAAGCCTTAAGTGTCTACGGCCACCTCAAGGTCCTACACACGTCACGTAGTGCGCTCGGGGGGTGGCCCCCCGAGCAGGCGCGATGCTGGCCCAGGGCCCATAGGAACAGCTATGGCATTGACAACTGCTTGCGCGCAAGCGTGCTCAGGGGCTAGGCTATATCGGCGCCCACAAACTCAACGCACGAATAAAGCAAAAGTCCACGTATCCCTTTGTTTTTTCCTGTTAAGTTTTGGTTTGGGAACACATCTTATCACGCAAAGCCACTCTCAGTCACTTCCCAAACGCAAACAGGCGACGATCGGTGCACATCGTTTGGGTGGTCGTGGTAGCTTGCCCCTCGGTGCTGGGCACGGTGCTTGGCCTGGTGGACCGAGCCCCGAGCATCGCCGAAGTCCCGAGGTCCTGACCTCAACGATGGGCAGTGGTTTTTGGCCTGGCCAGCTCCACCCCAAGCACCGTGAAGGCCTGGGCACTGCAAGCTATTCTGGCACCTTCTCACGTTGCTAAGATCTATAACCCAAGGGGACGCAGATAAAGTAGTGTGAAAACTTGCTAGTAGCATGCTTGTTCACAACCATCATGAGTGGACGTATACACTCAATGGTGTCAAGGTCATGCCACTGCGCGCCAAGTCAGACGACTTCTAAGCCAGCATGCTCCCACCCGAGCAAGGGTGATGACGAGTTGGAGCCATGGGCATCTGCAACCGCTTCAAGGCCTCGGGCATGAGGGGCTATGCACTTGGGGGCTCGCCCCACGAGCAAATGTCGTCTCAGCCTAGGGGCAGTAGGAGCTTGCCTGGGCATGGGATCACTTGGAGGCGTCTGCAACGTGGCTGCCCGTCGCGGACATGGGCCTCACCCCCGGTCTCTATCAAGCCATCGCTCGGCACTAAGGCCTGGGGCTACTGTCGGTGAAATGGGAACCAAAACTCCTATCACTTGCGATTTAGGGCGGCCTGGCGCTACGTCATCATGATGTCAAGGGCTGAGAGTGCAACTCGCGACCACTACAAAGCAATACTTGGGATCCCCTTGGTCCAACAAGCGTGGTCCTGAGCTCGCGCCCCCACGGGGTGAGCTCGGGGCGCCACCTAACCCTGCAACCCAAGCTCGGCTTCTCTCAAACAGCTTGAGAAGCACGCGGAGGTAGAAGCATTAATGGCGACACAACAGAGCATGCCGCATCACTTCGGTCATCCCATGTCTCTCCCATTAAGGGCGATGAGACGTATATCTACCCGGTATGAGGTGTGGGGGACATGACGACTCTGTACCCCACGTATGATGGCAGGGGCATGGGCTGGTAGGCTATGGGGTTGATTACCGCGCCACCTGCTCTGGCTCACTGCACCTCTCTTACTTCGGCGAGAGGCAAACGTTGGGGCCCTGTGGTCAGCGGGGCGAGACTAAGCTTCCTTAGCAAGCTCTCGATGGACAGACCCGGACGTGTGGCAAGTGACCATTGCCCCTCCCCCACATCTTCTCCGAGGGGGCCCCCTAAGAGGACAAGCAACTGGGCCCATCGGACGCACAAGATGTGACCAAGCATATCTAAATCTCTAACTCACAATGTGCAATCACTGTTGTTTTTCCTTGAGAATTATAAGGAAAGAGTCAAGACCACAAAGGAGGGGGCCCCGGATCAGAGCCAAAAACCGGGAACAAACAACTCAAACAAACCTCTAAGAGCCTAAGTCTTCTAAGCTTTACTTAGATGCAACCTCACAAACAACGAAGAACACTATAGGAGTAGGATAGTACGCCAACGTGCAGCCTGAACCTGTATAATCTCATTTGTCTCATTTATTCTAGCAGCTACCTACGCTAGATTGAACACATTCTTTCCCCAACCGAACTCACAAAGGAGTCCCTCTGGATCCCAACTGGTATACGCACACCGACACAATGCCCTTCAATAGGCTAGTTATACCATTTAATGCATAACACAGGGATTGGAGGATCGTCGGATGAAATGAAATTTTTATCCTCAATACTAATGTGGAATAGTTTTTAAATCTTGAAAATAGTACATGCCCATTTTCATCTAGACGAAACTAGCCGATTGCAGTGGGTCAGTGAGGTAGTGAAAGGTCAGAGCTCTGGGCCAGGTCCATCGTGTGGCCGACGTCAGCAAGTCCTAGTTACGAAGGCCTGCTCTGCTTGCCAAACATAACACGCGACGCGGCCGTGAAAGTTCATAATACTACTTTAATTCTTTGTAGGGTTTATAAATGTAAATTGTTTCAGGATTCATGCCATCAAAATGCATGCAATTCGTTCATGATGACATCACCGTTTTTCCAGTCCCGTGAAATGTTCCAGATGAAGTGTACCCTAATGTGTGTTTGCTTTGAAAACACATGTTAATGCTTGCTGGCAATCGCGCGCGGGTAGCTTCCCCCGGCCAAGATTACTGTGTGCCGACACCATTGGTATCAAACCGAAACCGACGATCGAATCGGTGAGTCACCGATCAGTCCGCTGGGTCATCGGTTCTAAGCCGGTTCAAGGAATAATAAAATTAATTTATTTTTATGAAGCTTTTAGTTTACTTAGCAGTTAAGTATACTATATTTTTTCTGTATAACCGAACCGTGTGCTTGCCCAGTTGGTTGGTCGCGCTAGCGATCCAGGACGTGGAGAAAAACTGTTACTAGTTCTTCCCGTGTCAAATGCATCCTTTTCCCCAAAAATATTGTTCGCCCGGTTCCATAAAAACCGTCCAATCTAACCGGTTATTTCCTAGTCAAATACATCTACGATCTTTTAGTTGAACCACAGCGGACAAGGCCCTGGTTCAAAACTCTCGGTTTTTCTTGGGTCAAATGCATTTTCGGTCTTCTATAGTCAAACCAGACCGGAATTTTTTCTGATTGCACCGCCGCTCCGTTTGGTTTTAATAATTATTGCCAAAATTAGGGAATGTGTTTAGTTTTCACTGTTATAAAAATACTCCCTCCATTTCTTAATAGCTGACAATGGGGACTATTCAATTTCGAGTTTTGACCACTGTCTTTTTTGTTGATTTACAAACACTAGAAATGATGACATGTTATTAAAATAGGGTAAGCCTTAAAAGTAAGTATTAAACTTTTTTTCACTTTGATCTCGCAGTTTAAGAGTAATTAAGGGTCAAAGTTTAAATAGGAAAGTCAAAATATTGAGTTATTAAGAAACGGAGGGAGTAATTTTTACACGTGGCTAAATTCGGCTTTCACCTGCGGTTGGACGCCATGCTTATAACTTAAGGCCTATGAAAAATGTTGATTTTCACATGCGGGCTAACACCCGCCTGTGAGAATCAATTTTCACAGGCGGGCATATAAGAGACCCGCCTAAAAATTAATTTTCATATGCAGAACCTTAAGAGACCCGCTTGTGAAAACAGTTTTTTGGCGGCAAAATAAACAATGAACTAGGGTTCAGGAAGGAAGGCAGCTGGGGCGGTATCGGTGCTCACTGGCCGGCAAGGACACGCCCAGCTGAAGCAGCAAGATGCTTGCACCACCGCCTCCTACTCCTTCGCCGCCATTGCCGCGCGGCTGCCGAAGCCAAGGCCGTGGACGACCTCACCTAGATCTGCCCGTCGGCGCCGTTGACCTCCCTAACCTGGAGCTGTCTGTTTCCACCATCATCGTTGCCCTCACTGAGCCCCTTGCCACCGACCTCCTCCAGAGCCCAAAGCTGCTAGATCCTATGCTCCTAAGGCACCGCCGGATCCGGCGAGCCCAAGGCCCACGGCTCCACCGCACGAGGCGCCACAATGGGGAATGGAGGGAGGTCGGTAGCAGCGGACACTAGGGGAGGGAGAGAGGGCTGCAGTGGCAATGAGCTGGGGAGTTGAGGAGAGGCTGCATGGCTGTCGCACTGGGAAAGGTGAGGGAGGGGAAAGAGGACTCCTTGGCCATGTCAATGCAGTTGTTTAATAGCCCTCTGCGATTTACACAATCGGTCCTCTTGAAGCCCCGCAAGTAAAAATCGATTTTTACATGTGGGGCTAGATTTTTACAAGCGGGATTTTTTATATTCTGCCGATAAAAATGAAACCTAGGTGTTAGGAAAATCGATTTTTACCAGTGTTTAGTGCTCATTCACAAGTGTGTTTTCATCACTGGTGAGCTTCTCCTATCCAAGTAGTGTGATAATTAAGATTTTGTATAGATGGCCAAATGGGCCGGACCGAGGCGTGCCGGCCCGAGCATGGCCGTCTTGTAGCATGCCCAGGCATGGCACGACACGCCGGTCTATGGGCCGTGCCATGCTTGGGCCGGCGTTTTAGCCCATTGGCCGGCATGGCATGGCACGGCTACCACTGGGCCGGCACGGCATGGCCCAAGCACGAGGACAGCCTGGCCAACCCATCTATTTTTTTCATAATTTTTCTATTTCCCCCTATTTTTCCTATTTTCTCAATTTTCTCATATATTTTTTCCTATTTTCTCCATGTTTTTTCCTATTTTACACAATGTTCACATATATTTTTCATTTTATCCTATTTTTCCTAATTTTCCCTAATATTTTTCCTTCAGTTTTCTTTTTTTATATTTTTTTCTTTTCCCACCTCATATTTTTAAATTTTATGGAACAAACATACTAATGCTAATGGATTTCAGTTGACCTACGTGCCAGACTCATGCCCGTGGCAGCACGGTACAACCGATAGCCTCCTTGGCTGGTGCCTAGGCCTTGGCCTCTTGCCAGTTAGGTACAGTAGCCATACCTATTGGGCTGTGCCGCCAACGGGCCCGTGCCATGCTGAGCTAGGCCACCATTTGGCCATCTATATTTCCTGTCGGGTCCACAAGCAACTGACAGGAAAATAGATTCTCGGGACAGGTATGTGAGATACGTGTTGATGGGGGACGGGGTCCCGATCTTCCGTCAGGTAGAATAACTATCGTTTTGGGTGGAACGTGACACACCGATCCGGCTTCAGATTAACATACCCGATCCCTGCAACCTTAGCACCACGACTCCTCTGGTTATCAACTGTGTCACAAATCCGGTTGACCTCACCAAGAAGGCTAATCCCTGCCTGCGAAACGAAGAACACAAGCAAGAAATTGAAAGTACACAACTTAATTAAAGTGACAATTGCAGATGAATGATTAAGCACTCGAAGTTGGGGTTTCACAACTGATAACGGCGACTGTTCGAAGACAGATTAATCTAAAGCCAAACCCAACCCTAACGTGGGCGGCGGCTACTGAATATATAGTCTAAGGGTCGTCACACCCCCTGGACGCGCCCTCTAATGGGCTCTAAGACGATACATGGCCCAACGGACCAAAAGACGGTGACGTAGCACCCTGGCAGATTCTGGACGCTGACTTGTTTTAACGATTCCCGTTGACTCCGGTGGAATTTGGACGTCAAACCAAAGCCATTGGTTAGTTTATGAAATTATCTTTCCATGCATATGTGGATCGTCGAAAACGGAGTCCGTATGCATCCTGGGCGTCCGTTTTACTGCAGGCTGGTCCTGAAGGCCGAGACAGACTCGAACTTGAGTTGGACTGCGGCTTGTCTTGGGTGTCCTTGCGGTTCTTCTCTGCCTCCATATCTCTCTCCAAATACTTCATGATTCTCTCCAATGTTCCTAAGCAAGATAACATCATTAGGTAGCAATCTATTCTCAAAACTATGAAAAGAATCGCTTAAGAACGAGCTCACCTCTAGATTTAATTGTCGCATTCGAACTTGGGTCATTGGACCTTGCATAACGGTTGGAGGATCAGCGGATGCATCCGAAGGAGTGATCCTCATCACGTGTATTGTGTCCCTTCTCTGTACTGTAAAATAACAAACATTTCACGAGTATTTTTTGAGAAAAAAAGAGTGCACACAATCTCTAAGATTAATTAAGAGTCCATGTATGTAATTCAACTTGAGAGCATAGCTTGTATGGTTACTAATTAATATTTTAGTAACAAAAACATATCTTCTAATGTATGTAAAAAATGGATAATTAAGAAGAAGTCCCAGTCAACATTCTTGGTTATGGCGTGGTAGAAGTCAACATACCAGGAGAAAGGTGCAGAAAGATTTTAAATGAAACTGATACTTGCACTTTTTTTTTACTTGTCATTTAGTCCCCGTTTGACTATTATCTTTTCTAATCAGATATTTTAAGATTTGTTTAAGATATAACTATATAAAGAGTACTAGTCATAAAAAATCTATTAATCTGGTTTTCACCATATCAAATTTTAATATTTTTGCATATTTTTTTACAAGCACAATACAAATGTAGACACTTGTATACACGTATATACACTCACCCTTATAAACATACTCTCACGCTTTATCACTGTAGGTACCTCCGAGAGACTGAGTTAGCATATCTTGAGATTAAACATAGCCGTATCTCACTGTTCGCAGCCACGTCATCTAGCATAAAAAAATAATTAGTCATAATGCGAACACCTATAATGAGTCGGTGACTCGTATCCCGGTGGACAAGTGTCATTATAAGGAACCTTACTACCTGAGCATATTTATGCATTTATTTGTTATATAAATTTTTGAAGTTTGATTTCACACGATCTAGAGTCTAGACATCACATATTTAAGAATGGAGGGATTAATTCATTGCCCCATTCTACGCAAAATAATGCCAAACTAATATAAAAAATGGGGATTAATTTCCTTGTTAAACTGAATTGCATACATGAATCTCTCTAGATTTTGAACAGCCTGGCCTAAGGGCTTGTTTGGCTTAATGCTCTATTAAAGTCTACGCAAATTTTGGCACTATCAAAAATTTGATACAGTAGAGTTGAAAATATTAGTTTAGACTGATGTGAAATTTGTCTACAAAAAGGGCTTGTTAGCAATACCAAAATTTTGGTTTGGCAACGTATGTGTAGGATTGTTTGGTTTGCTACCATAGCAAATTTAACGAGAGCTAAATGTGCTATCTCTAGTTTAAAGATGCAGTCCTACTTTGCAGTCGCACCCATATGATTCAAATGGCCATCTCCCACGGATAGTACCTAGATTATGTCCTTGTTGAGGGTCCATTGAATTTGCCCAACTTCAAATTCCAAACTCCCAAATCTCCACTTTTGACTGAGCGTAGGAAGGGATCATGCACATAGCTTTGTTGATTGTAGTTTGAATACATCCACTGTCACAGGTGCCCTAATCAATGTTGGGCCTTAAAGCCCATCGATACCGGGTATAGATTCGGCACTGAGATCCCAGCACTGATGAGGGGGTTTCATCAGTACCGGATAGCTTATACTTGGCACTGATGTTAGTAGATTATCAGTGTCTGGTATTGGTACTATCCAACACTAATGACCTAATGACATCAGTGTCGGGTAGTATCAATACCCGGCACTAATAACTCTATCTCTATAAAAAAATAAATTACTTTATGGTGCATGCTGGCAAATCTCAGCTTTGTGGTGCATTTACTCATTGAGAAAATTACATCGTTCTTATCAGACAGTTCGCAATGGGTGTCAAAACATTGAGCGCTACCTACTAAAAGACACTGTTCTGTAGAATAAGTTAAGAAATGCAAAGCTAAAATATCCAAATTCTCAGACATTAGATCCAATAGGCCATTTAAATCCCTGAGAATTTAAATCGATTTTCAGCCAAAAAAAATTTGCACAACAATTACCGATTCAATTCACAATATCCAATTCAACAATTTCCAGTTCATTCAAACAACAATTTGTATCCAGTTCAACGCATGAATCCAATTCGAATATTTCAATTTCATAAATACAACATTTGGATCCAGTTCATACAACAATCAGAACAAAGAGGACCAAAGGAGGAGCCAGTTCAACCTGTCTCATGAGCACGACGAGCCCGCCATCGCTAGATCCACTGATGCCGAATCCCCCAACACCGGATCAGCCTCTCCTGAGCCGGCCGTCACCGATCCACCGCTGCCAAGCCCGTTGTCACCTCATCCGCTGTTGCCGAGCCCCTCGTCGCCGGATCGGCCTCTCCCAAGCCTGCCGTCATAGATCCACCGCCGCTCCCTCATGGCCCATCCGCCGCTCCCACCGCAGCGCACAGCAGCGACGCCGGTAGTAGTAGACTAGTAGCGGAGGCAACAGTAGTAGAGAGGAGAGGGAGATGGGAGGAGCTAGCGGTGGTTTGGTGAATAGGGAGAGAGAGACAGCAGGACGCGGTGGTCTCGATGAGCTCTCCCTGCCCAGCGTGGGTATGGGTTTAGCGTCGTGGGGACGGGGAGGAGGGGCCTTGGAGTTGGACGCAGCCGGCAGTCTCTCAGCCTTGGCCATCTATGTATCTATGTAGATGTGCATGAGAGTAGGCAGATATTTATAGGGTAATCATCAGTGCCGGATGGTAATACCAACCGGCACTGATAGCATACCCATCAGTGCCGGTTGGAACCACCAACCGACACTGATGGGTTTTCCGTCCAAAACGCCCTAGTTTGAGTCTTACCCGGCACTGATAGGACACCCATCAGTGCCGGGTGGAGCGTCGGACCAGCACTGATGAGGGAGCTACTCATCAATGCCGGTTGGAGCCTCGGATCAGCACTGATAGGTGGCCATCAGTGCCGGTTCTTTTTTTGGCGTAAGCGCGGGACGAGGCAGGGGGCTGGAAGGCCTCATTAGTAATGGGTATTAGATACCCGGCACTGATGTACTGGCCAAAATACACTATTCTGTGATAGTGATCTGCATATAATACTAGTTTCTAAGATGGCCAAATGATGGCTCAAAAGAGGAGTATCTATACTCGGTGGTGGCCATGAATCTGTTACCCCAATACTGATTTTTCAGTTTTTACAATTTAGCCTTCGATATTTTCTGATTCTATGGAATAGTTCAATATTTGCTTTAAACAAGTGAATACCATATAGATATTTTTTGATAGTATGGAATAGTTCAATATTTGCTTTAAACAATTAAATACCATATGTTTAAATAAACAAACATGTGATACTAACATACTTAATAAAAAATATATTTTGTCTTATTTATAGTAAAGCACGGTATTTTGCTAGTTCACTACTATGAATATGCATATATCCTTCCCATCCAAAAGTTTTAAGGGAGATGAGTTTATTCCTATTATGGAATGATTTTACCATTACACTAGCCATTTCTTTTACCTAGCTCCCACAATGACAATAATGATGGCCTCAATGGCGCCGTTCTGTGGTTTGCTCAGGCTTTCCGAATACTTAATGTGTTTCTTTGTCTGATCACTTTCACCTATCCATCAAAAAAGTCATGCATGCTCCTGCCTTTTTCTCAGTGTCAGTTTAAACTTTAAAGATCATCACTGACATATCCTCAGGACAACCAGCCAGCCAGCTGCAGGTTTTCTGTTCAATCAATGACACTCCACCAATGCCTATTACCGGCTCTCAAATCCACTTAGTGGAAGTAGTAGTATTTTTTTTCTTCGTCACGTAACTCATGCGCATAATAATGGAGTTTGAGTTGGCTTATTTTTTTATTTATAAGTTGCACGTAAAATAAGAAATATTATTTACACGTGATTAATTAAATATTAACTATTAAAAACCTAAAAAATAGATCTATTTGATTTTTAGAGATACTTTCATATAGAAAATTTTATAAAAAACATACCGTTTAGCAATTTAAAAAACATAATTATAGAAAACGAGAAAATAAGTTACAAGAAATAGTGCTGCCGAACAGTACATTAGACTATTTCATCATGCTGGCTTGCTGCGGACTGCGGTTTTTGGTTTGTTGAGTGCGTTGATCAGTCCTGCCGTCAGTGGACAGCACTGGTTCTCTACTGTAGTGCAGGCCTGGTGACGCATGAATTTTTTTTAATTTGTTGAAATAAGGAGAAAATAAAAATTTGCCTATAATGTCATTTTAATATTATCTACTCTCTTTGTCCATAATAGAGTATTAATTTAGCTCGTTAAATAAAGATTAAACATGAACTACTGTATCCTTAATTAATGTGTAGGGGAAGGAAGAAAACTAAGGAGAGAATGCTATTGGTCGACTGGTTAAAACAATAAAATAATATTAAAGAAATTTAGTGGATCACACTAAAAAATAATATACTTTATGGGATAAATTATTAGTCTAAAACAATAGTATTTTAGGGACTGAGAAAGTACACTATTAGAGTATAAAAGAACACAGGGATAAATCTACCACCCCCACTAACTCTATTTTTATTTTTATCTATAGCAACGCAAGAGTATTTAGGTTAAAAAAAGTGCAAGAGCCTCTTGCTTTGTTTGTTCTGTAGAAACAAACAAGAGTAAAATACATTATTGGAGATCCTTAAACTTGTACATGGTCGTTATCTACGTCCACAAACATTAAAAAATACTTCTTTAGATTCTTTAAACTTACTAAATATATCAACCTGGCCCACAATCTGACAATCTGATGTGGCCTGTCATAGGGACGTTGATGTGGCGTTGCCACTAAGCCTACACTAACTGATAAGTGGGGCTTGCTCATCAATTTTTTTCTCTTTTTTTTTTTCCTTTTCTCAAGTGTTTTCTGGCTCTATTGCACTAGCCCGTGAGCTGGCGATGGCCGCTGTCGGAGGGACCTTCTGTCCGACCCCTGCTCGCCGGAGGGACAAGGGGAAGGCGCCGCCGTTGGTCTTGTCCTACTCGTCGCAGCATCCGGTGGAGGGCAGCGACTAGGGAGAAGCGTCACGCAGCGGCGGTGGGCGGCCTTGATCCGACAGCAACCAGCTCCTCCCTCTCCACCGGCGGATGTCCCATCTCTCGACGGCCCCTACGAAGCCACATCTGGCTAGCCCGAGCTAGGAGGGCACCGGATCTGGTGCTTCTTCTACACCGACGCGCCGCCTCTGAGGTTTTCGCCGCTGCCAATGCTGCATCTGTTCAACGAGGACCATCCTACAGCTCCGCCTCGTTGCTACCCTCCGCTACCTCGTGCCCTGCTCGGCCGAAAAGCTCGACCTTGGTCGTGGGCCCTCGAGCACTCGTCCCTGGTCGCGATCGCCACCATTGAGCTCATCCCCGATGGCCGCCCCTCGTGCTCTCGCCCCTGGTCGCGGTCGCCATCCTCAAGCTTGCCCCCGGCCGTGGGCCCTCGAGCTCTCGTCCCCGATCACGGTTGCCATTGTCGCGCTCATCCCAAGTCGCTACCCTCGAGCTCGCCCTCGAACTCTCACCCCGGGTCGTAGTCGCCGCCATTGAGCTCGCCTGCGGTCTCCGCTCTGGAACTCTCGCCATGATTGCCCCCGTCCATGAGCCGTCCAAAGGAAGAAGAGAAAAGAAAATGAAGAGAAAAAAATTGATGAGCAGGCCCCACTTGTCAGTTAGTGTGGTTAGTGACAACGCCACATCAACGTCTGTGTGGCAAGCCATGTCAAACTATGGACCGGATTGGTACATTTAGTAAGTTTAGAGTCTAAAGATATATTTTTTAAGTTTATGAATTTAGATGACACCCTGATACAATCTTAAGAACCGGCAGGGTGTTCCACTTCCATTTAAAGCTATTACAGTCTTAGCAGATTAATAGAATATTATTTAACCACAACCAACAGGAACATAAATGAGAAATAAGAAACAACGGGAACATAGTAGTGTTCCAATCTAACCTAGTACTAGAACAAAAGAGCAAAATTGAACAAGACATCGTCTTGACTGCAAAAGTTTCTCAAAAGCAGCTTTTACTCTCTTCATGTCCATCTGCATTCTTGTGCAAAGCCTGTCCAAAAGCCTGCATCCATACTAGTCCAATTAAATTTGACTAAAACACAAATCATTATGTATTTTCCACATTAACCACAAAGTCCCAGCAATAACCATATTCATGACATTATTATTATTACTCTATCTGTTCCAGAAAGACTTCATCTTTAAAATAATTAATGTATTAGAATTTTTTAAAGTAAGAAACAAATGTATTGAAATTTGCTAAAGTAAGGGGAGAAATGTATTAGATTTTGTTAAAGTGGAGAGAAGTGAATAAGAGTTTGATAAAGTAGAAAGCATTCTAATTTTTTAAGTTTTATATTGGTATCTGTAAGATATACTAAATATGAACTTATTTAGGACAAGGCAGTATTACTAAACATCAAACAGTTATTTTTGTTAGAAGTCTTCTCCAAGAACTTTGAGACCCTCTTTCACGGAATCCTAGAAACATTGCAGTCAAAGGACAAGTTATTTATGAATTCCATCTTAGTGCACAACAAACAAACATTATCAACTAGATATTGCCTTTTACTAAGAGTGTCCATCGTAAGAAGCTTGTTATTAGAGGAAAAAAGGCACAATAAGATATGGATGTTGCGAAAAAACATTCAAATTCTAATCATCTGATATGTATTCTCTCTGTCCCCAACTATAAGGGTTGTAGGCATTTAAAATTTGTACCCAATTATAAGGGATTATATAGTACTACTTTTCCTCCAACAATTTTTATTTAAAGTCCTCCTTTTCTTACCCTCACCTACTACTTTTACTCTTCACATGCCCTAATTTAATGAAGGATATTATAGTAAATTTTCTTTATCCTTAATTTCTCCAAAAAAACCTAGTATCTTTTATATTTGAGGACGGAGAGAGTAAAGAGAAACAACACCTCTAAATAATAGCATAAAAGGACAAATCTGAATATATCCCTTTTTCTAGAAGTACCAAACTAAGGTGGTGTTTGAAATAGTTTATTGTCCTAACTTATAAATCGTACATAAAACAAAGAATGACATTAGCGCGTGATTAATTAAGAATTAACTATTAGAAACTTGAAAAATAAATCTATTTGATTTTTTAGAGATACTTTTATATAGAAAATTTTTATAAAAAACACACCGTTTAATAGTTCAGAAAATATACTCATAAAAAAAAATAAGCTGCCCTTATAAGCTATGTCGAACGGGGCGTAAAGCATCTTCCTCATCACCGCATAAAGAGATACTACTAGCAAATAGATAAAATATTTTACCACATTGATCATACCCCAACCGTCAACACATATTAGTACTACCTTTTCACTAACAAAAGAACAAGGCTCCCAAAATTGAATAGCCAAACAAGTGTTGCAAAACGAAATATATGTTTCCAAAGCCAATTTTAATCATTTTATGTAGGTAAATTTGTCTTTGATTCCTCAAGTTAACAAATATGATTAAGTAATCTCCATTGATTATTAACAAAAAAGTATAGTTAAAAACTTGCAGGTTTGTAACTGCCGCATTAAATAATATTAGTCCATGAATACGCCAACCAATAAATTTTACAATATTATGGTGTATGTATTAATAAACTATGAACAACTAAAGAGCCAAATGCGTACATTAATAAGTCAAAGAAAATAAATTAACCGTAGCCGGATCATCGAAGGTAATAGTATGGGTGATGTGAACAAAAAGTATAGGGCTACAGCCAAATACAACCAACCATGAGAAACACAAAACTTCGTTAAATGTGCACACGGGTTATGTTACATTTACAAGTGCAACCGCTTTATGTTACATTTACATGTTATTTATTTAAGTAAATAATATTGCACTACGATGTTGTTGTCTATTTGTCTCTAAATATGCTATTGTGGATCAGGATGTGTCGTACGTACAGAGAATTTACAAAGTGACTATAGGACCTTGTCAAGACCTTGCCCCAACTATTGTTGAAGGTCACTACGACACTTTTGGTTCACAATAAGAAAATATCCGCCGTTACAGAATTCGGTTGGACCTCCTAAAATTGCACTACAGTCATAGCATCTGTATGCCAACTCCAATTTAAGATGATCTTGTACTTTGTAGAAATCTTATCTCGTCACCTTTCTTATGCAACTGACGTACTGTCAAAATTCAGTTCAAGTCAACAGGAAATAATTAAAAAAGAATATAAGTGTTGCTAAAACTCAGTTAAATTTGGACCTCGGGCCATGTAAAAGATTAGGCTTATCTCGGGGGTGTCTCTTTCCACCTCCACAACCCAAGCACATCCCTATCTCTATTTTCTCTTATAAAATAACTATGCACATCACCTAGCAATATCAGTCAACTTATTATATATATATATATATATATATATATATATATATATATATATATATATATATATATATATATATATATATATATATATATATGTTGTGCATGTATGTTTTTCTTTAGTTTTTCCAACATTCAATTATATATCAAGCGTGCTTTTAATCCCAAACATATGTGTTAGACCAATATTGGTTGAGTTACAGCTGGTAAGCAGTAGAAAAATAAATAAAACAACCATAGATAATTTATAGGATAAAAAATAACTTCGATGAGCAAATCCTTAATTCCACTCTAAAATTAACTTCCAAAATTTAAATTTTAACTGCGATCAATAAATCAACAAACAAAGGATGAGAGAATAGCTCTAAAATTAAGTTAAAAATTCAAATTTTAACTATGACCGATAAACCAACAAAGAAAGAATCAGAAAATGTAAGTAAAATTTGAATCCACGTTTAATATATCCTCAAAACAAACCAATAACGCCGTTGTACTGATCTTTACAATGTCAGTTTATATAATGTGACGATTTTTGAGCTGTCAGTCACCAAACACACCGATCCCTGCATGGTGTAGCTGGCTGACATCTGACTTTTGTAATCGACTCGTTCAATGGGTACTACATGCCAGACACGCCGTAGTGGTTTCCCTAAATGCTCCTGTTTACTTTTCCTCTGAATTTACCACTGACTCGTAGCGTTAATTTACTGTCGTCTAACAGATACAGTGCATACTGTAGGAGTTAACCACTTTAATGAAAAAAGATCCCTGTCGTCACATGCTTAGCACATAAATGATGTTCATATCCCAGCCATACGATAGGGGTGTAAACAATAGTTTCCGATCGACCTGGATGATTTTTCAGAAAACAATGGATTGTACGTGTGCTCGGATAGTACCGGATTTACAAATGAATTTAATTTTTTTTCTTCAGAGGCAAAAAGAATACTGTAGCTTTCTACAATCTGACGGAATGGAAATTATATTCAGATTCACTACTACAAAAAAATCAACTTTAGGGTCAATTATGAAGCCTCATCTATGTTGGTTTCCTAACCAGCATTAAACTTTGGACACTAATGAAAAGGGGTCATCAATGCCCGCCGTCAAGCACAACCTCCAATGGAGAGACATTAGTGCCAGATTTTAAACAGAACCGGCTACCATGTTTTCCAAAATAAAAAAAATCATCCAACAGATTAACAATTTAATAGCTCCAAGAGATTATTACGAATCAACAAAAGTTATTACAAATCTTCCAACAGATCGGACGCTACAAGTCATCAACAGATTGCATGCAAATCATCAAGTTCTTAGAAATCATCAATGCTAGAGTTTGCTATATTTGCTTACTCTCCAGCCGACCCTACTTCCTATTTTCCCGATATCTATTGCTATAAATTGGTTCTTGTAGATAAGGAAGGTTCCCGCCTATATATGTACTTGTGCCTGATCAATCAATCCATCGCATTGAGTCACAATCTAACATGGTATCAGAATCTCGATCCTATGCTTCCGCCATCTAATCTAGCACCACCTGCGCCCTACCCCTATGCCGATCCACCTCGGTCAGCGCCATGTGGTCACCTCGTCTGCTTTTTTCTCCACCCATGAGGCCATCCTCAACAATGCTGCGGAGGCCGTTGCGAATGCCGTCCGTGCCGCGTTCCAGCCACCCAAAGGCCTTCAGATTGACTCTACGACCATGTCCGTTGTCGCCGACTCCTTGGTGACCAAGGCGTCAGTTGCTGCATGGGAGGCGATGTTAGCCCTCCTTGGCTCTCTGCTTCTTCCCACTTCAGATGCTCCTATGACCACCGCCAGCACTCCTTTGCCCGTGACGACTGCAGCTCCCCTAGTCTCCATCCCTCTATCGTCAGACCTTGCAGCTATACTCACCTCGACATGGCTCTACACACCCGGTTCGCCTCAGTGGTACCCCCATCTATGGCGGCGGCCCTCAGTTGGCCCTAGGCGCCCTCCCTGACCGGCTACACCGACCTAACCGGCGGGCTCCCTCCCCATGTGCCGTCTGGAGGTGATCCTTGCCTAGCCGCCCCTACACTGGACGCCGACACCCTCGCTGTTCTTCATGCTCAAGCAGTCGCCGTCCTAAACATCAAGGATCTCATCCCCATCACCCTCGACCTCGCTACGTCCAACTACACACGATGGATCAACCTTTTCCTCGTGGTCCTCGGCAAATACGCCTTGATGGACCATGTTCTCTCGGACGTCGCCCGCCCCGACCGTGTGGATTGGTTGTAGATGGACTCCGTCATGTCGGCCAACACCACTGCCCACACTCTCTGGCTCAATCTAGAGCACTAGTTCCTTGGAAACCGGGAGTGTTGCGCCCTCAACCTCTCCACCGAATTCCACGGTTTCTCTCAAAGTGAGCTTCCCGTCATTGACTACTGTCGCCGTCTCAAGAGCATGGCCGACAACCTCGCCGGTCACCGACCGCACCCTCGTCCTTTGCCTCCTCAACAGTTTGAATGAGTAGTTTTCTCACCTCCAAACGATCCTCCCGATGCGGAGGCCCTTTCCCATATATGCTAAGGCCTGGTTGCAGCTCCTGCTAGAATAACTTACCAAGGGCCATCGCCCTCCCAGCGTGGCTACTGCCTTTGTCACCAGCGGCTCTCATGGCTCGGGTTCCGGCGCTACCCCCACTGCCCCAGCCTGTCTAGTGGCAACACCTCCCAGGGCACTACCGGCGGCAACTCCAGGAACCGCTGCCGTCATGGCAACAACAACAACAGCAACTCTAGTGGTAACAACACCACCATCGGCAACCACAACTCCGGTGGCAACACTAGTCGCGGCGGCAGTGCCACTCCTTGTAGTCACGGTGGGCTATCTTTCGGTTCTGGCTTTCGCCCTTCGCTGATGCTGAACTGGCCCACCCCCTTCAATCCCTAGGCTAATAGCAGTTGCTAGGCACGTCACTGTATGCCCCCCCCTTTAGTGACGCCTCCATCCGCTTAGGCTATCCCGTCACCTCAACAATGAGCTGGCCCATCTCAGTAGGACCGGCAAGTGCTCAGCGCCTTCAACACCACCACTTGACGCCGCTCCTATCCAACAAGTGGTACATGGATTTAGGTGCTTCTTCCCATATGACTTATGATGTTGGTACCGTCCTTTGCACGTAAACCTACTCCCATACACCCACACATATTATTGTTGGCAATGGATTCACTTTTCCTATTACTTCCACCTAGAATGCTTATATATACTACCCCAACCACTCTTTTCTCCTTAACAATGTCCTGGTCTCCCTACACATTATTAAGAACCTTATTTCTGCTCGTTGTTTTGCTCATGACAATTGGTGTTATGTTGAACTTGACCCTTTTGGCCTTCGTGTGAAGGATTACCCCACCAAGATCAAGAACACTAGGTGCAATAGCTCCAGAGACCTCTACCCCTTGTTGCATGATGACTTTCCCTCGACGTCCTCCGCTTGTGCCTTCCTCACCACCAAGTCCTCCACTAAACTTTGGCACCATGGGCTCAGGCATCTTTGTCACGAAGCTCCCACCCGCCTGGCTCAGTCTTCCGTCATTCCAACACCAAAAGGCATCCCCTCCATGTGTTATGCTTGCCAACTTGGTCGTCACACATGTCTTCCGTTTACCAGTGTCTTCACTAGAGCTATGAAAAACTTTGAGTTAATACATTGTGATTTGTGGACCTTTCCTGTCCCTAGTGTTTTGGGTTTTAAATATTATCTAGTCATTCTTGATGATTGTTCTCACTATGTCTGGACCTTTCCTCTTTGTTTCAAATCCGACACTTTCCCCACATTATCACACTTCTTTTCTTTTGTTCACACTCAATTCTCCACCACAATTCGTAGTATCCAGTGTGACAATAGCCAAGAGTTCTATAACTCCATTGCCCATACCTTCTTCCTCACCAAAAGGCATTACCATGCACATGTCGTGCCCCTACACCTCTCCACAAAATGGTAAGGCTAAGTGCATGCTTCGTTCTCTCAACAGTATCGTGTGTTCCTTGCTTTACCAAGCTAGCCTTCCCACTCCCTACTGGGTAGAGGCTCTCCACACTGTGACTCACCTAATTAACCATCATCCCACCAAAACTCTCCAACATCAGACTCCCTTTTTTGCTCTCTATGGTGCCTACCCCTCCTACACACACCTTCGCATCTTTGGCTACAAGTGCTACCCTAACCTCTTTGCTATAGCCCCACATGAACTCTCTCCGTGCTCAGTCAGGTGTGTGTTCTTAGACTATCCTAGTGACCACAAATGGTATCGATGTCTTCACCTCGCTTCCAATTGGGTCATTATTTCTCGTCATGTTGAGTTCGATGAGCAGTCGTTTCCTTTTGCTACGATGACTAATGTTGTAGTTGCTATTGATTTTGCATTCTTGAGGATTTTTCAGTGGCTCTACCAGCTCCTGTCGACCAATCGTGCACCTGCTGCCCTGGGCCACCCTCCACGGCCGGCGGGCAGTCCTTCGAGGTGGCCTCTGACGTTGTGCTGCCTAGGTCGCTTGGCAGCCCACCCGGCCTGACTGCTCCTATGGCTACTAGACCTTGGCAGTCTAGTTCGCCCACTCCCCTGTCTCTCGAGTGTGCCTCGCCTGGACCACTGACCAGCTTGGCTTCACCTAGGCCATCTGGCCCGCTGCTTGGGCCATCTGCATCGACACTTGGGCCACGCACTTCACCGACACTTGGGCGGTCCACCTCTAGTTTGTTCTCACCGCTACCGACTGGTGTGCCCACATGCACCCGCAGCGCACATGTGCCCGACGCAGGCCACCCATCATCTCAGCTCAGGGCCTGTGGATGCCATGAGCCCCGGGTACCTCAAGGAAGGCAATTACGGCCACTCGGACAGAGGATGGGCCGGCCCCTACAATTGGAGATAGAGTAGGACTCGGCTTCATGTTACTTTGCAAAACAAGAGAAGGGAAATAATCCTAACCGGACTCTCTATGTACTGATAAGGAATACCCTAGGTTGTATCTGACTAGGTTTTCTACCCTGTAACCCTCATCTCTCCGCATATATAAGGAGCGGTAGGGAGTCCCCTAGGGTAGAGATTATTCCACATACAGCGAAAGCAATACACCACAACTAGAAGTAGGGTATTACTTCACCCTAAGGGCTGAACTAGTATAAATCATCTTGTCTTTTGGAGTTCATCGAGTTTAGGTCCGACGAATAGCCCTGTATTCAATACAATTGATACAAAACATCGACAGTTGGTGCGCCAGGTAGGAGATTCGTCAAGATCATTGTCATCAAGCTTGATGGATCCAATAATAGGAGTCAACGGCATCAACTTCTCTCCTGGACAGGCCATCAGATTTGGGAGCCTCGACTTCATCGTCGACGACTTTGGCAACCTCACCCTATCCGACTTGGTTTCAATCCGGTCGGCTAGGGATCAAGCCAACTCCGCACCAGTTAGCCTATTCAATGCTGCGGCAAATTTTAGCAACATGCTTCGGCAATACCCAAACTCACGAGCCCTGGGGCAACTCTCTTTCCTAGTGTTTGACTTGGACACGGCCATGAGCCGGTCGAGATCAGATCTAGGGGAGACGAGATTGTCAATCCCCCACTCAGACTCGATAGCGTCGTAGCCATCTTCAAGTCCAATATGATGCGGCAAACCCAATCTCCTGGAATTCGACTTGGATATGGCCTAAAGCAGCTCGGGATTGGGTCTAGGGAGATTGGTGTCATCATCACACCGCTCCACTACTCGGACTCTGACTCTCAGTCGGAAAGTAGTTCGGGAAGCTTCTCACCTCTGCGCAAAATCTTTATGGCGTCCAAAAGCTCTACCCCAAGTCAAGATGCGCGCCGACTATGCGAGCAACAAGAGAAAGAGGCTCACCAACTGCGGGAGCAAAAGGAGGAAGAAGACCGACGCTTGCAAGCCGAACGAAAGGCTCGCAACTGCGAGTTGCGTACAACTGGGTGGCAGGCACAACAAGAAATCCTCCAGACCAGAATGGGCGACCACGACGTCTTCATCACTCCACAACAAAACGTTGTGGCCACAGCAACACTCCTAGATACCTTGCAGTTGGGACCTGATCACCAGGCGACACCGATTATAGCCAGGTTTAAAGCAATGATAACGGGTAGCGGTAGTGCTGCAACGCCAGCAATCTAGTGACATGCTTATCCCTTCCAATGAGACGACTTCAGATGCTATAACATCATCGACCGCGGCACGACGCCCAGTGACGGGGTTTGACCAACGCGAGTCAGTGTCCAATCGCGGATCACAAGGCCACAACGATGATCGCCAACAAAATCAACACGGTGGGCACCAGAACAACCGTGATGCTCGAGACAGACTATGTAGAGATCTACGCCATTACATCAATGCTTGACGTCGTGAACACGGGGAAGACAAACGTCACAGGCTGGAAGACAAACACGGTTGCTTCAGTCTCCACCACAAATGCTTCTGCCGCCACAGTCGGAGCCAGAGCCCACATCACTCTCCCCACTCGGACGACAGAGTTCCAACCTTCATGCACAAGCTACGCCAAGTTGACTGGCCATCAGGTTTCAAGCTGACTGGGATCGACAAGTACGATGGCAAGACCAACCTAGAATCCTGGTTGATAGTGTATACCTTGGCAATCTGAGCCGCTGGAGATGACCACAAGGCAATGGCCAATTATCTTGTTGTCGCCCTAGCAGACTCGGCATGGACCAGTTAATGGGGCTTCCGAGAGGGTCAATCGATTCCTAGGGAGAACTCCATGAACGGTTCGTGGCAAACTTCCAAGGCACATACGAGAGGCCAGGATCTGAATTCGACTTGTATCAATGTCACCAAAGGAAGAACGAGTCGCTCCGAAACTTCATCAAGCGCTTCTCCAAGAAGAGGAACACTATTCCCTAGATCAAAGACGAGATGGTCATCGCCGCTTTCTGAAAGGGAGTCAAAGACACACCGCTCATCGCCAAGTTCACTCGGAAGATGCTAGCTACAATCAAAGCTCTCTTCGGGATGGCCAATAAGTACGCCGATTCGGCTGATGTTGTTGCTAAGGCACTCGAGGACAAGGCCCGACAAAAGGAATGACGCGAGATGGACGACGTGGCCCCATCCAAGCCCACGGACGGCGAGCAAAAATCTGAGGACCTCATCGTGGCAGTCGATCACAACTGTCCTCGACCCTTTAGAACTGAAACTTATCAGAACGACAAGTGACATGCTCAAGGGCCCAAAAGTTCAAACACAAGGATGGCACCCCCCATTCCCAACTCGTGGAACACCGAACAACTAAGTTGCTTTCTCATAAATATTTTCTCCTTTATATGATGTTGTCATCTAAACGGGGCTTGAGGCAATTTACTTCCCTATGGTTTGACTCGGATACGGCTTAGTGCCAATCGGGATCAGATCTAGGAGGATGAGATCATTAATTCCTCACTTGGCCTTGCCAATGCCGCAACCGCTTACACCTAATAGGTGTACATGCTGCGGACTTTCTGTTTTTGCTCTTAGTGGTTGCAAAAGTACCTAAGTAGCATAAATTCCGATCCGTGAAAGACGAACTCAAGTCACCCAAAACGCGTGTTTGGGAAAGAGCCATGAGCCGACTCCTTGTGCTCGGGGGCTATGATTAGTCGGGTAGAGTGTTTAAACGTAAGGGGTCAACTACTCGAGGAAATTAAAATCAATATGAGGAGGAACACATATTTACATATATTGCAAAATGCATAATTTTTCTTTGGGTGATTGTTTTCTTATCAGATGTTAGTCATTCGATATGTTTATAATGCAGGGTCTAGTTCTGGATATGCATAACACGAGCTCTTAAATACGAGCCTATCTCCTACACTCGGGGGCTAGACCAGTCTGCCAAGATACGCTTGGAGTGCGACGCTTTAAGAATCACTCAGAATGCTCCATGAGGGTTGCGGACCAAGTAATCACGTTTGTTGGGACACAGATGTCACATTTACCTTGGTACACCTCGTGTAGGCCAACAATCGACCTCCGGCACTAGTCGGGGTTTGGGTATCACTCTGCTTGGTAGGATATGCCCCATGAGGATTGCTAGCCGAATCCTATGCTAATGCAAGGTTCGGGTACCTTATTCGACGACAATTTTGCTAGGTTGGGTATGCCCCATGAGGGTCACCAGCCGAATCCTACACTAGCGCAATGTTCAGGTACCTGTTTGGCTAAAACAAGGAAAGAAGCCACTATTGAAGCTCTCAGTGAAGAAGACGCTAGAACCCATGTAGTCAGAGACTGCACCAAACCCGGAACCTATGGAGGTGCTCATTATTTTTCAAGACTGAAGGACCTCAATCATTCAATTCCTACTGGAAGATGAATTATTTGAAGATTGCAACAAAGCCAAGCATGTCAAGTGATGGAGTAAAAGCTTTATCGTAGTCGGAGAAGACCTATATTGTCGAAGCGCATCTGAATTTTTTATGGCTGCAACATCACCTGAGGAGGGTAAGCAAATTCTATGATCTATCTACTCGGGCATCTACGGCAACCACACTACATCCAGAATGTTAGTCAGAAATGTTTATAGACAAGGATTCTTCCAGCCGACTGCGGTTACTGACGCTGAAGCACTTGTCCGGTCATGCGAGGGATGTTAATTTTTCGCTCGGCAAATACATCTACCAACATAAGAGCTGTAGACTATCCCAATATTGTGGCCCTTTGTAGTCTGGGAGCTCGATATGGTCGGACCATTCAAGAAGGTGACAGGAGGGTTTACACATCTTTTTATCGTGGTGGACAAGTTCACAAAGTGGATTGAGGCTAGACCTGTTACTACCATTACTTTGGCTTGGCAAAAAACTTTATACTGAGTACAATCTACCGATTGGAGTCCCTAATCGTATCATTATGGACAACGGCACTCACTTCACGGGTGGCGTATTTAAGGATTTTTGTGACGATTTCGACATAAAAATCTGCTACGCTTCGGTGGCACATCCCCAGAGCAATGGGCATGTTGAGCAATGATCAAAATCTCCTAATTTTAAAGGGTACACTAGGTATGTCAGTTTGGGCCAGTTTATTTGGTAGTTGGCCGAAGATATGTGTTCTTAAATAGCATGCCCAATTAGGTCATCCGCTGGTAGTGTTAAAATCACGATACAAGTATTATTTTATAAGAACCGATTAAATAATCGATACACTTCATGCTAAGCCTACAGCCGGGTGTATATATTCGGGTGTCATGATTATTTTAGGTATTGAGGATATATCCTTATAAGGATCAATAGCTGGTCTTCATTAAAATTGAGGATGCATGTATCTCTCAAGTACACCTCATCACGCATTGGGCTTGGTCCATAGTGATACATGGCTTACATGCTTAGCCAAATTGCCATGAGCAAAATTCCGGTCAATATTTGGCTGAAGAGTCAAATTTCTGAGAAACATATCACTCGGGAAAGACTTTAAGGTTAAAGATCTTTGACATTATGTTTAATTATTTCTCAATTAAGCACAAAGTCTGGAGCTACACCTAATAGGTGCGCCTATTCGGTGCACACTATTTAATTATTTTCATGAAGCCCTTCATAGCCTCATTACCAGCTGATATGAAGCAGGACTCAGGAGAAGAAGCAGGATAAAGAGTACTCGGGAGTAAGGCACTCAGGAATTCTTCACTGTGGAGGATGAGCACTCAGCTTGAGCTGTGACTCGACTTTGAAGGTCTCGGGGGCTACTATAGAGGCCATGGGCCCGGGTACCTCAAGGAAGGCAATTACGGCCACTCGGACAGAGGGTGAGTCGGCCCCTAGAATTGGAGATAGAGTAGGACTCGGCTTCATGTTACCTTGCAAGACAAGGAAAGGGAAATAATCCTAGCCGGACTCTCTATGTACTGATAAGGAATACCCTAGATCGTATTCGACTGGGTTTTCTGCCCTATAACCCTCTTCCCTCCGCATATATAAGGAGGGGTAGGAAGCCCCCTGGGGTAGAGATTATTCCACATACAGTGAAAGCAATACACCATAATTGAAAGTAGGGTATTACCTCACCTCGAGGGCCTGAACCAGTATAAATTGTCTTGTCTTTCGAAGTCCATCAACTTTAGGTCTGACGAATAGCCTCGTATTCAATACAGTCGATAGAAAACTTCGACAGGGCGTCGCCCGTGTTCAATGACCATTGCATGGTGACCTGAGGGAAGGCTGGCATGCACCTTCCTGCCACACGATTCAACCTACATGCAACTTCTCTTTCACCGGTTCCCCGCTCCTATTGCGCGGCCTTCGTTGATCCGCACTGGCGGTTGGCCATGGAGGAGGAATTCACATCTCTTCAGTCCAATAACACTTGGAATTAGGTTCCTCGACCACCTGGCACCAATGTTCATTAGCAAGTGGATCTTCAAACACAAGTTCTAGTTTGATGGCACTCTTGACAAGTGCAAGGCCCATTGGGTGCTCCGTGGCTTTTCTCAGTGCCCTAGCATTGATTATGACGATACCTTCAACCCAGAGGTCAAGCCAGTTATGGTCTGTACTGTGCTCACTATCGCTGTTTCCCACGATTGGCATGTTTATCAACTTGATGTGAATAATGCCTTCCTCCATGGCATCCTACAAGAGACATTCTACTGCATTCAGCCTCCTAGGTTTGTGGATCCCAGCTGCCTGGACATGGTCTGTTGCTTGAACAAGTCTGTCTACAGCCTTAAACAAGCCCCCAATGCATGGTATAGTCGATTTTCTGCTTTTCTACTATCTCTTGATTTCACTGAGGTGAAGTCTGACACATCGTTGTTCATCTATCACCAGGGCTCTGATGCCTCTTACTATATGTGGATGATATCATCTTGACTGCCTCCTCTGACCATCTCCTTTAGTGGACCTCCACCACTTTCTTGGTGTTAGTGTCTCTCATCATCTAGATGGACTTCATTCAACTAGCACCAGAAAAGTCTAGAGATCTTGGAGCATGCCAGCATGACAGACTACAAGTCGTGCAGCGCCTAGTTGAGTGTTGCACCAAGCTGCCAGCTATAGATGGAGCCCCTGTCACCGATGCCACTGATTTCCGCAATCTCGCTAGCGCCTTGCAATATCTCACCTTTACCCAGCCAAATAATTCATATGCTGTCCAACAAGTCTACCTCCATATGCATGACCCCCGAGAGCCTCATCTTGCTGCTCTCAAACAAATACTTTGCTATGTTCTAGGCACTCTTGACTTTGCACTGCATATCTATCTCTCTTCCTCGACTGAGTTGGTAGCCTACTCCGATGTTGACTGGGCTAGATGCCATGACACCAGGAAATCCACCTATAGCTACGCAGTGTCTCGTTGATAACCTTGTCTCCTGGTTGTCCAAACGCTAGAACACTATGGGCGCGTTTGGTAAGGATTATCGGGGGTGATTCTCAATCGGATCAATTGGAGCTGAGCCAAACGGGCAAAAAATCCCCTTAATTCTTAGCCGAATCGATCCGCTGTGATTCTCAATTTTACACATGAATGGAGAATCAAGCAAAAGACGGCTTCTCGTGAGAATCCAACGAACGAAAATTGAAAATCCCTATAAGAATTCACAAAATCCCCATAAGAATCAGAATCCCAAGATCAAAATTATAGAATCTGGAGCTCTACCAAACAAGCCCTATGTCTCGCTCTAGCGCTGAGGCCTAGTACAGGGCTGTTGCAATGCCGTCGCCGAGGCCACATGGCTCTGTCAGCTTCTCCACGAACTCCACTCCCCTCCCTCCAAGGTGACCATGGTCTATTGTGACAATGTCAGTGTAGTCTACCTCTTGACAAATCCTGTTCAGCACTAGCGCACCAAACACGTTGAGATCAACCTTCACTTTGTTTGGGAACGAGTGGTGGTTGGCGTTGTTTGGGTTCTACACGTTTCAACATCCTTGAAATTCGCCGACATCTTCACCAAGGGACTACCCACCTCTGTCTTCATGGGGTCTTGGTCCAGTCTCAACGTTCGTCCTACCACTGTTGCGACTGCGAGGGGGGTGTTAGAGTTTGTTACATTTGCTTAATCTCTGGCCAGCCCTACTTCCTATTCTCCCGATATCTGTTGCTACAAATCGGTTCTTGTAGATAAGGAAGGTGCCGGCCTATATATGTACTCATGCTTGATCAATCAATCCATCACATTGAGTTACATTGTCTAACAATCAACACAGTTCATCCAAAAGAGCATCTTAATTATCTTAGCTACAATCCCGTCTTCATTCTAGCTGACGAGGAATTGCTAACACGAAACCAACCACTTAGGACTACTTCTCCATGAACGTCTTGGTGAGCTCCTTGGGAGCACAGTGCATGATACAGTCCTTCTAGACAACAGTGTCAGAGAGAGGCTTGTCGACGGTTGACATAGCTGTTGCACTTGAAGTTGGCAGTGAAGGTGAGCATGTGGCCACGATCATAGCTCAGTCGTCGGTGTTGAAAGCCGGTGCGAACCAACCACCCAAGAGGAACCTGTCAAGTCCCCGTGTGTTTGGGACACCACCGGGCGACTTCCCAGCTATATACATGGCCAGATAGGTCGTGCCTTAACAAGCCGGCCTAGACACGACGCTACAGTAACCGTGTCGGGCCGGCTTGGGCACGAAAGCCGGTGGGCTGTGCCGTGTTTGGGCCAGTGCCTCAGCCCGTGGGCCGGCCCGGTATGGCACGGCCTAAGCACGAGCACGGCCCGGTCGGCCCATTATTTTTTTCCATAATTTTTCTACTTCCCCCTATTTTTCCCTTTTTTCTAATTTTCCCTAAGATTTTTCGTTTAGTTTTCTATTTTTTGTTTTTTCTTTTTTTCGCCTCAAATTTTCAAATTTTATGGGCCAAATGTGCTAATGGGCCTCCGACCGGCCCATGCCGGCACGGCCCACTATAGAAGCCGTGCCATAAAGGGCCGTGCCTGACCAGGCTTCGGGCCGTGCCAGCCCGGTAGGCCCGTTTGTCCATGTATACTCGGCTGCAGCTGCTCGGGGGAGCCACCTCCACCCACCGGATTAGGAGGTCGCCGATTCCACTTGCGCCCGTCTCCAGCATCCCAACTGACTTTTTCCCGGTGGATCTGGTGCGGCACCGCTGGCCGCCCTGCTGCCTCCATCCCACAACTTGGGACACGCAGCTCGAGCTAGCATGACGGAGGGAGTGATGCTGACGCCACCACGGTTCCACAGAGGCTCGAGTACACCGAGAGGAGGAAGGATCTAGGGTGGGGGGTCGACGCCGATGGGTTCTTCACCAGTAGATCCGGCAGCTCAGCCCCAAGGCAGATATGTGCATGAGGGAGGAGATAACAGACCAGGATAGAGGCGAAAGAGTAGGAGTGGAAAAAGGAAGGGATTGGTTTAGGAGTTAAGACTTAGGCACAGGCGCTATCCCTCGATTCAACTGCCCAAAACACCCTGTATCACATCCCACCCACGTTTTCAATCGGTATTGATGTGAAGGCATTAGTGCCGGTTTAAGCCACCAGTGGTGCTGAAAATGTACCCACACATCAATGCCAGTTGTTCCCTTGTGCTGACACTAATGTGGAGTCATTAGTACCGGTTTTTGTTCATCCAGAGTGTGGCGTGGGTCTAGAGGTGGGAAACCCCATATCAGTGCCAGGTTTTTTCTAACCGGCACTGATAAGGTGGTATGAATGTAATGTTCTGTAGTAGGGATTATCTGGAAGTTAGCTCCTATTTACGTCTATATATTATATGCTCTCGTTTTTATTGTTGCTTTATTGATGTTCATTGTTAAGGGGTATAACTATTCATTTATATGCGACTATATATGGTACAAAGCTATATCTATATATACCTATACTAATTGGACACTCCCACGTTAACCAGAAAGATCTGACCATTGATTAATTAGATGAAATTATCATGAGTTTAGATTGTATTTAAAATCCTTATTGAATAAAACCTGTCTTAAAAATAGTGGACTCTTTTGTTTGTACTTGATTTTTATCCGATGCAAGAGTTATCATCAAGCACGTAACATTGATCTTCCGCCCGTATATTAACATGGATGGAGGCCTACACAGCTGCCTACCATTTCATACTTCAGTATCGCCCATAGAATATGGATTAATGTTGGGCCCATAGATTTAACACATACAAATATTACTTCATTGCTATACGGTAAAAAGCACAACGCTACGTTGACGGTTGTAACGAGTAAAACTTTTTTATTTTTGCCAATGGAGTAAATCTATGACATCAATCAGTATGCACGTTTGCATCCTCCGGAAAAGTCCATGTCCAATTGGTATTAAAAAAATTTTGACCCTATGTCTTTCAGAAAAAAAAATAGAGGAAGAACATTCCTGCAAGAAAATTTGCATCTATTTTTCCCTATTCAAAAAGCAATGCTCTTGCAAACACCTCAGTCGTGATGCTTCGGTGCAGAATATTAACACTAGATGCTCATTCATACACTATATACTTTTTTCTTTTTTAGGGATTATATACGTTTTTAAGCGGGGATGTTAGCTGGACAGAGCATATATATACCAACGTTGGTGTATTCAGCATATGATTAAAATTCCAACATTTACAATATCAGTATCACTAGCCACTAGCTCATGCATTATAAGGAAGTTCATACGTTAACAAGAGAAATCTGGTTATTGATTAGACTGATGGTATTACCATTATCGTAGACCGTGTTGAGAATTTGTGTTAAATAAAGCATATCATTGTTAATACTGTAGACTTTTTAGGTTTTACATTAGTTTTTCACTTTGGTTTTCCTCTGAATTAAATAAAACATGATATTGAAAGTACTATGGAATCTTTAGTTTTATTTTTTTCCTAAATTTAATAATTCTGAAAACTGAAATTCTAAGTTTAAAATTTTTTAATTTAATTAAAAATTTTAAAATTAAGTATTAGTATGCAGTAATTGGTGTGATCTTCTTTTAATCTAAACTATTGAAATTTGAAACACACTAACCAAAGTTTTAAATTTTTTAACATTTATAGCACTTTAATAATTTAATTCTAAAATTTAGAATTAATAATTAGATGGTTGTAATTTGTGTGGACTTTTTTTTTATTGTAAGCCAATATAATTCTGAAAAATAACCAATGTATTTAGCAAATGATTGAAATTTCAATATTCATAACATTAATAACAATAGCCCGTGTAACGTGCGGGCTGACCACTAGTGTATATAATACTGTTGCTAAAATTTAAAGAATTTCATCATATTCTTTATTTTGGATAAAAGAACAACCTATATCTCTTTGCTGATTAATTTGGCAAACCAAATTTAAGGTTTCATGTTTTCATAAATATTAGTCCCTCCATCCAAAAATATAAAGAATTATAGCATTCAAAATTTATCTCAAAATATAAACTTGTACACCTACTCCCTCTTCTTCACCAATCGAAATAATTTCCCATTCAATTTTTCATCTACTTATTTATCTCAACCAATCACAATCATCCAACATTTAATTCCACCTACTTGCTTACTACCATGCACAACTAAATTCTTATATTTTCAGAGAGAGGTAGTATTTGTTTTTATTTTCATGAGCAAGCTATATTCGTTCATGTATTCGATTCTATTTGTAATATATTGTTTGTTTTTATTTTCATCTCTGAGGTGCTGCTTGTTTTTCGTTGATGAATTCAAAACACCAACTATTGAAGCATCTCGAAACATTTTATTTATTGATGTGTGGATAACAAAGGGAGTGAGATAAATAATCCATCCGTTAGGACGTTTTGCTTAACGGATGAATGAATAAATGCAAACGCTTTTTGAGCATTTAAGCGGTATAATTTTTTTTAAAAAATCTATATATGGTTTTAGAGAATATTGTTTTAAATCTATTTTTTAACTTTATAATATTTAATTCATTTATTTGTACTCTTAAATAATTAGCACAAATCGTTCAGCTATTCAACGTAAATGAACACAAGAGACTTATCGACGAAGTAGCCGTACGACTTAAGTGTGTTATACAAACTACTGATTCTGTATCACAATTGCAACGAGAGATAATTAGTAGATGCTGATAAAGATCGGTTAATTAACCTGCTTAATGCCATCCATGCAGCGGTCTCGATCTATTGCCGTGCATGAATTCATGGCTTCATTTCGGTTTCGGTATTGTGAAACACAAGATGAGACCTGACTATGCTGACAGAGGGCGATGGTGGCTCCGTGCCTCCCCAGCTGAGAGCGATGTGTGGACACTCATTCCGCTGCTGCATGCATTCCTTCCTTCACCGGGGGCCATTGCCCGCTCCACACTGCATGCAGTGCACCCTAAACATATATACACATAAATCATTATGCATAGGGGTAGGAAAAATAAGCTTTTTTAGCTAACTTCACTACTACAAAACAGGCCAATCGTACCACCATATCAGTGCCGGTTGAAAAAAACCCGGCACTGATAGGGTTTTGCTACCCACCCACTTGGCCTGCACCCTCCGTGGAAAAGAATCGGCACTGATGACAACTCATCAGTGCCGATTCGTCTAAAAGATCGGCACTAATGTGTTAAGTACCGGTTTTTTTACATAACCTGGTACTAATGAGAGAAAGCTATCAGTACTGGTTTTTTATTACCTGGCACAGAGGCCTAGCCTAACCGCTAACAGATCGATTGACTGGGCCGAAAATTTTTTTTAAGTCCCCACTCCATCAGTCCATCGCCTTGACTCCTCTCCCTCTCCCTCTCCAGCCAGCAGCGGTGGTGGCAGATCTACAGCGAGCTGAGGCTGCCTTGTCGGTCTCCAGCCAGCCGCAGCGGCAGTGGATCCACGGCGAGCTACTCCTCCAGCCAGCAGCGACAGCGGAATATCCACGGCGAGCTGCAGCTGCCGCGTCAGTCTCCAACCAGCAGCGGTGGCGGCGGATCCACGCGGCTAGCGGAAGAATCCCTCCTACCCCAGCCGCCTCACCCTAGCGCCGCCATCGCTGCATCAACCAGTGAGGAGGATCTGGCGACCTCAGCCTCCTCGCCGGTGGATCCGCCTAGCTAGAGTGATGATGCAGGCTCGCAGCCTAAATGTGCTTGTGGCTGTGCTGCTGGTGCGACGTTTGGATGCGACGATGACAGGCAGGATCCATGTCGTTGTCGCCTCGAGCTCAAGGGCGGCCAGATCCGTCAAGCGCCTCCGCACGGTGAATGTTCTCGAGTTCTTTCACTCTCTTTCTCAATCGGGTGTGAGTGTTGTTGATCTAGTGTGAGTGTTCTCGGTCGAGCGCCTCCGCATGGTTTGGATTTGCACAAGCTGGCTCGATTCAATTGAGCTGGCTTGATTCAATTGAGCTAGCTCAGTGTGCTTTTATTTTTTGCTCGTGAGCTTCATCAGTGCCATTTCAGGAACCGGCATTGATGAGAGGCGGTCATCAGTGCCTAAAGCGTAGTGCTGGTTGGAGAACCGACATTGATGGCCCTTCCCAACCGGCACTGATAGGGATTTCGGTGGTAGTGCTTGAAGACTCAGTTCTGAAAGATCTAGTCCTCTAGCCTTGTGTTATGGAAAGTTTTAGTGATTAATGATAACATATATTGGAACTAACTATTTTCATGAGTTGATGTGACTAGGTTGAGTTCCAGCATCACGATAAGGATATTAATGGATATGCTGATGAAGAAGAAGATAGAATATGAATATCACTAGTAATGATCAATAAGAAAATAGTAAAGGAAATGATCAAGTGAAGATATTAAAGATGTGGGATATATACGAAGTAGCTATCTATGGCAAGACAGTGAAGGACAAGCCAGGCTTAGCTACGATGGACCATGCGGTGATGAAGGGCAAGTAAATGGCTTGGCGCCAACGGACCAAATCTGGTGGTGAAGGGCAAGTGAAGGCTTTGTCGTGATGGACCATGCGAGGAAATTTGAAGCTATAAGTAATCCGCATCAATGAAAAGAGAAGAGAAGCATTGGCAACCCTCAAGGTAAAGAAAGGAGATGGCATGAAGGTTTTCCTATTGTTGGAGGCAAGCCGTAACCTCTTCGGCTAGACCAAGATCGAAGCACCGGGTGTCTAGCGAACGGGTAAAGACTAGACGCACCGGGTGAAGAGCTTGACGAACAGGCGGAGTCAAGGGCACCTGGTGAAGGGCCTGGTGAACGGGTGAAACTCAATAGGATGCCGAACGGCCTGCTAGTGCCATCTTAACCCAAGGGAAGGCCCATCAAGGGAACGGCTCGTCTAAGGGCCCAGCATGGCCCATGTGACCCTATATAAGAGCTAGAATGTAATACCACTTGTAAATAAAACTCTAGGACCTATAAGTGAAACCCTAACCTTATAAATAGGCCCCCAGTGCAATGTAACGCCAGAGTTTTTGAGATTCAATATAGAGATTTACTTTCTTTGTCTACACTCAGAGACCACTGTTGTTTTCTGTGGAGAAGCTACCCTAGGTGTAGAGATGTTGAAGAGAACAATGTTACCTAAGCGAAGGTTAGCGAGGAGGAAGGTGACTCCGCGTCGGTACGCGGATGGCGAAGCTAGTCAAGAGCTAGTGGAGCGGTCCGAAGGGGAAGATGAAGCTAGTCAAGAGCGAGTGCATGGTCCGAAGCAACATCGTCAGGGGAGGGCGAGGAGGTAGTCGCCATACCAAGGGCAGGGTATGAAGCCATGAAACAAGACATGCAACAGTTGCAGAAAATGCTCTGCCAGATACAAGGGCTACAGCAACAGCAGCTACAAGAGATGCAAGCACGCACTACAGCAACTGCCCCACCCCAGCACACTTCTTCGCTCGGACCCCTTCGGACCTCCTTACTGTTAGCTTTAGCAAGACAAGCCTTAGGACTCCCCAAGCCCGAGCTTCTCTTGCGCTGGCTTTGCTACCTCCATGTTTGACACGGCAAGACTCGAGCCACCCTGAAGCTCAGGGTTCGCTACCGCAAGCTTTGGCTGCTAAAGTTTTCAGTCTCCCCCAAGAACAACTATAGCCCATGTTGCAATCACAGACAATGGCCCCGCTGTTTGGGCAGCAGCCGCCAAGCATGATCTCCATGCAACCCCAGGCTTCGAAGTACCTGGCACTGGCACTGCACTCCATGCTGCCAATGTCAGCGGTCCAGGCACAAGCTTCGTTGTCCATGCCACACCAAGCAGGGCCCTCGACAAGAATACTAAGGCGAAGGTCATACACCAAGCAGGGCCCATGAGCAACTGCGTGACGTCTTCATCACCAATTTTTGAGAAACATATCAAGAATCAAAGATTCAGTAAGAACTCTTCGGCATACAGAAAATGCCTAGCAAATCCATTCACGAGTACATCCGAAGGATTTTCCAAACACGTTGTCAGGTGCAAGACATCACTGTCGGCTCCCGATTTTGGAAATTAGTAACCTTCTGTGCTTATCAGTACCAATCCCTGGATCAGTAGTTGGTACGCAAATACATTGTTGGTTCACAACATATCACAAATGAAATAAGGCTAGAGAAATAATTACTTACAATGAAGCCGGTTAGACCAGCACATAACATAGAACTGCAGCGGAAATGAGATAATAACAGGGCCTAGTTGACATGCCACAAGCAATCGACTGGGGAACGAGACCAAGATATGAAATAACACTCCAATCATCCTATTAAATGCGTAAGCATACCAACAAGGGCTTCTCTTCAATCACTCTGCTAAAATTATATAGAGAGCAACAATGATTACAAAAGTACTCAACAAGCCACCAAACAAAAAATGCAATAATGCACAGGGTAAATCAAAGACTGGCAGGGTTCCTTTGCATAAAGCCAACTTTACAAATAGATTTCACAAGCCTATGACCTAGCATCAACTGATCAAGTTTTAGGTTCCATAATTCATTAATCAGCGAAGGTTCTGTCCACCATCCGGGTTATACAAGATGGCTTCCCACCACTGTGTCGTCATGATTTTCTAGAATTCATCCCTTCCTGCCTCTTGGGAATTGACTTTCCTAGTCCAAAACCACATGCATTCTCCCCCATCATTATTTTAAATATTTGAGTCTAGCAAAGTCTATAACATGTCTCGATGCTCCATTAACCGCGAGCATGGCTATTCGAATAGATTGGTTTATTCACACTGCAGTGGATGTATGCTTTACCTGCACTCCATGACTTGCCCAACGAATGAGCCTAGTCCCAACGAATGAGACGCGTAATGACAAAGCATTTCAATAACCTCACTTTGGCAGTACCCACTCCATGAACTTTAGCCCTCAAGCACTCTAGGTGTATACGGTTTCTAGCAGTGAGAGGAGTTCTGCGTTCCCGGGAGGGAAAAACACACACATTCGTTAAGTTGTAATTAAGTCAAGTTTAATTCAGGTTACCCACCGATGGTTTCCCACCTATCACACACCTAAGTGAAACCACCATGTCTTGGGTACCGCCTCCGCTCGGCCATTTACTTTGCTAGGTCTATACCCATGCGAGAAGTACGGTCGTACTCGGTTCGTTTCATGCATAGCTTCATGGCTCGGTCCTTATTTGACTAGGGCGGCCCTAACCATTCTCTGATACCACCCAATTCCAACTTGCTGCCCTGGTCGAAAACATTTAGTTGAGGTTTTATTTCACAAATCATTTCCATTGATGACATAGCAATGTGGCGCTCATGTCTCTACATGCCAAAATTCAATTGTGGAGGACATGGACCCCGGGTACCTCATGAGATGCTTTCTGGCCCCTCAGACAGATGATAGGCCCAATCCTGTAATTAGGGATGCAACAGGACTCAGTGAATATTACCTTGTACGATAAGGAAGGATATAGTCCTAGTCGGGTACGTTTTATTCCTAGAAGAAAATCCCTTGGTCAAGTCCGATTGGGATTCCTACCTTGTAACCTTGCCTTCTCGGTATATAAGGGGAGGCGAGGAGCCCCCTAGGGCAAGAGAAGAACATCATACATAATTGTCAATGTTTTACACTGGCAATATGAATATAGGGCTACTCGTCGGATCAAAACTCGGTGGACTGTAAAGGAACACGGGAAATTTATATTGGTTCAGGCCCTCGATGTGAGGTAATACCCTACGTCCAGTTGTGGTGTATTCCTTTGAGGAAGTATGATTCTGATGAATCTTTGTATGCGTGTGCCCTCAGGGGGTGCCCTGCCTCCCCTTATATACTGGGGGACAGGGGTACAGGATAGGAGTCTCAGCTGGACTATGGCCAAGGAATCTCCTTAGAGATATAACGTACCCGACTAGGACTGTATATTTCTTATTGTACAAGGCAAAGTCTGCCAGGCTCTATTATATCTCTAATTACAAGGCTAGGCCCATCCTCTGTCCGAGTGGCCCATATGCTTGTGATGAGGTACCCGGGGCCCATGGCCTCCACAATAATCTCACTAGAGAAACCTCAAAGGCAATACACAACAGCTGGAAGTAGGGTATTACCTCACCTCGAGGGCTTGAACCAGGATAAATTGTCTCGTGTTCCTTTGCAGTCCATCAAGTTTAGGTCTCACGAGTAGCCCCATATTATTATTGCCGATATAAAACATCGACATTTAGCACGCTAGGTAGGGGCATCGGCGAGATTATCCTCGACAAGCCTGATGGATTCAACCATCGGAGTCAACAGCGTCAAGTTCTTCCCCGGGCAAACGATTAGCTTCGGGAGCCTCGACTTCATCGCCGACAAGTTCGGCGACCTCAGCTTGTCCAACTCGGACTTGATCCGATCGGCTAGAAATCAAGCCGACTCCGTGCCAGTCGGCCTACTCAACGCTGCAGCAATTTTTAGAAAATGCTGCGGCGATCCTCAAGATACCCAGGTCTCGGGCTAAGAGAGGAGGAGAACATCAATCTCCCGTTTGGACTTAGCAATACCATAGATAACTTCAATCATCTAATGCGGCAGAACTGATCCCCCAGAGTTCAACTCGAATATGGCCCAGAGCTGCTCGAGATTGGATCTAGGGAGGTCGGAATCATAATTACCCCCCTCAACTACTCTGATTCGGACTCTCAGTCGGACAGCAGTTCAGCAAGCTTCTATCCACCGCGCGAAATCTTCATGGTATCCAAGGGCTCAACTCTCACTCAAGATGCACGCTGACTACGCGATCAGCAAGAGGAGGAGGCTTGCCGACTGTGTGAATAACAGGAGGAAGAAGCACGACGTCTACAAGCCAAGTGCGACACACGCAATGACAATCTACGCAAGGCTGGGCACACTGCTCAACAGGGGATCCTCCAAACCCAAGTCGGTGACCATGACGTCTTCGTGACTCCACAACAGAACATCGTGGCCGCTGCCACTTTATTGGACACTTTGCAGTTCGGGCCTGATCACCAGGCCACCTCGACGATTGCAAGGATCAAGGCCATGATTACCGCTGCAGCATGCCAGCAACAGGAACAGTCAGGTATATAGAGACCTCATCTGCCTTAGCACAACGCTGGGCGGCTGGCTCTAGTCAGCCACGCACGGAGTCACGCCACACGTCACTCGGCAAGCAAAATGACGACTGATGGTGGCGATATCAGGATGACCACTGCGACAACCGGGATGGCCGAGACCGGCTATGGCGCGATCTCCGGCAAGATATCAACACCCGACAATGAGAATGCAAGGAAGATGAGCACCACCGACTAGAAGACAAGAACGAGCGCTTTGGCCTCCACCACGAGCGGTTTCATTGCCGCAGTCGGAGTCGGAGCCCTCACCTAGACGACGGAGTACCAGCGTTTACCCATGAGCTACAACAAGTTGACCGGCCATCTGGCTTCAGGCCGACTGGAATTGAAAATTACGATGGGAAGGCCAATCTCGAGTCTTGGCTGTCAATGTTTTGTATCGGTAATAAATATATAGGGCTACTTGTTGGACCGAAACTCGATGGATTGCAAAGGGACACAAGCGATTTATACTGGTTCGGGCCCTCGAGATGAGGTAATACCTTACGTCCAGTTGTTGTGTATTGCTTTTGAGATTGTATGATTCTGATCATGGTGATCTTAGTGATCCTGCCCTCAGGGGGCGCCTGCTCCCCTTATATACGGGGGACAGGGTTATAGAGTAGGAATCCCAATCGGGCTCCGACCAAGGGATTTCCTTCTAGGAATTCAATGTGCTCGACTAGGACTATATCTTTTCCCTGTCGTACAGGGTTATGCATGCCGAGTCCTATTGTATCCCTAATTACAAGGTTAGGCCCATCCTTTGTCCGAGTGGCCCAAATGCTTCTCATGAGGTACCCGGGGCCCATGGCACCGACAGCAGCCCCTGAGACCTTCATAGTTGAGTCACAGCTGATGCTGAGTGCTCATCCTCCACGGTGAAGAATTCCCGAGTGCATTGCTCCCGAGTACTCTTTGTCCGAGTGCTTCCTCTCCCGAGTCCTGCTTTATGTCAGCTGGCAACGAGGCTATGAAGGGCTTCATAGAAAACTATGAATAGCATGCGCCGAATAGGCGTACCTATTAGGTGTAGCCTGACTTTGTGCTTAATTGTGAAACAATTAAACATAAAGTCAAAGATCTTTAACCTTGTAGTCTCTCCCGAGTAGTATACTACTCGGTATGTAGACTCTTCAGCATCATGTCAGCTGGAATAATTTTTGCTCATGGCAATTGGTGGCTAAGCTTGTAAGCCGAGTACCACATTTTGGATTTTAACCCAATGTGTGGTCAAGTGTACTTGAGAAAATACTTGCATCCTAATTTTAATAGAGACCAGTGTCGATCCTTATAAGGATGTATTCTCAATACATGGTAAATAATGCAGATATCTAAACACATGTGTCCAGCAATTAGGCTTTTATGAAGCATTTCTGATTATTTAATCGGTTTATCTGAATAGCATCTGTACTGTGATTTTAACACAGCCAGTAGTCGACTCTACAGAGCATACTATTTAGAAACTCATATCTTGTGACCCAGTACCGAATTAGCCGGTCCAAGCCCACTTAACAGCATAGGCTCTATAAAAGCGGGGAGAGAGAGAAAATATTCCCTCATCTTCTCCAATCCACCAATCGTTTCGCTTTCCAACTTCCACGTCGAAACTTCTCACTTTATCTTGCTAGGGTTTTCCATAGCCGGCTTCTCCCGTGCAAAACTCGAGTGATTCCGCTCTGCTGCGTTCATCCCAAGCCTTCCAAAGCATTCCTCCAAATCTTCTCACTCCCAACAATGCCAGAGCTTTCGCTCGAGATCCCGGAGATGTCCACGGAGGCTTGGTCGGTTTCGGACTGTGGCTTGACGAAGCTGAAGTATCTAGAGAAGCAACTGATGTTGCAGCGGCAAGAAGTCATCCATTGGCGCACCGCCGAAGGGGAATCTATGCCGGCATCCCGATCTGGTGAGATTGTTGCCTTCACCTCTATTTTCCACCACGGTCTCGCCCTTCCCTCTTCGGATTTCTTCCGCCAACTTCTATCCTTCTACCAACTGGAGTTAGTGAATCTGACCCCCAACTCCATTCTGCAAATCTCCATCTTTGCCACATTATGCGAATGTTTTCTGGGGGTTAAGCCCCATTTTAACCTTTTTCGGTATTTATTCCATATCAAGCCCCAACCATCCAAAAATAAAGTCCAAGTGATTGGGGGAGCCGGTCTCCAACTCAGGAATGAAATGAACAAAATCTATCTCTCTGTTCCTTTGAAAACCTCCCTCAAGGGCTGGCATAGAGAATGGTTCTATTGTTCCGATCTTGAACCTTCTCTGCCCCCTTTACTAGCTCTCCTCCGATGGTCCTGCCCAGCTGGTCTTCCGTGCCAAATTACGAAGAGATAGGCCAGGTATACCAATTGATAGAGAAGATTGATCGACTGAAGAGCTCGGGATTAACTGATCCCTGGGTGGCAAGGTGTTTCCTAAACCGCCGCACCAGGCCACTAATGTTGAGAAGCCATTTTGGCTAGGATTACCAGAGCAAGAATGATCCTAGCCGAGAATACCCGGATTTGACTGATAAGAACAAGGTGACCGACACCTTGCTTAGTTTTTTCATTAACGGGGTTGTGGAAACTGAAGATGCCGAGTGCGCCACTGCTGCTTACAGCCAGAAAAGGCCTCGACCACAGGTAATCTTGAAACAGCTGATTTGGCATTGCTATTCATTTGTGATGAATATCTAGGAACATTCGTCTGGAATAATCCTCCAATGTATGATGTATGTTGTTGAAACATTTGCAGGAGTGTAAGAAATTTGACGATGACTCCCAAACCTTGTCGGCCACAAAAACGAAGAAGAGGCCGGCCAGTCCTTCTGCTGCTTAGCCCAGCTCGAAGAGAGCTGGGAAGAAACCCATCGAGGATCGAGCAAGAAGAGAACAAGCAAGCCGAGCACAACGCCGGGAGCCTGAAGATTAAGACCCCACTAGTTTTGCCCCAGGCCACCAAGCCCGAGGCCTCCTCCTCCGAGTCCAAGGCCAGCAACGTCAAGCTCAAGGCCGAGCCGCCTAGCACAAGATCAGCAACACCGTGCCCAAGGGCAGCGCTGCTGAGTAGCTCGACGCCCCAGTCAGCTGTGCCAGAAGCAGGGCCATCTGGAGGTAAAGCGCCAGCACCGACTGCCACGCCGACTGGTCCGATTGCTAGCAGCTCTCCTCTTCCAATATCTTCTAGAGCTCCTTCATGGAGGTTCAAGATTTCCAAGAGGTAAGCAATCTTCAATTTTCCAAGAGTCTTAAATGATGTGATAGTATCTTGATACTTGACTTATTGTGCAGGAAGCGAGTCAACATTGATCTCAAGGATACCACGCCAACTACTCCTGTTGCCGTGTTGTCCCCAGTCAAGCCAGCACCAACAAGTTCGTCTGCCAAGCCAGAGACTGCCCCAGCTATAGAAGTTGAAGCAGTCCTAATAGCAGGACCGATAGTGCTAGCTGACCAAGGGGGGAGCGTTGAAGCTGCTGCTCCAGCCCCTGAACAAATCACTGAAGTCCCAGCAGCCACTAAGTTCGGGGCCAGGACCCCATCGCCACTTATATCGTCATCATCTTCAGATGAAGTGGACATCCCTGACTTGAAGCCCCTCCTCGTGACTTTCCTGAGAACATTTCATTGGGTATCCCCTGAGGGAGTCGTGGAGAGCTATGAGCATGATGAACGAGCCGTGGCAAGGGAGCATGAAGTTCTTCTTCGTGCTGCAATCACCGCATCTAGGGGAGTTCAGGTGCGTAGCAAATCTTGCTATGTTGAGTTCTTGACGGTTCTCCTTAACTGGCACTCTGCCATTTGACTCTGTTTTGTTCTGTCTCGCTCTGTATTGCTCTGTGCAGAAGATTGTTAACCGCTCGGAGAAAGTGAACAAGGTCCTGACCTAGCTCACCCCTCATCTTCAACGATTGAACTAGCTCCAGGCCGCCAAGGACGACTTGGAGCGGGCTAGCCAGGAGAAGGAAATTTGGTTAAGGGGAGCAGTGGATCAGCTTAGGGATGAAAAGTGGGCTCTGGCCGAGAAGATCAGAAGTAAGTCTTCTGTATTATCCTCCCGAGTAAACCCCGAGTATATTTCTCCAGCTTTGTTGATTCCCGACTACCTCTTTGGGTTCTAACTACAATCTCGAGTTCTTGACTATTCTGATTTGCAGCCCTCGAAGCCGAGTTGAAAACCCAAGCAGAGGAGAAGAAACAACAAGAGATCAAGCTGAAGGAAGCTAAAAAGGCCAAAGCCGAACTGGAGAAGGCCAAAGTCAAAGTGGAGGCCGACTATGCAAGTAAGCCTCTTCCCTAACAATAACCTTATCCATCTTCTTGTTACTCCGACTGTATTAATTTGGCTAACAAGCATACTTGTCGATGAATCTGAATAGCTTCAAAAGCCAAAGCCCAGACCCAATTTAGCGCCTTTGTAGAGGAGATTAAGGTTGTCAAGGAGTCACAGGAAATTCTTGCCGAATCCGTGAAAAGGCTCCTTGACATTATGGAGCCTTACCATGTTGGGACCAGTTCCAGTATAGTCTTCCAGGAGTAGGCGCACCTTAGCGAAGCCCCGAGCATCTTGAAAAAGTACTCGAATGAGCGTGTCGCTATCGGCATGGCCCAAACCCTTGCTATGACCAAATCGATCTACCCTGGGGTAGATATCGAGGCCATTGGTGAGGGTTTTGCTGAAGAGACAGCACCTGAAGAAGCATTGGAGTTGATCAGCCAAGCAAGGCCAATTGCAGAGGTGATCACAAGAGACCTGGGTATGTAGAAAATAGGCGATTATGCAGTTGATGTATATATAACTTTTGGTGAAAGTATGTATATATCTTGTAAAATATTTTCGAGTACTTGTTTATTCTTAGTTATCATTAGCATCACCCGACTATGTAGTCTGCGCCGAGTAGATTGATAGGAACTTAAAGAAAAAACGTTCACTTCAAAAAACTATACTCGGGCAAACCTAGCATAATCATTGTAAAACTTCACAACTAAAATAAAACAAGCTCGTATTTTATTAACAAGGCACATAATACATGCAGCCCCCGACTCATTACTCGGTTGGAACAAGCGATGTAGGTAGTCAGAGAAAAGACTTTGTACATATACATACAGGGAATACAAAACTCAGGTATAGAAAGGACGTAGCTGTTCTATATTCCATGAGTTGCTGACGAGGGCACCGTCTTCGGTCTTCAGTTGGTAGGCACCTGGACATGTCACCTCAGCGATAATAAACGGCCCTTCCCACAAAGGGGATAGTTTATACTATCTTTAGTGGTTTGTATTTTTCTCAAAACGAGATCTCCCACTAAAAAGGCACTACCACAGACATTTCAACTGTGATAACGACGCAAGCCTTGAAGATACCTTACCATCTGGATAGTTGCGATATCCCTCGCTTCTTCCAACTGATCGAGTTCAACCAATCGGGTTTTGTTTGAGTTATCTTCTAAGTGGGCCTGAACTCACGGAGAGCGGAACCCCAACTCGGTTGGTAACGCAGCCTTAGCACCATAGACTAGGAAGAAAGGGGATTGCCCTATTGCCCGACTAACCGTGGTTCTTAGAGACCAGAGAACGGATGGGAGTTCTTGTACCCACCGCCCTGCATATGGTTGTAGTCGGTCGAACATCCTAGCCTTGATACCTTGTAAGACCGTGCCATTTGCACACTCAACCTGCCCATTGCTTTCTGGGTGTGCCACAGAAGCATAACGATCTTGATGCCAAAACTGTCACAGAAATCTTGAAATACGCCACACGTGAATTGAGTACCGTTGTCCGTTATGATGTGGTTAGGAACCCCAAATCGGTATAAAATACTCATGATGAAGTGCTTTGCACGTGCCGCTGTTATGGTAGCAACGGGTTTTGCCTCAATCCACTTTGTGAATTTATCCACTGCGACGAATAAGTGTGTGAACCCTCCTAGCACTTTTTTGAGCGGCCCGACCATGTCAAGCCCCCAAACTACAAAGGGCCAAGAGATTGGAATTGTTTGTAGTTATTGAGCTGGAAGATTTGTTGGTCTTGCATAAAATTGGCATCCCTCGCATGTGCGAACTATATCTTTAGCGTCTGTTACTTACTGCAGTTGGCTAGAAAAAACCCTGCCTGTAAGCCTTTTGACTAACGTCCTAGATGCGGCATGGTTGCCACAGATACTTGAGTGGATTGATTGCAGAATCTGCTTGCCCTCCTCGGGTGTGACACAGCGCATAAGGACCCCGGATGCGTTTCTGCGGTACATGTCTTGTCCGACTACAATGAAACCTTTGCTTTGACGCTTCATCCGTTCGGCTTCACTGCATTCTTTTGGGAGTTCGTCTTCCAAGAGGAATTTGAGAACTGGAGTCTGCCAATCTTTAGAGACAATTAGTACTTTATTTGTTGCCGGGGTAGGTTCGGCCCCCGACTGTACAAGCACTGGTTTCTTCTTTACTGATGGCTCCAGTAGTTGTTCAACAAAAACCCTAGACAAGACCACTTCTCGTTTGGATCCCATGTTGGCCAATTCGTTTGCAGCATCGTTGTATTGTCGTGAGTTATCTTGTGGAGGCCATGAGCCCCGGGTATCTCACCATTAGCATATGGGCCACTCGGATAGAGTATGGGCCAGATCATGTAATTAAAGATAAGATAGCACCCGACAAGCTTTACCTTGTATAATAAGGAAACATAGTCTTAGTCGGATAGGTCTTTATCTCTAAGAAGGAAATCCCTTGGCCGTATCCGGTTGGGATCCTTATCATGTACCTGTCCCTAGTATAAAGGGAGGCAGGTCGCCCCATGAGGACAGATGGGAAGATCATTGATCAAAAACCACCTCAGAGGAATAACACCTCAACTGGACGTAGGGTATTACCTCATATCGAGGGCCTGAACCAGTATAAATCTTCTTTGCGTTCCTCTGCAATCCACCGAATTCACCTTCGTCGAGTAGCCCTATAGTTTTATTGCCGGTGCAAAGCATCGACAGTTGGCACGCCACGTAGGGGCCCCGGTGAATTCTTCATCAGCAAATTCGATGGATCTAACAAACGGAGTCGACGGCAACAAGTTCTCCCCCGGAGACAAGATTTCCTTCGGAAGCCTCGATTTCATTGCCGACCAGATCGACAACCTTACCTTGGCCGGAACAGATCTAATCCAGCCGGCCGAGGAGCCAGCCATGTCGATGCTTTGCACCGGCAATAAAACTATAGGGCTACTCGGCGAAGGTGAATTCGGTGGATTGCAGAGGAACACAGAAGATTTATACTGGTTCAGGCCCTTGATGTGAGGTAATACCCTGCGTCTAGTTGAGGTTTTATTCCTCTAAGGTGTTTGATGATCGATGATCTTGTTTTCGCGGTTGCCCTGAGGGGCGCCCTGCCTCTCTTTATATACTAGGGGACAGGGGTACATGATAAGGATCCCGCATCATGTCAGCGGGTAAAATGTTGCTCATGGCAATTGATGGCCACGCATGTAGGCCAAGTACCACTTTATGAAAATAAATCCACGGCGTGGTTAGGTGTACCCGAGAAAGATACCTGCGTCTCCAATTTTAATGAAGACTAGCTTGTGATCCTTGCAAGGATATATCTCGAGACCTGGTGGATAAAACAGATACCCAAACATATATGTTTAGCAATAAGGCTCTCATGAAGCACATCTGTTTACCTCATCGGCTCCTGTTAGTAGCACCAGCGCTATAATTTCAACTCAGTCTGCGGGCGGCCCACATGGAGCATGCTACTGTAGGAACTCATATCTTGTTGGCCCAGTGTGACTGTGTAGGCCCAAGCCATCTAGTCGGCATCGGCTCTATAAAAAGCAGGGAGAGAGAAAAAGATTCCTCATCTTCCCTAAATCAGCCAATCGCTTCGTCTTCCACCTTCGCGCCCAACTTTTCGCCTCCCGCCCGGCTAGGGTTAGCTGCTGCTATTCCCCACCCAAACTCGGGCGATTCCAATCCTCTTCGTTTGTTCCAAGCCCCTGATTTGCTTTTCCCCAAATCTCACCGCCTTCAGTCATGCCGAAAGCCTCGGATCTTGTGGGGGCACCGGGGAGTTCTTGGCCGATTTCGGATTGCAGCTCGATGAAGCTGAAGCGGCTGGAGAGCGAACTGAAGTTGCCCAGCCAAGAGGTGATTCGCTGGCGGTCGGCTAGGGATGAGTCGAGCCCAAATCCCCGTCCTGGTGAAACGGTAGTCTTCGCCTCTTTTTTCGATCGAGGCTTGTGCCTTCCGTCTTCTGATTTCTTCCGCCGCGTTCTTGACTTCTATAAGCTAGAGCTAGTGCATTTGAATCCCAACTCGATTCTTCAGATCTCCATCTTTGTCACTCTGTGCGAGTGCTATTTGGGTGTGGAACCTCATTTCAATTTCTTTAGGCATTTGTTCCACATTAAACCCTAGCCCTCCAAAAATAACATCAGCGAAATTGGGGGGGCTGGTCTTCAGTTGAGGAGCGATAGGAAAAAGTCATATCTTGATCTTCCCTTGAAATCCTCCTTGAAGGGCTGGCACAAGGAGTGGTTCTATGCGCAGATCTGGCTCCCTCCTTGCGGCCATTCACCGGCTCGCCGTCGGTAGTTTTGCCGAATTGGTCGGTGGACCCAACCTATGAAGAAATGGATAACTTCAAGAAGGCCGGCCTGACTGGCCCCTGGGTGGCTAGGCGGTTCTTGACTCGGTGCTTCCAGCCCCTGAAGCTGAGGAGCGCGTTCGGCTGGGATTACCAGGGAAGAGATGACCCTGACCGGGTCAGCCGGGAATCGCCAAATGAGCAGAAGGTGACGGAGACCCTGTTCGGATACTTCTCCAGCGGGGTAATTGAAACCGAAGACAAGAAGAGACGCATTGCGTCTTTTAGGTGCAGCTGGCCCCGGTCCGAGGTAACATCCGTCTTTCCTTTGTAGCGCATGCCTGCGGATTTGGATGTGTGAGTCCCCTGCAATATATGATGTATCTTGTTGAATCTTTTGTAGTGGTGCATGGAGTTCGATGAAGACTCCTGCCCATTATCGGCCGTCGCGTCGAAGAAGAGGCTGAGGAGTCCTTCTACTGCCGCCCAGCCCGACTCCAAGAGAGCGGGGAAGAAGCTGATTTTGTATCGGGGCGAGGGGGCCATGACAGCGCGCGCCGTGGCTGGAAGCTTGAAGATAAAGGACGCCATCGCCGCGGCGCCCAGGTGATCAAGTCCCAGGTTGAGACCTGCGGGTTTGAGCCCGACGTTGTCGAGCCCAGCCGCAGCGCCACCGAGGGGCCGGCTAGAGCAGACGTCGCCAGGGGCAGAGGTGCCCAAGCTGACCATACCGGAATCGGAGCCGACTCGGGCTGATCCGCCCCTGCCGACTGTGACGCCGACCGAGCCGACTGCCGGAGATAGCGCTCCGCCGGGGACCGGGTCGCCCGGCAAGAAGCTGAAGTTCTCTAAGAGGTTGCGTGGTCGGGTCTTCTGAAATTCTTGTGTGTTGAAGTAGTGTCTTGATGTCTTGTTTCGTCGTGCAGGGAGCGGGCCGATATCGATCTCAAGGAGATCAATCCGACCGCTCCCCTTGACGAGCTTGCCCCAGCCGAGCCGGCGGCCGCGAACACACCTGCTGAGCCGGTGGCCAGCCCGGTCGTGGAGACCGAGGTGGCCCTGACTGCAGGGTCGCTACCGCCACCTGACCAAGAGGCGGCTGCTGAGGCTGAGGCCCCAGCCCCTGAAGTGTCGCCCGTTGCGGAGGCCGCGGTCGGAACCCCTAAGCCGGTCCCCGAGGTTGCGGGGGACGGCGGTGCTGAGGCCGGGACCCCATCGCCGTTGTGGTGGTGGTGGTGGTCGTCGTCGCCGCCGGAGATCCCACACCTGCCTGCAGATCGAAGCTCCTCCACGTGTGATGCCCGGACATTCACATGGGACGGCTCCTGACTGGGACAGTGAAGAGCTTCAGGTTTGATGAAGTGTCGCGAGGAGAGAGGCGCGAAAGCTTTCTTCGCCGCCGCTATCAGCGGGTCCAACGGAGTTGGGGTATGATTCTCATGGTAGAGTCTTGGCAATCTTCTTATTTTGACGTGTCCAAGGGAGTTGGGGTATGATTCTCATGGTAGAGTCTTGGCAATCTTCTTATTTTGACGTCTGACTCCGTCCTTGATTTGTCTCTTATCCTGAGCAGAGGCTTGTTGACTGCAATGAGGCGATGATGGAAATCTTGGTCGAGGTGGCTCCCTACCTCGCAGAATTGGAGCAGCTCCGGGCATTGAAGGCCAAGATGGAGGAGCGTCATGCAGGGAGGGAGGCCTGGCTGAAGAGTGGCGCCGATCAGCTCAGGGGGGAGACATGGGCCCTAACCGGAAAGATCAGAGGTAAATCCCTGAATATATCTTCCCGACTGAACCATTGATGTATTCATCCAGCTGCGTTGTTCCCGACTGCCCAGTTATGTCATGACTTCACGGTTGAGCTCTTGGCTAATCTGTGGTGTAGCCCTCGAAGTGGAGTTGAAGACCCGAACAGAGAGGGAATCGCAGCTAAAGGAGGCCGAAGAAGCCAGGGCCGAGCTTGAGAAGGTCAAGGCCGACCTGACCAAGGCCAACACCGAGCTTGATCGGGAGAAGGCCGAGTTGAAGGAGGCCGTTGTCAAGCTCGGTAATGAAAAAGCTGAACTAGAGAAGACCGTGGCCGGGTGGGAGGCGACTACGAAAGTAAGTCCTCAACCCGACGGTGATCTTAACCAATCCATTAGTCGTTCCGTTTGTAGCCGAATCTGACAAGTTTACTTGTCGGCGGACCTGGGCAGACATGAGAGCCAATGTCCAAGCTCAGTATTGGTTCTACACAGACGAGATAAGAGTGATCAGGGAGTCACGGGAGGCCCTCGTCGGGTCCGTGAAAGGGCTCCTTGACCTCATAGATCCATGTTCGACGTAGCGCCAGTCGGCCCACAGGACGCCGCGATCTCCTTCCACGACTTACTGCGACAGTCCTTCACATCGCCAAGCATCGGGACAACTCTCTCCTTCGGCGTTCGACTTGCGCTAGGCCTTGAGCCAGCCTGGGTTGGGCCGAGAAGGGGAGCGATCGTCAATCTCCCACACAGATTCAGTGACGCAGCCAAGTGCCATTTCAGATTGGATCTAGAGAGGTTGGGGTCATTCTCACTCCGATAAACTACTCGATGTCCGACTCCAAGTCGGATAAGGTTCGCCAGTTCGACTCCAGTCTGGCGAGTTTTCTCCTCCCCCGCGAGATTTTCATGCTTCACACCACCCTCCGAGGTGCGCTGACTACAAGAGGAGCAGGAGGAGGAGGTGCGCCGACTGAAACAACAGGAGGAGGCTGATCGCGAGGCTCGCAACGACGGGCTGCGCAGAGCTAGGAGAGCAGCCTAGCAGTAGATTCTCCAAACTAAAGTCTGCGATCACGACGTCTTCGTCATGCCGCAACAGAATGTTGTGGCCGCCGCGACTCTGCTGGACACGCTCCAGCTCGGGCCTGATCACCAGGCCACCCCAACTATCGCAAAATCAAGGCGATGATCATGGCCGCTGCTTGCCAACAGCAACAACAGCAGTCGGGCGACACCGCTATACCGACTAACGGTCGGGATCTCCCCAGTTAGCTCGTCCACATTAGCGTCGGCGTCGGGGGCGGCCGGCTCAAGTCAGCCACGCGAGAGAGTCTAGGCAAACTACACTCGGCAATACCAATAACGACAACCGGCGCCGTCACTAGTATGATTGCCGGCCTAATCAAGACTCCGAGAGCGCCTACAACCTACAACATGACCTTCGCCATACTATCAGCGCCCGGCACCGCGAACGACGAGAAGATGAGCGCCGCCGAATGGAAGATGAAAACGAGCGCTTTGGCCTCCATCACGAGTGGTTTAACTGCCATGGTCGAAGGCCGAGCCCTCACGTAGATGAAGGCATCCCAGCTTTCACTCGGGAGCTACAGGACGTCCATTGGCTCGACTGGCTTTAAGCCACTGGGATTGAAAAGTATGACGGCAAGACAAATCCCGAGTCCTGGCTCACCGTATATACCCTAGCAGTTCGAGCTGCTGGGGGCGACAACAAAGCCATGGCTAACTAACTCCCAGTCGTGCTAGCCGACTCGGCGAGGACATGGCTGACAGGCCACCCAAGGCGGTCGATCGGTTCTTGGGGAGAACTTAGGGATCAGTTCATCGCTAACTTTCAGGGGACCTACGAGAGGCCGTCTTCAGAACACGATCTTTATCAGTTGCACAAGAAGAAGAATGAGTCTCTGCGAGATTTCATCAAGAGGTTCTCCGAGAAGAGCAACAAGATCCCAATGATCCACGACGAGGCTGTCATCGCCGCCTTCCGCAAGGGAGTAAAGGATGCCCCATTCATCACGAAGTTCACTCGGAAACCACCATCGTCTGTCCAGGCTCTGTTCGACATGGCCAATAAATACGCCGACTCGGCTGAAGCAGTCGCAGAGGCCCTCGACGAGAAGGAGTCCCGACAGAAGGACCAAAAGGCGAAAGCCGACAATGAGCCATCTCAAAACAAGTCCGGCAGCCACAAGCGGAAGTCAGACAACGAGGTGGCCAACATGGAGCGCACTCGGTCGCGGCCCCAACGGAACAACGACTACCAGAAAGTCATGAGCGGGCCATGCCCCGTCCACCCCAAGGGCAAGCACGCGGCCAAAGATTGCTACATGTTAAAGAAGTTTGCCTCTGAGCAGGCTTCATCATCTGGCGCCGACAAGGACAAAGACAAGCCAGATCAGGGTCCGGCCGACGATTTCCAAGATCCTCAGGCCGAGCTCAACCACATTTTCGGAGGGCCGTCCGCGTATGAGTCCAAGCACAAACAGAAGCTAACAGCGCGCGACATCAAAACGGTCTCTACGGCGGACGCCCCCCAGTACCTGCGCTGGTCAGAGATGGCCATTACCTTCAATCGCGCAGATCACCTAGATCGGGTTTCTCACCCGGGACGTTATCCACTCGTCCTGGACCCGGTCGTCAGACACATCAGGCTGAAGAAAACCCTCATCGACAGAGGCAGCGCGCTCAACATCCTATTCGCCAAGACTTTGGACGAGATGAAGATTCCTCGTTCAAAACTACGGCCGAGTACTGCGCCCTTCCACGGGATAATCCCCGGCCTGTCATCAACTCCACTCGGACAGATAACCTTGCCGATAATCTTCGGCACGCGGGATAACTTCCGCACGGAAAACGTCTGTTTCGAGGTTGCCGACTTCGAGACCGCGTACCACGCGATACTTGGACGACCGGCACTCGCCAAATTCATGGCGATACTGCACTATACATACATGGTGCTCAAGATGCCTGGGTCAGCAGGAGTCCTCTCCCTCCGCAATGACATCAAGCAAGCCTTCACCTGCGACATGGAAAGCTGCGAACTGGCTCAATCACAAGAGGCGGCAGTCGGGCGCGATAGCATTCGGCAAGCCGTCACAACTGAAGTCGAGCAGGAACAAGTTCTGGCAAAAAAACAGCGAAGTCGGGAATTTCAGCAGACTCGGACATGAAGAAGATCCCCCTGGACCCTTCCGACCCCTCCAAGACTGCTCTAGTCAGGACCGGACTCGACCCCAAATAGGAAGACCCGCTCGTCACCTTCCTACAAGCCAATAAAGATATCTTCGCATGAAACCATCTGACATGCGGGTGTACAAGGGACGTGATCGAGCACGCCTCAATGTGAAGACAAATGCCAAGCCAGTCAAGCAATGGCTGCGGTGCTTCGCTCAAGACCGCAAGGAAGCTATCCGGGAGGAGATTACCAAGCTCCTCGCAACCGGGTTCATCAAGGAGGTCTATCACTCGGATTGGCTGGCAAACCTAGTCCTGGTCCGAAAGAAAAACGGTAAATGGCACATGTGCGTCGACTACACCGATCTCAACAAGACGTGCCCCAAGGACCCATTTGGTCTTCCCAGGATAGATCAGGTGGTTGATTTCACGGCAGGGTGCGACCTACTAGTTTCTCGACTGCTACTCGGGATACCATCAAATCAGCCTGAGGAGGAAGACTGCTGTAAAGACCATCTTTCATCACGCCGTTTGGAGCGTACTGCTATATCACAATGCCGTTCGGTTTGAAGAATGCTGGAGCAACCTATCAACGGGCTCTTCAGCGGTGTCTTGCACACTCAGATCGGGCGGCAACGTGGAAGCCTACGTCGACGTAGTGGTGATCAAGACCCACGTCCAAAGAAGACCTCATCGTCTGACCTGGAAGAAACCTTCCCAAAATCTTCGACGATTCAAGATGAAGCTGACCCCAAATGCGCCTTCATCGTGCCATCCGCAAGTTACTCAGCTTCATCGTCTCGCATCGTGGCATCGAGGCCAACTCGAAGAAAGTCAACGCCATCAGGAACCATGGCCCCCACTAACCTCAAGACATCTAGAAGCTGACAGGCTGCATGGCGGCACTCAGCGATTTATTTCCTGACTGGGCGAACGGGGCATGCCCCTTCTTCAAGCTACTCAAAAGGCGCGACAATTTCCATTGGGATCCGGGAAGCCAACAAGCCTTCGAAGACTTCAAACAAATTCCTTACATCACTCCCCATCTGGCGTCACCTATGCCCAAGAACCGCTAACTATATCTGCGGAACACTCAGGTAAGTTAGCACGGTATTGGTGGTCGAGCGATCCGAACAGGGTCATTTCTAGAAAATACAACGGCCAGTTTACTTTGTCAGCGAGAAGGTGCTTGCCGACTTGCAAGACAAGATATCGCAGGTCCAAGAAGCTGCTATACGGCCTACTTATCACAGTCCGGAAGCTGGTGCATTATTTGCAGCACATCAAGTCACGCGTGGTCACAGCGTTTCCACTCAGGGATGTCCTTCATAATCCAGGCCACCGGCCGAATCGCTAAATGGGCACTCGATTGTTGATGGCGTTCGAATACTTTCAGCACGCAGCAATTAAATCACCAGCTCTAGCCACTTCGTGGCGAGTGGACAGCGTCTCAACTGCCTTACATAAGAGGCAAACGCTAGAGTACTGGACAATGTATTTCGAGGTTTCCTATGGCTCGGGCGTGGCGCGGGGTGGAGTCATCCTTACGTCCCACGGCGAAACAACTGAGAAGTACGTTCTCCAAATCCACTTCCCGGCTTCCACACATCGCGGTATGAGGCAATTATCACGGGCTCGATCGTTTAATTCATCGGCATACGTCGATGTTTTGTGCGGCGGGGATTCTTCAACTTGTGGTAAAGCAGTCATGAAAGACTGGACTTGTCTCGACGATACATGGGGCATACTGTCAAGGAGGTCTAAGTGGAAACACGTTTCGACGGGCTGGAAATACACATGTGCTACGTCAATCCGATGCAGAGAGAGCTGGCAACATGGGCTCCAAGCGAGAAGCAGTTCTTGACGGAATCTTTGGTCGAGCACTCATGGAGCATCAGTCGAAGAACGGGCGCGGATCAGTCGGGAGGCGAACTACCAGGCCCAATGAGGTGGCTGCACATATTCAAGACTGGAGGATCTCCTGTTGTCATTTCTCCTGGAGATTGAACTCCTAGAAGATCGGCAGTCAAGCTGAGCAGAATAGCGTCTGAAGCAAAAGCTTCCTCCTAATCGGAGAGACCTGTACTGAAGGTGCGCATCCGGTGTCCTCATGCGTTGGTCCATCACCGAGGAGGGCAAGCAGATCCTGCAGTCGATTCACTCGGGCTTATGTTTGGCCCCATGCCACATCAGGACGTTAGTCGGAAAGGCCTTACCGGCAGGGATTTTTCTGGCCACACGCAGTAATAGACGCTAATGAATTGTTTTGCAAATGTCAGGGTTGTAGTTCTAGCAAGACAAGTAACAAATCTCCCAGCCCAGGAACTCCAAACATCCCATTTCTTGGCCATTCGCAGTAATGGGGGCTCGACATGGTTGGGCCTTTCAAAAAGAGCAGGAGGGTTTACACATCTTATTCGTCGCGGTGGATAAATCACCAAAAGTGGATTGAGGGCAAACCGTGCAACATTACAGCGGGCAGCCAGCAAAGGACTTCGATCATGAGTATACTATTTACGGTTTCGGGGTTCCTACCCGGCATATACCAATAACGGTCTCAGTTCACGGGCGGCGTATTCAAGATTTCTAGAGATTTCGGCATCAAGATCTGCTACGTCTGTGGCAACCTGCGGAGCAACGGGCAAGGTTCGAACGAGGCCCCGGTATGTGTTTACAAGGCATCAAGGCCAGGATATTTGACGACTACAACCATCGCGGGCGGTGGGTACAAGAATCCATCTGTTTCTGGTCTCTTAGACTCACGGTCAGTCCGGCGTGGCCAGGGCAATCCCTTTCTTTCTGTCTACGGTGTTCTGAGGCTATGCTCCGACGAGTTACAGTTCGGTCTCGCGAGTGCGGGTTACTCAGAAGATGAACTCAAATACAATGGTCGAGCTAGATCAGTTTAGAAGAAGCAAGGACACCGCACAATCCGTCGGCAGAGGTATTTCAAAGCTGTGTCGCTACCAAAACGCACTGTCCGTGGCACGCCTTTTTTGGTCGGGAGCTCGTCCTGAGGAAAATACAAACCACAAAAACAGGCCAAATTATCCCAATCTGGGACAGGGCGTTCATTATAGCCTAGGTACGCGCGGGCGCCTAGACTGAAGACCGAGACGGTCGTTCTGCATTAGCGTCATGAACATAGACAGCTACGTCTTTCCTACTGAGTTTTATAATTTCTGTGTACAGTTTTCTTGACTCACCTACTGCTGTATAACCGAGTAAGTGAGTCGGGGGCTGCAATGTATATATGTGTTCTGTAATAACATACGAGCTCATCCTCACTTCAGTTATGAAAGCTTACTACGACTGTCACGTTTTGCCCGAGTACAGCTTCTTATTTGATGTTTTTATTTAAGTTCTGACAGACTAACTCGGCGTAGACTTACAAAGTCAAGTATAAGCTAATGACGACTGAGTGACGTTTGGGCGGCCTTGCGCAATATTTACAATGTTTTTTCACAAAGTGTATACTACGGCTACATAATATGTTGGCCTTAAAAAAAGTAGACCAGGTCTCGGGTAATTTTCTCATGCACGTGGCTTCGCCCGGGCATCAGCTCCATCGCTCCTCGGGCGTTGTCTCGGCAACCTCCAGATTGGATGTTTGCCTCGGGGTAGATGGATTGTCCTTGCCAGGGTTTGGGCCACGGCGGCAACAACATGCTCAATCCGATGTACTTCTTCAAGGCATCGGTGCTCTAAGAGCGCCTCTATTGGGGGATCCTGGCTGGCAACTGTTCCCAAGGGCTGGGATCTTGGGTAAGGAGCTTTCACGGACCGACGAGAGTTTCCGTGAACTCCTGATTACTCTATCTCTCTGTGTAAACCGATATGGGCCCTGGATTGGTTCATGTCTGCCAGTCCGCCAGCAATGTAAACTTGTCAGGCTCGGTTGCAGATAGAATGACTAATGATTGGTTAATATCAATGGTTAGGCTGCGAGGACTTACTTCGTAGTCGCCTACATTGGTACGGTTTTCTCCAGTTCGGCCTTTTTCTTTACCGCTTGGAGGTGGCCTTTACTCGGCCTCTCTCGTTAGCTCGCTTGGGCCTCTGTCCAGGTCGGCTTGACCTTCTAAGCTCGGCTTTGGCTTTCCTCGGTCTTCAGCTAGCTTTTCCTCTTTGGGTCTTTAATTCAGCTTCAGAGCTGCACGACAGATTTCAAGATCGACCGTGGAGCACAGCGGCAACTGGGGCAGTCAGGAACAATCAGCTAAAGAATATCAGCAAGGGTTTGGTCGGGAACATGCATTCGGAGACTTACCTCTTAATCTTTCTAGCTGAGCCAAGTTTCTACGCTGAGAGTGGTGGCGCCTCTTTCAGCAAGCTATCCGCTCCGAGTGAGCGCTGCCATTGGCTTCAATGCCGGAGCGCTCCGTTCTGGCGAGGTGGGGAGCATTTTGACGAGGATCTCTGTCATCGCTATTACGATCGATGAGTTTCTGCTGCGGGAAAAGAAAAATCAAGATGGAGTCAGACGTCAAAACGAGAAGTCACAGATCACCACAACATTATACCGCGACTCTTGGGACCCGCTGATAGCAGCGCGAAGCAAGCTTCGTTTCTCTCCTCGTGGCAACTTGTCCAGCTTGAAGCCTCTTACGGTCGTCAGGACATCCAGGTGTTAACGCAAATTTGGTAGCGGGTCGTTACATGTTCGTTAAGGAAAGAAGCGATATCAGCATTGGCAAACTATATCAGAAGAGTCGAGCTTGGGGAAGGACTGTGAAGACCACGTTATGGCAGTTTATTTATCTTATCTTTAGTTAGTTTTATCTTTAGGAAACTGATTCTTGTCCAGATAGGCTTGTTAGTTTCGCTTTTCTAGTTAGGTAAAGGTCTTGTTCCGTGTCCTATAAGGACTGTAATAACTCGGGTATATATACGTAGACCG
>RYFJ01002061.1:0-73891 GCA_003991445.1 Oryza meyeriana var. granulata
AGATGTGGGAAGGAAGACTACCTTGAGGGTACTACCAGGGGATACATCGATCGAAGTGGCTCTGAATTGTTATCTGATGGGCTCCATTGAAGACTTTGAGGAGAATTGGGGAAGGATTTACGTGCTGATAGTTGGAGGAAATTGACATAGGACGGAGATAAGCTCAAGGCAGACGTACATAAGCAGAAACACTAAGTCTGACTTCGGAAGAATTGATGCATGTTGAGGAGTTCGGGATTGTTTCGCCTGGGAGTAAAATGGATTGCAGGAATTAAGCGATGATTGTTGAACATCAGCTGCCCTTAAACCATGGTGAGGGGGGGGGGATTCGCCATTCAGCAGGCTCCAAGGATTCAAGAGAATTATATTGAGTGATCAAGGCGGAGATTACAAGGTTATACTGAGCCACAATTTTAAGACCATGCCGTATGCTGAGTGGGTTCTAATATCGTCGGTTGGCGAGAAGAAAAATGGAAATTGAGGATATGTATTGATTTTCGGGATCTGAATAAGCTACCGGGATGAATACCAATCCGATGGGATTTTATTGGTGGATGCAGCTGGGCAAAGATTTTCAGCTCATGGAACGGCAATGCGGGGATACATCAGATTTTTATGGGCGAAGAAGAATGTCCTAAGACTGCGTTTCGGTTGTCCAAGAGCTATCGGCCTGTATGAGTGGGTAGTAATGACTTCTGGATTGAAAAGTGCCGGTGCGACTTATCAAAGGCGATGAATTATATATGTTTCATGATCTCATCGGCTTATTGGTAGACAGATTTTTATTGATGAATGTGGTGGTCAAGTCTAAAAGTGAGGAACATATAGCGATCTACAAAAAGTGTGGAGAGAGCCAGAAATACGGACTAGAATGATTCCCAATAAGTGGCTTTTGGGTGTATCGGCTGGGAATTTTTGGGTTTTATGGTTTGAGCGGGGATTAAGTTAGGTCAGGAAGTATCAGAGCATTAGCTAAGAGGCCAAAGCAATAAGACAGAGTTGCAATCGCAGATTTATTTTGTGACAAGATTTATATCAAATTTGTCGGGCGATTAAGTCTTTCAACGCCGTTGTTGAAGTTGAAGACAGATCAGAGTTTGTGTGGGGGGCAGCAGCAGAAGGCAATTTGATGAAATCAGATTTATTCTGAGTTCCCCACCTATTTAATTCGCGCAGAAAGGAAGGCGTTCAATTGTATTTGTCAGCCGATGAGACGCCATCGGATTATTTTAATACAGAGTTTGAAGGAAAGAGCGAGTTGTGTTTTATCTGATGCGAAGACTTTGGATGCTGAAACGAGATATCTGTGGTGGAGAGTTAAGCCTGTGTTTATTTTTCAGTGTACAAAGTTAGGCTTATCCTATCGACTGAAGTGTACAGTAGTTTGCCGAGGCCGATGTGGTAAATATATGTTGTCAGCTCCAGCTTAAAGGGGGTTGACAAGTGGATTTTTGTTTTGAAGAAGTTCGCTTAAAGGTATGAATCGGTAAAGAATTAAGGAAAGCAGTGGCGATTTCATTGTGACACAGAGGGTCTATGAGGAATTATGGGTGGCGATCCATGATTTTTGTTTTTCGATGGGAATGGTTTGCTAAGCATGGATTTTGGTATCTGTTAGTTATCATATCGTCGGGGGGGCAAGTTTGAGTTTGCTTTTCGCAATTAGGCTTCGGGATAACAATAGGCAGAATACGAGGCGGTACTTAGGGACTTCACTCTTAAAGGAGATCGGGGCCGATATCGTAGAGATAACTTGGCAATTTTTATTAGCTGGCAACCAGTTGTCTGGAGAATTGAGTGCAGGGCTGATGTTTTGAGGTTCCATGTATTATGAAGGATGTAAGATTTGTTAAAAGACTTCAAGATGGTATCAATAAGATCATATTTCCAAGGAGCAGATTTAGAAGCCAATGATCTTGCAACAGATTTGCTTCAGGATATGGCTGAATAGGCATGTTGAGGTTGAAATAGCGATATTGATGTCAAGGACACGACGATGCTGGAGACAACAGATAGTTGATTATTTGCAATCGTCGCAGTCGGTTTCCAGGAGATTCCGTATAAGGTACTAAATATGTCTGCTTGATGGGAGTTGTTTATCGGACTTTTGAGGGAGGTTCTGTTAGGTTGCATGAATTTGGAAGGAAGCAAAAAGTGGTTATGTGAGAGGGTGCATGAACGCGTCTGTGGAAACTCATCAATCGCCCTAAGATGCAAGTGGTTTGTTGAGAAGAGTGGGCTATTTTTGGCCGACAATGCTGGAAGTTGGCTTTAGGTATTCTAAGGGTGTCAAGAATTGTCGAAGTTTGGAATTACCAGCGAGCCCAGCAAATGGCTATGAATCCTATATAAACCGTGGCGCGTTCAGAGGTTGGGGAGTTTGATATGATCGGCAGGTTTTTCTCATCAAGTCAAGGGGCATTAAGTTCATATTGGCGGAACAGATTATTTTACCAAGTTGGGTTAGAGGCGGTTTCCTTTGAAGAAAGTTAGTCAAGGAGGATAGAGTTTGTGAAGGAGATATAATTTATTCGGTTTGGGGATTTCCTCAGACGATAACTCTGATAGGGGTCATATATTGTAGTGTTGATGAATTTTACAGTTTGCTGGAGTATGGGGATCTAAGTTATTAAATTCAATCACTTATTATGGCTCAGGCAATGGGACAGCGGAGGCTTCTTAATAAGAGTCTGATCAAGTTGATAGCGGAAGATTGATGAGCAGCGCGGCGATGGCATACTAGTTAGCGCGTTCGCTATGGGCTTTCGGATGGCAATGTATGGGTCTACTCGGGTGCCACGTATCAGTTAGTATTGGAACGAGGCAGTTTTTACGTGGGGAGACTAAATGGCTTTCTAGGAGGATTTTTTGGCAAAATCATTGACAGCGTGATTATTAATAACTATGGCAGATAACTTGAAGATTTAGCTCAGAATCGGATTGAGGCGTTGGTAGGATCAAGGAAATAAGAGATAGAGGCTCGGGGCATTACAATACAAAAAGGTGGTGAATAAGTCGTTTGCCGAGGGAGATTTGTGTGGAAGTTTGTTTGCCGATCGGCGTCAGAGATATAAAGTTTGGAAAATGGTTCCAGCTAATTGGGAAGGGCGCTATTGGATTAATCACTGTGTGCCTGGTAATGCTATGTGTTAGGAAGATTCTTGATGGGACAGAGCTTTGCTAAAGCGCTTAACGGAAAATATCTAAGAATCTCCTAAGCGTGTGGATCGATTCTTAAATCGGTTAAGTATAGCGATTTCTAAAATAGTTTGGAAAGCCGATGTTTGCATCGCCTAAGACAGTCGATATTCAATTGGTATGGTTTAGATCAAATAAAAAATAATACTAGGGGCAATTGAAGGAGAAGGCGCAGAGCGATCAAGTTATGGTTACAGGTACATGCAGCGTGTTTCAGGAAGTCATGCAATTGTTAGTTACAGGAATGTTTTGAATAGTTTTGATTTTGCGTGGCAGTACGGATTTGAATCATTTCATTAATGGCAAACGGATGTCGTCATCATGGAGCCTGGGATGGTCTTCAGTTCTTGGCCGATGGGATGATGACGCACCGTCGCTGCACTTAGCCTCTCTTGATTTGGATTGGCTTGTGGGGCAGGCTATTAGAAATCCTAAGATAAGCTGGGTTCTGTGGCTTCAGATCTTCGAACTTTTGTCAAGTCTAAGAGCAAGTGGCTTCCTTCTTCTTCAGTTGGTTCTAGGCTTGGGTTGGAGCTCTTGGGGGGCAGCACCATAGTATCAAGGTTTTTCTATTCTGTCTTTAGGCTAGCAGTTGATTCGTTGGGAATGCCTGCGGTGATCTTTGTTGGGTAGGCGGATCGTAATATGCGCTGTCTAAGCTTGATAAGCTTTAAACCTGTGAAGATTCCAGGTATGCGCTGGCAGGGGTTAATGGCATGACGAGTTTTCGGGTGCAGGTAGTGATTCGATTCTGCAGCTTGCGCGAATGTCAGTCTTCACTAGCGCATCAATTGGGTTTTTTCCAGCCGACTGTTGGATGCTTGTTAAATAATCGCGCAAACGTTCGGGCTGGGAAGAGGTTTGGTCGCTGTGTGGTGTTGGTTTTCGTCTTCTTGCCTCAAGTATTCTTGCGATGTCGCTAGTGGTGAACAATGGCTAAGGACTGCAATTGCATGGTAAAAGGATCAAGTAGAGAATTGGAAAGCAAAAGATGGCTATAGAGGTTTGAGGAGGACATCGGCGCTCGGGCGAAATCGGTTCAGGGGAGATGAGTTAGGTTGTTCCTTCAGAGGGCCGTGTCAGTCCGATGGGATAGGGCAGTCTTCGTGCGATGGCTGAGGCTTTGTGCGTTGAGTGGAACAGTGAGAAGCATCGCTTGGGTGCTTGAGGGATGTCAGAAGAAGGTTGAGGTTCTGGAACCGATGACTGAGCTAAAAATGAGTTGGTAGAGATAAAGGAGAAGAGAGGGGTAAATAATATTGAGACTTGGGCGGTTCTCGAGGCGATGAAGGAGCTGATGTTTTTTTGAGGGAAGATGGATGGGGTACACAGACATCAGCATCGGTTTTCTTCTGCTTTGAGGAGGGGCGATGGTGCTAACTTCTTGACGTTTGTCCCATCGGCCGGGCGCTTTTAAGAAAGCCGATGGAGATGGCGCGGTCAGCGGTACGCCCTAAGTTTGGAGTGGCGATGGAGGTTGTACAGAATTCGGCCGACGCTGTTGTTCTTGTTGAATGAGGCTCGACGCTGGCAGCCTGCAAAATAGAGTTAGAGGATGAATTGGAGATGATGGTTAAGCTTGCGGGTGGTTACCTCTTCATCGGATTCGACTACTCAGTGTCAAGACGAGAGCAGTAGCAGGTGGCCGCTAAGCTGAATAGATTTGTTTTTCCATTCTGACCACCATCGGACAAAAGCTTGGTGTTGGGCCAGTGGAGGTACACCACCCGGTGGGCAGCGCCTAGGAGGATGGGACAGGTCTGTCAAAGTCGAAGCCTCTGATCATTCCATCTCCATGAGGTGCTGGCTTCTTTGGCTTGTGCCTCGGCTCGAAGTTTTACTGTCGATGAAGAAGGCGAACGGAAGCTCGACCAAGGCCAAACTGGCGGGAAACGACCGATGGGTGGTAAAACTCGTAAGAGGCTGTGATCGGCCGGGAGAAGCCAGATTTGGCAGCAGACGAGGGGAGATAGCCGATAGGAATATGGCCTTGGATTCATCATCGACCAAAGCTTTGAGTGGTCGAAGTTAGAAGGCATCGAATGATGATGCATCATTATATGCGAACCAGAGAGTGGCTTCCCTGGTAAAACCTAGTAAAACCCCTTGAACCACTGACTAAGTTCGAGGGGGTTATCTTAGCCGCCAGAGAGGGGTCGATGCGAGCTTCGCCCATGAAACACATCGGCGGTAAAGAGGATCTCATCTTCTGTGTAATCAGCTGGGAAGGATTGATCGGGGAGAGAAGTCCCAGGGACGGCCTTGGAGGTGTAGATTTGAGCCAGAGTTGTACAAACCACCAAGGACCCCAATGTGGCCGACGGGCCTGGCCGGCCGATAACTTAGTTGCCACTTTGGTGAAGCAGCTGATAGGTGGCCAAGGAGGAATTGCCCCAAGGGGATCTGTTTCCGTCAACCAAGCATTCTGCCAAACACTGCATGTTGATTGTCGGACCAAGGGTTGCGCCCCCCGCCCCCGCCCCCCCGCCGGCAAAACAAACCGCTCCAACCATAATTCAGGCCAAAGCAGCATGCTCCCAGATCGTCAACCGGTCCAAGTTCCTTTATTGTGAAGAGATTGTACCTGGACCAGCCGTCGATGTTCTTGCTTGGAGCCGATGAGCAGGTTTGAAGCGGAGCTTGAAGGGTTGATGTAGCTCGTGGTGTCAAGAAGTGAGCATGGTCACATCCAGCAAGGTAGGGGTCATCGGCCCGTGCCCAAACAGGAAGGCATTGAGAGCATCGGAGCCAGAAATATGAGGCCGATGCGAGCAGGGTTCATTTCTTTCCATATCGCCAGAGAAAGATTGATTGCAATGGCCGATATGAGATTCTTCCCATTGTAGGTTCTCTTCGGGAGCAGACACCCTGATGTACCAATCCTCTCCACCTAGGCAGTTTGCTTGGCCACGACCTGAAGCTGTTGGTCCAGTCGCTGACTCGCACGGCCGAGTTCTTGAAAGGGATACGCTGGGTCTCGGTGCATATGAAATCGGTGGGATCTTCGTACCCATGGGCCATGATAGAAAAACGTTTGGGTAATCGGCGGCTGGGATCAAGATCTGACCTCTAAGATGCTACAGTAGACAAGAACACAACGAAGAACAAATAAAGAACATTGTGGATTGGACGCATCTGGGCCGCAAAATCAGAGAAATAATCAGTTAGGAAGATTACCTCAGGGACTGCAGATGCCGATGCCATCGCAAGAAAGGAGGGAGATGCAGAAATCAACGGCGGAAGAAGAGGGCTGCGACGCGTTCGTCTGGATTTGCTAGAGCTTGTTGAAGGCTTGGAAGATGAAGCGGTGGTGCTCTGGTGATGTGAAAGCGTAAAAAAGGGCTAGGAAGACGAAGCGTTTTATAGAGATATGATGACCGGGCGGGAATCGAGGCCGTTGGGCACTGTTTCAAACAATTATGGCAAGTGGGCTATCTTGGGCCGCCTCGGTTTGGAAGAGATCTGAAGGCCCAAAATGAAAGAATTTCGAAGTCCTATAGGAGAACTCCGAAATTTGGGGGCATGTGTTAACGCCAAAATTTGGTAAGGCCCTATGTCAGATTCGATCAAAGGAGAGCGTCACAGTCAACTAACGGAGATTGATCCAGAAGGGACCGGATCCAGGGAGGAGCCGTGAAGACCGCAATATGGCAGTTATTTACCATGTCTACTATTTAGGCAATATTAGTTTTTATCTTTAGCAGACTTGATCTCGTGTCCGATCAGGTCCTGTTAGTGTTTCCTTTTATAACTAGGAAATCATGTATCGTGTCCTATAAGGACTCATGTAACTCGGGGTATAAATACGTACGCCCGGGCGCCTTGTAGAGAAATCAATCAACACACAATCAAATACAAATTTCGGCGCATCGCCACCCCTCCGACGGGATCCTGCTTCTCGAGCCGGGCTGCATCGGTTAGGTCCGAACTCCAGCGAGAGGGTAAGTCTCGTCACCCCGGCTACCTATCGGCTAGGACTTCCTCGGTTAGGTCCGATATTCTAGTCGGTTTATGGTAGTCGGCTTACCCACGGTATATTTATTTTTATCTATGGCTGCATCAGTTCAGTTTGATCTCATAGATTGACTAGGTATACCACATCACGCGTGCGTAGATCGTATCGGCTTACTGGGAGCGGTTACCATCAGTTTGTGCTGCAGTCGGTTAGGTCCGACCTACTAAACTGCTAGCGATAAATCGTTCCTGCTAAGTGATGCTTTATGCGGCAGGTGTCTTATCGGGTGTATAGCCGATAAGTTTATCATGTTTTACATCACGATCGATTAGATCTATCGGCCTATCGAGGTATTGTTATCATCATCAGTCTGTGCTGCAACGGTTTGGGTCCGATCTACTAGACCGATGATAATAGCTTTACTCTTGATAAGCGATGGTGTTATGCGATGTTGTTATCGGAGTGCTTACCCGATAAGTTATCTGTTGAGCGACTGCATTTTTTATCTTAATAGCTTTATTATTCTGCTATCTATTTTATCATCGGCTTCCAGCCGATGCCCATGTGTCTTGTTCGGTAGTCGGCAAACTCATCAATGGTTTACCATTTATGTCATTGCTTGCCTTGTTATACATCCTTGCCTGCATTACTGTTGCGATCGGCTAAGGGCTAGCCGATCGGTTTATTCTGCCGATCCAAGTTCCCGGGCATGACCTCAACCAAGTTCTCGGGGACGACCTCAACCAAGTTCTCGGGCACAACCTCAGGGAAGGACCCGGGCACGAGCTTAGGTAAGAACTCGGGCACGGATATGGACAGCGGAGGAAGATCCCGGGATAGATGCGAATAAGGGCTCGGGCACGAGCACGGACAGGATCTTCACAGCGATATCAGTAACTTTAAACCACGATCGGCTAGAGTTCCTTTAGTTTATTTTACTCATGCATTCTGCTTGCTTATTTTACCAAGTTTACAGCCGGTTTTTGAGTATCCCTTTGATGATCGGCTAGTTTAATGTTTGCTTATTATTAGTTATTATTCATGCCATCATCGGCTTCTAGTCGATGTACAAGTGCTACAGTGCTTATCAGCCATCGGCCGATGAAACGAGTCTAGATCGGCTTCCAGCCGATTGGCTCATTGATCTAACGCTTTTCTCCTTGTCAATTACAGGGTCAAATTGACTGGCACGCCTACGAACCTCAAATATTTTAGGACCTGCACTGGAGTAAAGCAAATCTCCCAGGCCTTCGCGTGTCACCAAGACGCCGAACGGCCCCGGCGGGTTTTCGGTGTCAACAGACATATGGGCCCGCCTACATAATCCCAAGAAATCCTAGCTGTCCAAACCCAATAGACCCGAAGTGGATCTCGGCCGTTCAAAGTGGATCAAATCTCTACCATTGAGTTCCTGAGATCTAATCTAGGCCATCCAAATCTCCTGAATCCCGAAGCAAATTATAGTCGTCAGATCCTCGAGATCGAACCCCAGCCTTTGGATCCTCTTTAATTCCCTTGATGAAGACATGTCAGCCCTAGCCACATAACCTAGCCACCTCAGCATCCATGTCCACATGGCATCCACTTCATCAACAGTCCACCACTCCTCACCTCTCTCTGGTCCATGGACTTGGTCCACAAGAGCTAAGCCACTGACAGTAGGCCCCACTACTGTACAGAGCTATAAATATTTATTTTAATTAGAAAATCTAGAGAATATTTTGGGAATATTCCTTTTCCAATTTCTTTCGGATTTTCTCTGAATTCGAACTTCCGGAGGCTGTATCTTCTCCGTCCGAACTCCGATTCGACCCGTTCTTATTCCTAAATTTTTCTAAAATCATGATCTACTTGTTTATGTACTATTTATTTGGAGTTTCTTAGGTTTATTCCTCATTTTGCGTGTAGTCATGTTATTTGCCGTTTCGGAAGGTTGCGAAGATTTACGGAAGAAGTTCAGAAGATTTGCGGAAGACGTTTTCTATTGCAAGGCAAGTCACACGACAATCTCCTTGAGCATGTTGATCCTATTTGCAAAATTGATTTTATTTTAACGTTATCGCATGCAAGTTTTGGAATGACATTACGGGTATTTATTTATTATCCAATATTCCTTGATAATTATGGCCATTTTGTTATTGATACATGTACCTTGATACCTTGGGTAATTAATATTGACCAACTAGATGGCCAATTAATGATCTAGCTGGATTTATTTAGGTTTTGCTTAGCAGTGCTTAGAAACTGTAGCGTCATGTTCTGTGGGGAAACTATTTAATCACTTATCGATAATTAACGGATAATGGCTATAATTTCACGATAGTGGTCGTGATTGGATAATTAATTGTGTCCACTAAAACCTGACTGATGGTGGGTTGTGAGCACCAGGATTGTGATGATGATTGCTAGTAGTGCTTATGACAGTTAGGGACCGGTTCGCGGATTACTTGTTGCGAAGCAATACCGTACTAACCACAAGCTAGAATGGGCAACGGCTAGACCCATAGTGTAGCGAGTTCAACAGGAGGCCCTAGGGCGTGTTTGTGGCTGTGTCAATAAGTCCACCATGGCTGTGCCAATAAGTACATGTTTTGGGCCTTGAACCGTCTCCCTGTTAGGCGCTTGGTTAGTTCCTACCGGAGATTTGTGGTCCAGCGGGTGGCACTCTTGTTGTGCGGTTTACATGAAGGGTCCTGTCACAATCTCTATTTGGGTACTTTCGAATATTGCGACGCATGGCTAACATGATGTTGAGATTGTGTCTTGTGGGTAAATTGGTACACCTCTGGCCAAAGTAAAACTATTCGAATAGCTGTGTCCACGGTCAATGGGCAGGCCTAGCAATGTTTTCTGTGATTAGTCCCACACTACTCAATAATGGTGATAATTGATGCTAACTTGATAGCTCCAGTTTGGAGGGTTCTGGTTTTGGGCCTGAATTGCGTTGCAGCACTGTTCAAAGGTTGGTTCAATGTTCATAATAATTAAACTATACTGTTTTCGATGCTTTTAAATGCAAATGCTTTAAATGTTGCTTTTTGCAAATAAGCCATACTATGCATTTTCTTTGGAATCCTATTGCATTATTTTGCATTTCTATGTGTGGCTTGTTGAGTACGGATGGGTGGTACTCCAGTCTTGCAATATTACAATCATCAGAGTGAAGCTTTGCGAGGAGGAGAAGTTTGGTGTTTAACTTATACCCTAGTTGAGCTGTCTGTGGCTTGGTGGTGCTTCGCTAGTTGCCGTTCTGCTACAGTTTTTTCTGTGTGAGGACTAAGTGCCTCTTCTGTAAGTATTTATCGTTGTTACGTTTTGGTTATGCTTATCAAATTATCGATTTGTGTACCTCGGCTGATTCCTGGACAAGGATTTATTGCACAAATTAGCTTCGGAAATTCTGGTGAATCTCTGGGCGTGACAGAATCGGTCCGCGCGTTAGTACAATAGGGGGACTCGGGTCTGCGCTGCATCCGCTGTGGCACTTTTTTGTGCAAATTCATTTTGTTTTTTTTTTTCGACCCGCGCGTCAGGTTTTTTTTTTCGACAGCTCAGATTTTGCAAACCCATGTTTTACCCATCGTAGTCAATTTTTAAATTTGATAGCTACTCGTGATCATGACTTCCAAGTACCATGCCTATCGGCACAGGTACTGGGATCAGTCAAGGGAGGTGACAAGGATGTTTAGGGGATCACAAGTTATCAAGGAGTCAATGCAGCAATTTGGGTTGGCGGCCAGTCGGTCATTTTGCAACCGCGGTCAAGAGGTAATTCAATGTATCCTAATTAATGCATTTTGACAATTAAAATAGTTAGTTCCGCAATTATGAGTGCAACATGTTCAAAGATGACTTGCCTTGCTCAAGGGCTGAAGCTTCACCTTCGAGATCCGTGTCCTGAGGTTCCTCCGACTCTGAAGCTACATGTGAAACGAGGCAAGTCAATGAAAAGACTAAAATAAAAGCCCTATTAGTGACCTTTAAGCATGCCATCGGATAGATCTTATTTTTAGAAAAAAATTGGAAGTGGAATAGAGTCAATTGGACGAACGGTCGAGAAGATATGATTTTTCGAAGTTTTATGGAATTTCTGGTCTATTGGAAAAAGAGAGGGAAAAATGATTTCTCCATTTTGTCTCCTCGGGCTACTGCCAAGCGAGGCCTAGCTGCTGGCTTGAGAGGGGCGACTGGTGTGCATGAGCTAGATGGCCGGCCTAGACTGAGGTGGCCTAGAAGGCCGGGGCACGGGTGTAGGGGGGTAGGGAGAGGCTGACCGGTGGGCTCGGTCCAAGGTGTGGGTCCTGCCTGTTGGTCACACGGCTCAAGTGGAACAAGCCCATGGCTAGGCTGAGCCGGTCGAGCGGTGGGCTAGGCATTTGATTCCGATCCAAGGTGCACAGGAGGTGGCGGACCCGCGTGCAGCCGCACAATTTTTGGTGGGCTGCGTGTGCGTGAGACAGGGGGGTGGCCTCGGCTCTTAGCCGCGCAAGGCAAGAGGTAGAAGAAGAACATGACTCAGTATCCAACGGCTAGCAACGGCGCAGCTCGTCGCGGCGATTCATAGGAAGGCTGCCGACGGCGAGGGCTTCGGTGGAGAGGGAATGTCTCAAGGAAATGATTCAATGGTTCAGATTCGCCAGAAGATGGTTGGAGACGAAGAATTGTGGCAGTGTCCAGAGGTAGCAGAAATTTGGGGATTTCACTTATGGCGAACCAGGGTCCGATTTCGTGCGCATGGAGTGTAACGCCCCGCTTTTAGCGAGACGTTAAATGATATTTGCTAAATCTACGTGAAAATTTTGTTGTGTGTGTGTTCGTAAGTCATGCCTGGATCTCGATTTGTAATCCTGTCCTTGATCTCGAAATCCCTCCTCTCAAAAACCTCCGATCCAAAATAAACCTTGAATCCAAATCATTGAATCCGAGTTCACTCCAAAACCCTTACGACGAGTTCTTCGATCTTTTCCTTCGGAAGATTTTGCTTCAATACCCGTCCTGAAGATCTGAATTGAAACCATAAAGATACCTCTTTTGAATCTTCCCGTAATCCCCCTTGATCTCTCAATTTATCACGAGATCAAAAATAACACTTGGATCCAAATCCGTACTTAAATTCTCCCCTTGAGTTATCCATGACAACTCCCTCCCTTGAGTTCCGTGTGTTCAAACAAATTTTTGAATTCAAATCACCAAGCAAGTCTTCAATACCTTCCTAATTTATTCTCAGAAAAATAGCAAGGGCCACTATTCCCGTTGGGCCTCGATCCCCTCCGTTCGGCCCAGCATCCCTCCCACTCACGCGTGAGCCACTACACTACGTGGATTGGCGCCATGTGGCCTGGGCGTCACGCGTCTGCCATCGCTTCTCTTTGCTCGCTCGCCAAATCGCATGGACCACCGCGCACGGCTAGATGCAAGACGCGTCTCCCCGAGGCCCGCTTCGCGCCGCCCGATCTCCTTAACCGCGCCCGCCTTGCCCGCGAGAGCGCCCTCGCCAGTCGGATCCGTGCCGCGTGTTCCACATAGCCACCACAGCCGTGCTTTTCCCTCCGCTCGTACCGCGCGTGATGGCCCCGTCGCGGCCGGATGTCTGCTGCGTGGCAACATGCGCGCGCGTGACCGTCCGATGCCCCTTGCTCGCCCGCGCCGTGCGTGAGCCACGCCGAATCGCCGGATGTACGCCTCGTGGCCCGTCCGCCGCGTAGCCGTTCGATCTCCTGCACTGTGCTTCTTCCTCCTACCGGACCCCGTTTGCTCCCCGTTTCTGCCCCGAAGGTATTTGGCCTTTTGCCGCCTTGGCCGCCCGCGCCACCGTGGCCCTGCCTGGCCCCGCCATGACAAGCCACTAGCGGCCAAGGAGAAGAGCATCGCCGCTCCCATTCCAGCCCACCTTTTTTCCCTCCTTCGCCCTCCCTCACCCAATCCTCGGTCAAAAGAGCTTCGCCACTAACGTCACCGTCGTCCTCTCGTGCGCCCGCGAGCCCATGCTCGCACTCCAAACTACGCCCTCCGATGCACCACCTCTACGCGCGTGACCAATCTCCACCGTCGATCCAAATCCCCTGCCACGTGAGAAATTCACCCCGGCGCCCTTCCTTCCTCTTGCCACCATTATTGGCCGCGGGGAAATCTTGAGCGTGCCCCAGGCCGACCTAGCGGTCTCCCTCGCTGCCCCTCGCCTATAAAAACCCAAGGCCCTTCCCCCTACCCTCGTCTCGGTTTCAAGGAGCGCCACCGCTGTGTCGTCTCCCTGGAATTTGGTCTAGCCACGCCACCGCCAACCTTCCTGGGCACATCGACTCACCGTTTTGGTCCCGAGCGCCCTCGCCCCGGTCCCGGAGCCGAGCACCGCCGCACCACTCCCTCCCCGTCGGCCTCCCTGCTCGACCCACAACACCACTGCCACTCTGTTTCCCCTTGCCGGTGAGCTCCCCCGCGAGAACTCTAGCATCATATCCCCCTTTGGATGCTCCCCGCGTGACTCTCCTCCCTCAACCCTCCTCGGCTCGTCCCCGACGCCGCCACGGTCGCCGTCGTCGTCTTCCCCTCTCCTCTCTTCGCCGCCTCTGTCTCACCGTCGCCAGCTGTTCTCCGCCGTTGGCAACTCGATCCGAGTTGCTCAAATGGTTCCCCTACAACTCCTCTCCTCACCGGTTCCCGCCACCCGCCTAGAACACTGCCGCTCACCGAAATCGTGTCCGCCGCCGTAGCCGTTGGATCCTCGCCGGAGCAGCACTCCTTCCCTCACGCTCACTGCTTTGTGGCCCCGCGTACACCGAGACAAGTTCCTCACCGATCTCTCGACAGGTGGGCTCAGCCCTAGCCACCCCGCCGTTCCTACACCGGTCCATAACCTGGTGCAGCTGACTTGCGGGCCCGTAATTCTGGTGCACCGTGAGCCGTCCCCGTGCACTAGGCCCACACCTTTCCTTCTCCTTGCACCGCATTGGACTCGGTCCATGGGACCCGCGTCACAGACAAGTGGGCCAAATTCCGTGTATCACCGAGGCCTACGAGCCACCACCCCCATGGGCCCTCTGTCCCACCGCCACCCGGGCCCAGAGGTCATAGAACCATCTCCCTCCCCTAGTGTCACTGCCATGTGGGCCAATGGGCCTTGTTTCCTGGCCCCCAACTCTCCCTCACTCCCTCACTGACTGGTGGGCCTAGCTGTCAGTGGACCCCACTGTCAGTGGCACAGTGAGCTACCCTAGGGAATATTCTCTTCCATAATTCCAACAATTCATTTTCCTTATTCCAGAAATTCCATTTAATCTTTGAAAAATCATATCTTTTAATCCGTGACTCTGATTGACTCCGTTCCAACTCCAGTAATTTTTTGAAATTGATATCTATCTAATGGTACTATTAGTAGCACTAAATAGAGTCTGTTTCTTGAACTTTGTGTAGATTTTGTGTGTTTGCGCATAGTACCGATCGTCGGATATTCATTTCGAAGTGGATTTCGCAACGATTTCTCGAAGACTCTTGAAGACCTAGAGCAAGGTAAGACACCTTTGATCATCTTGAGCCCATAATTGTGGAACTAAGTACTTTGATTGCCAAATCGCATTTACTAGGCTACACAGAGATGATTTCTCGGCTGCGGTCGCAAGACGACCGACGGGATGCCAACCCATTTGCTGCATGACTTTCTTGATTGATTGTGATTCCCTTACACATCCTTGTCACCGCCCTTGATAGATCCCGGTACCCATGTTGACGGGCATGGTATCGGTGATCGGTTATCAAATTTAAAAATGACTACGATGGGTAAAACTTGGGTTTACGAAACTTTGAAAAACCTGACACCTGGGTCGGTGCCTTGAAAATAAAATGGTTTGCGAAAGCTGCGGTGCGGGGATCGTGCCAGCAGGGCGAGTCTCCCGCACTATAGCTAAGGACCAATTCCTTTGGAATTTCATCCGAACATACAACAGTACAACCACATGGGTGATATGGGATAACTCCTAGCTGAGTACTAGCCTTCTAGGGACGCCTTGCATGCTATTAGATTGTGGATCGTGCGGGAAGGCATCAGGGGTGCCTCCTGGGTTCCTGGCACAGCATGGTCTCAGACCTATCATGTTGTTGGTCTCGAGGACCCTTCCAGTTGGCATGGGGTAACCTGGGAGGGTTTCGGAAATGCCTTGTCGCGAAAGCCTCTACGTCACTAAATCATACCCAATGCGTGTGAGCTGGTGACTAGAGTAAGTCGCGTCGTGTGGGTAAAGTGTACCCCCTCTGCAGAGGTTTAAACTGTTTGAACAGCCGTGCCTGCGGTCATGGGCGGATGTGAGGTGATTCCTTAGCGTAGTTTTGTTTGACTACTGCTTGTGAAAGGATGTTTGCGGATTGGGAATCTGATTTCGGAAAATGTTGTGAAGTTGCCAAGGACAGCAGGGCTGTGGGCTTGATGAGGTTGGATCAGCTGGTGGAGATGGATCCCGGAGGCCAACTCTTGAGAGTTGCGCCGATTCGAAAATTGATACAACTCACTCTGATCGGACGAGACTTATCTCGCCCTGATTGTTGAGAAGCACATACTAGCAGATTTACAAAGATTTAAATAAAGCAGATTGCAAAATAACAAGCCCCTCTTTGAAGCTTGCAACAACCACCTAAGTTCACCTGGCTTGCTGAGTACGTATGTACTCACCCTTGCTCTATATATATAGTTCTCCGCCGAGGGCTGATTGCTAGAGTTGCAGTGAAGTGAAGATTAAGGTTTCGTCCTAGTTCCCAGCCGTTGCATGTGTGTTGGGAGTTAGTCCGCTGATCTGCTGCTGCCGCTACCTCTGTGTTGTTCGTTGTGTCTCTGGCTTGCTCCGAAGCTGCAACGTAAGTTAAGGTATATGTCTTTTTAATTATTTAAGGTTCTGCAATGATGTATGTCTGATTTCCGTGGATACTAGCACTGCGTCCTGGGACTGGCATCGGTATTGCGGTTCCATGGGAAAGCAGTTCGCACTGTTTTCCTGCGGCACGCCCTATTTGGTGCCGTTGTACGGCGGTGCCAGATCGGGGTGTGACATGGAGGTACCTCAGCGGTCCTAGGTTCAGTTCTTGGGGTGGAGATGGACAGCGGACGATGCTACACGACGGGCGGCGGTAAATAGAACAACGGCAGCACGGCGATTGTGGCGCGGCGTCTGCAGCGAGGAAACTTAAGCCTCGAGGGAGCTGGTGGGCATCCATGTGAGCTAAGAAAGGGGTAAAGGGGAAAAACAGGGAGCGAGGTGCTACCGTGATGGAGAATGCAGTGACGAGCAGCCGGCGGCATGAACATGATCATTCATGCCTCGGCGCGAGCGAGGCGAGGAAGGAGGAGATCGACGACAGCAGCGGTGGTCCCAAGTGCAGCACAAACTCGTTGCGGCACGGGACTCCAAGGTGCTCCGGGCGAGAAGGGGATTTTTGAAAGGGGAGAGCCGAGATGGTGGCGAGGATTTTATAGGAGGCGCGCGAGGTCGGTTGCACAGGGGACGGCCTGGGGATTTCCCGTGGTGAGCTGGCTCGATCAAGCGAGGATGACCGGGCTGGCACGGGATGTCAGCCGGTCCGCACTCCACCACGGACCGCGATAAGGGACGGAGCGGGGGCACTCTGCTTCTGAGTGGGAAAAGAGAAATAGAGCGAGGACGCCGGGCACAAAAGCGGACGGAGGAGAAAATGGGGAGCGGCTCTCCCGCTTTTGGGACGGCGAGGTAGGCGAGCTTGCGGCCGAGGGCCTCCAATGTTTGGAGTTTTGTGGTGGGGCCAAGTGACGCGAGAAGGATGACGACACAAAGCAGTGACGGTCGATTGGCGGCAAGCGGAGACAGAGAGGTCACCGGAGCAGGACGGGTGACGGCTGCATCCTTCCAGTCGGTGATGGCGAGCGCGCGGGGCGGGAACGAGGGAATCCGAGACGCGGCGGTGGTTTGAAATCGACGGAGGGCAGTTGAGAAAGAGAGGCAGAGCGAAGAAGAGGAACAGGAGGATTTCTCCTCTCGTAGCTAAGGCACGTGCCCGGCATGTGCCCGCGCGGGGGAGAGAAAGAGGAGTGGGCCACGCGGCACAGGGTTGGGCCGAGGTGGCCTGGGGGCTAACTGAGGGGGAAAAGAGGAATTTGAGGCCCATCCAGATGAATAGCTTGGCATTTATTTGGAGGAATTAATGGAAGAGATTTGACTTTGGAATTTTGACTGGTTTGAATTTGAAAGGAGGATTTGTATTGGAATTGGTTTGACAGGGAACTTGAGTTGCAAAATGAGTTGGATAAATGAGTTTTGATCACTAGGATGTGGAACTTGATCAGAGGGGTAATGGGAAGGATCAGGACCTTGGCACGCCCATGACAATAACCAAGAGATCCAATTTTCACAATTAGGGTTTTTATTAATTTAGGGTTACACCTAACGCTAGGACGTTACTTGTATTGATTCAACATTCGATGCCCTTTATTTCTGGGAGGCATTGTATTTATACCCTTGGGTATCCTTATCTAAGTGAACTCGGGAGAGATAGCGGGACACATTTGAACAGTCCTGGTCGTTAACCGATCGAACTAGGTAGTCCCTTTGCGCTAGGTTTTTTATCTGCTCAATGTCTATTTAGTATTTGAGAAAATCTAAAAAATGCCATCGACAAGCGTCTCATTGTGCGTTTTGCCATCGACAAGTGCAAGTTCTAGAAAATGTCACTGTACAAGCGTCTTTGTCTAAGAAATGTCATCGCTATCACCATTCCGTTCATGGGCTTTCGTTAGTCACAGGAGAAAGACCATTTTGCCCTTGTGAAGGCTATACAATATACTCTCCAACCAAGAGTTCTCTTTATATTTTGCATCAACAATAGTTTCACACCTCCATTTGCCAAGAACTATGTATGGTGGTATTTTATGAAATTTACACTTGTTAATGATAAAATATAGAATGAGACGCTTGCCGATGGTATTTCTTAGATTTTCTCTTAGTATTTGAAGATATCTTTTCTTAATTCTTATATAGCTAGGTATACAGTTTTTCCGATACGCTGAGATAAGTGTACATATACGAGGTATCTTATATTTAGGATAGTGTCAGAGGGCCAGGTGGCCGCTGAAATTGATGGCATATGACACAGCATAAATCACAAATCCGGAAGCATATCCTTCGACGCCGGCCAGGCGCTATCTGACACAAGGCGTTCGTACATCAGCCATCTGAAAGCGGCTGCTGTGGGATCGAGTTCGCTTCTGGGCCAAAAGTGAAACTTGGCTGGACCGAGTTTTGCAGCAACAGCAACAGAAAAATATGAGAGGCCAACGATCATAGCGGGCTCCTGCCAGGAAAGCACCTGCTGAACCAACGCGGGGAAAACCCAAGAGGTCTACCCTTCGCTGCAGATCGCATAGCAACGACCGACCGATCGATCAATCAAACGCGCCCGCGGGATCGCGGAGAAAAGGCCGTGGCAACGTCTCGTGGTGTGACCGTGTGAAGCCGCTGAGCCACCCCAACTTGCCAAGGCCGCCACGGCGCCACCTACACGGCTCCCTCCTGCCCGCGCGACGCACCAGTGGGCGGGCTTTGTGTTGGGGCATTGCGACCGCCGCGCAGCATCACGATTCATACATACCGGACTGCCAACCGCCTCTCGTTACCCTTCGGCGCAACGTGGGAATACTAGTAGTGCCCTTATTTGCCAAAGGAAGAGGAAACCGTGCGCAGGTGAAACAGCATCCATGCCCTCTGGAAACACGACGGACAAGCAGGTATTTTGCGTTTGCTTATTATAATTATAGTTTATTTTTTAAAATTTTATACTAGTAAGTAAAAAATAAACTATGAAATAAGTTTTTATGCAGGTAACAGGGTTATCCACTTACATCCCACCAAGAACATAGTCTATGATATTCTACGAGAATAATTAACCATCAAAAGGTGCACTGCAAACCACATCAACAAAGAACACAGGTTGTACAACAGTAGAACACTGAACACCAAACCATTTTTTGTTCAAGCACACCAACACTCGATGCAGGATAGTACAGATCACCAATCCATTTAGTAGTTTGTTCAATCACATGCAAGTTTGACTGTTTTTTTTTTTGAAAAGAATACAGAACTAACATCAATGTCGTTATTCACCAATGTAGCGCACGGCCACATGCCCACCATTGGACTCGGGGTCTTGGACAGTTCGATATCCTATCTGGCAGACGGGCCAAATGACACCGAGTGGGGACCTGGTTCCAGTTCCACACTCGATTGGCTCACGCTGGCGCCTTCAGTTCCAGTTGATCTCTTGCCTTGTGCACGGGCAGACTCCAACCCCAAGCACCCCTTAAGAACTGTAACTACCTCGGCCATTGCTGGTCTCTGAGTAGAGTCTCTTGCAGTACACTTCACAGCTAGATCGATGACTTTCCACATAGAATTGGGGTCATACTCCCTCTGCAGCCTTGGATCAACAATGTTCTCTAGGGAGCCTTTTGCTAGCTTTTGAGACACAAAGTCGGTGATATGGGGGGTAGCTTCATCATTCATGATTGGAGGCACTCCGGTTACCAATTCCAACAAAACTACTCCAAAACTATACACGTCACTCCTATCTCTCAATGTTGAATTAATTTTGTACCTGCACATGAAATAATTCTAAATCACTCAGGTTTATATAGTAATTAAAAGTGGTACAGCAAAAATAACTAACTAAAACTCATATTTGCACAAATGTACAGTTAGGGATTTTTAAACAATCGCCTTTGTTCACCTAGAGAAACACAGCACAAAACTACTAAAAATAGTTTTATTTTCTGACACATAAGAAAAGAGTAAATATTTTGCGACGGATAGAGTGTGTCTTATTTCACTTTGCACTGGATTTAGTACATATTTTTCACTTTACATCGGAATATATTAAAATAAGTTTCACTTTGCACTAGACTGTGTCATTTAATTGAAGGAAAATCTTATGAAATATGAGTAGAACTTATCAAACCTTTTGAATTTAGACCACAATTCACAAAGTTTCATTTAGATTTTATAAAATTTGGTGCAATTTCTATATTTTTGATTATGTATCCTAGTGAAAAGTAAAACTTATTTTGATATAATCCGGTGCAAATTAAAACAAGATACACTCTATCTGGTGCAAAGTGCAATTTATTCATAAGAAAATGATCCTTGGAACTGCATTGAACTCTCACAATAATTTCGGTCTAAACACCAGTTTAATTTATCTTGGAATTTGTTTTTAGATGTTCATTTCATTTGGAAGGGACAATGACAACTAGATTGTATGATGGCTGGTGGCCGGAGACTGATTAGCATAGAACTGCGATATATGTACATACTCTGGATCAATGTAGCCAGGAGTCCCACTAATTGTTGACGTCAATGACATCTGGGCATCACCACCAAATATTTTGGCCAATCCAAAATCAGCCAGTTTTGCATTTAAATTTTGGTCCAGAAGAATGTTGCTACTCTTTACATCTCTATGCACCATCATGCACCCAGTGTGCAAATAGTCCAATCCTACATCATGGAAAAAGGAACATGCAGATGAAATAGACCGTGAAGTGTCCGGCGAAAAATAGACCGTGAAGTTTATCTTTCCAGCAAAGCAAAGGAACCTAACCATGGAATAAATACATTAGTAAACTATCTTACCTTGGGCTGCATCAAGGGCGATCTTAAGTCTCAGTTCCCAATTCAGGAATCTAGCAATTCCAGTTTTACCTGTGAATAAAACTTGAGCATCAAATCCATCTGAGTTCCCTGTTGTGGTACTACAACAAGAAGGTAACACTACATTTTTTATGTGGTATTTGCTCATGTGACATAACACTTCATCTATCTATTGTATCATTAAGAGAAGTTTTTTAAAAAATAAAAAAGGTCCAGATTTCCTCAAGAGGTCTATAACCACATTCATCAGACAAAAAGGGGAAATGCTCAAATCCGGACGTCCGACGCCACGCGTCCGTCCGGACGCTCCACTCGTCAGCAGGCGCTGCTTTTCCATCCGCCAAGTTCATTTCAATTCACCCCAAATCTTATCGATGTGAGCGACATTGCCGAGGCTGGCTGTTGCATCGCGTCCTGCTCCCTACATTGACAAGGCCAGCGTCCGGCCATTGCGTCGCCTCCTGCTCCCGGTGTTGATGCAGCTGTGAGAGGCGACCACAGCCTTCCTTCTTCTGACATTGTCTTGTTCTGGCGAAGTCAGAAAGTGCCGCTCCTAGAGGGCATTGATTTGCACAGGCTGTTGCATCGTCAATATTGCCTTCTTCTACTAGTGCTTCACGTACTCCTAGCATATGTTTAGTTCGTGAGATGGGATGGAACGGAACAGGACGATACGAGCCCATTGAGAGTGTTTGCTTCATAGACCAGTAGAACGTGATCATCAGTAAAGAAGAATATTCACTCAAGATCCGGGTCAAACCTTATTCTTAAAAAAGTGGACGAATCCAATCTATTTCTTCTCTCTTATTGAAATATGGGCCACATTATCCTATCTCTAAAAACAGAACCATTATATCTCATCACTCATACCAAACAAATATTAGTTGGGATCGTCTCGTTTAAAAAAAAAATAGATTTAAAAAAGAAATGGATCTAACCCATCTCGTCTTATCCCTAAGCCAAATACAGGACTAGCAAAATAAGATACATTTCTGATGCCAAAAAATAAAGCTCTGTAAGCTTAGCTGCTCAACTATCTAGGATTTGTCATTCTACATAAATCAAAGATGTTGCAATCTATCTCTCCATTTGTTTCACCGGTTTTATCTATTTGTTGCACAAAGACATATCATTATGTATCAATGTATGTCTGTTAGTTTAACTGATTGGTCTTTATGTTGCAGTAGTTTTCTAAAATGTTACAGTTAATTCGCCAAATGTTGAAGTCCGTCCTATAAAATGTTGCAGTGTTGCACAAATGAAGTTTTGTTGCAGTTGATATCCTTGTATTGTTTCATGGTATTTTTCCGAAATGTTTCAACTACCTCGATGAATTATTTTACTCGGACGCATCTTACGGAGAGTCTGTTGTAGACTTAATTAATCAAAATTGTTGACAGAGTTGATTTTTCATGCATTAAATCGTGTGGCTGAGATCAATTTTTTTAACTAAGATCTAACGGGGAGTGAGCGTCCGATGAAAAGCAATGCATTGGACGTCCGACGTGTATTCTCTCCCGACAAAAAGGTAAAGATTTGCGCCATATTTTAGTTTTATAGATGGAATGTTAGTTAGATAGAACCAAGGTGTGTCAAACCGCTGGTAACCATGTGGTTACCGCTTAAATCGCCGGGTAATGGTATCGGTTACTGACGGTTAAGTTTGAATAAATTTCATCTGAATTTAAATTTTCAAAAAAATAAAAAATCTAAAAAATTATAGTAGTTATTACTTAAATTATGGATTACTATGGTGAGAAAGTTTATAAAAATAACGAAGTTTACTTTATATTTTGGAGCTCCATCAAAATTAAAAAATTAAGAGATGGGTTGGGATATAATTTCTATTTAAATAAAACAAAAGCAAAGGTTATACAAAAAAATTATGCAATATTACATTGTTTTCTAGAGATATCTATAATTTTTTTCTAAATTTTTCACAATTTTTTAGAATTTTTACTACGTTTTATATTTTTTATAATTTTTTCTTTTTAGTTTTAACATATCGCGGCTTACCGTGCGGTTACGCGACCTTATCGTAACCACAACCTTACCGTGAGATTTGAAAATTTTAAATTTAAATTTTTGAACATGAATTTTATGCTATTTTGGACGGTTATCATGATAACCACGCGGTAACCGTCATACCATGAAGGGTGATAACCCAAAAAAGTATGGTAAACATTGGATAGAACAAAAGGATAAATAATTGAAGGAAAATGCTTATCTTCCGTGGCCCGATCCGCCTTCTGCTCTCTCTACGCTCTCTCTCTCTCCGCACAACTGCATGCATGCAAGCCCCCCTGTCGGAGGATGAAACCTCGACGGCGGAAAGTCAGGAGACCCCCCTTTGAGATTCGGCCAGGGGAGTAGTTCTCAGGCGAAGTCGGCGTCAGTGTGGAAGAAGATAGATGGTTGGATGAATTGCGCACAAGGGACAGGAGGAATTAGACAGGTTCGGGCCGCTCGGAGGCGTAATACCCTACTCCTGTGTGGTTGCTATCTGTGGTGGATAAATGTGGTTACAGGGTGGACCTAGCTCGCGGCCGGAGCCGGAGAAGAAGAACAGTAGCTAGCGTGCGAGCCAGAGAGCCAGAAGATGGGAAAAGTTCCTGTCCAGTTCGGCCCGTGCCTCTCAGTGGCTTGGATCCTCCTTTATAGAATCAGGGGAGTCCACAGTGCCAAGATACAGTGCCAAGATACATGAGAGGGCTAGGTATAGGCTGTCTTATTGCCGTCTTGTCGCACACGTTCGCCTGCTGCCGCCTGCAGCGCCCACGTCCTGGAGACGTCCGCCTGCTGAGCCATGCCGGAGTTGGTATGCAGCGGGCGGTGGAGTCGTGAGGATGTGACGGGATGTGATGGAGCACGCTGCCGAAGTCAAGAGTCTCTGACTGCTTGGACTTCGGCGCACGCCCTTGCCACTGAAGTCAAAAGGCTTCTGACAGCAGTCAGGTGTCCGCCCTTGCCCCTGCCCGTCTTCCGGATCCGGGGGCCCTCCGCGCCCCCGGGCGCCATTGGCCCAGGGGGCATAGCGAGGCCGCGAGGTCACTCTTGACTCGCCGGGAGTCTCTCGGGAACTGATCCTGCCCGGGCTCGGGGTCGCCAGGCAACGAAGCCCTCGGCGCCTCGGCGGCGGCCAGGGAGGAGCTGGCCAGGTCAGGCACCGCAGCCCGCCCCGGGAACCTAGGCTGATCATACAAATAGGGGAAGAATACGACTTAAGCAGTATGTAAGTTTGGATAAGGTTACGTATCTGGATGTTGTAAGTGGTAGTATGGCTTCGCGAGCATGATCCCAGGGCCGGGAGCGTTGATCGCCCCCGGGAACGCTGAGCATCGGGCCGATCCGCCGTGATCCGCCATAGCGCCCAGGTCCCCGGGAGCTTGGTACCAAGGGGCCGCGGGCAACCGAGCGCAAGTCTTGGGGAAACGGCTAAATCCGTAGGCTTGACCCCTCCTGTCTTCCGGGTCCCGGGGGCCCTCCGCGCCCCCGGGAGCCATTGGCCCAGGGGGCGCCACGAAGCCGCGGGAACGGACCTGGACGAAGACGGGGTGGCCAGGCAGCGAAGCACCCGGCGCCTCGGCAGTTGCCGGGGAGGAGCCAGCCAGGCCGGGCTCCTCAGGTCGCGTCGAGGTTCGGAAGGCCTGCCTAATCCTGCCGGGAATTGGTCTAATCTGCATACGACGAACTCCCGAAGGGGTCCTCGTGGTCGCGACCGTGCGGAGGGAAAGATTACGCATAAGCATTTTGCCCCCTACCTCCGGATAGAACCGATCACCGAAGCTAGCCAGGCAGGGCGTCGGAGCCGCAGGGACACGGGGCGCCTCCCGGAGGGCGCCATTAGGTCCCCGCGAGCTTGACAACGCCCTGGACCTAGCACGTCGGGATACGATTACTCGTCGGTAGGGAACTGATGATAACGCGTGAACCCCAACCGTCTCACGGTCGCGGCCCGAGTACGCCCCCAGGGGATGAGAAGAATGTATTTATGGAAGAAATTTGTGAGAATGCTCCCAGGCTTACCGAACCCAGTCGGGAAACATCGATCATCAGGAAGGGGCTTCCCACAGGGGGGAAGGTTTACCTCTTTCCGGCACGTGTAAGGACACGGCGGAGAACCAACCCCCAACCCGATGCGATCGGACCCGTACCTTACGCCAAAGATAGAGCTTGAGGTCCTGCTGGTAACGAGCGATGCGGACCGGAGCGCGCCACCTTCGTTCCTCGAGGAAGTCGAGGTCGTCGAGCTGCATATTTGTCGTAGTTGATGTTGTCGATGTAGCGTTGTACTCGAGGAGAGCCGAAGGAGAGCTCTGGCGACGGAACGGCTTCGGCCCGGTATGCCAGGAAGAAATGGGGTCTCCTCGGGCGCCCAACTTGGTGTGGTATGAATCGCCCCCAGGACTGCCGGGGAAAGGTTTATTCTGCACATAGTGAACTGTGAGAGCGTCCGGTTCGTTCCCTTGTCCATCCCATGCTGCGAGCCGTGGCGTCAATCACTTCCCGAAGGCGTTCTCGTGGTCGCGCCCGTATGGCGGCTGGATTTTGCGCATAACCCGGCCGCCGTACGGGCGCGGCCCGATGGTACCCCCAGGGGGTGAGACTGCCCCGAACGCAACACACGGGAAACGACGAAAAGGAACGAGACCGGGAAGAACATTAAAAATGCTGCTTATGTAAAGTGTATATACATGGGGGCCCCGGCCAGCGCTGAGTTTCCGGGGAAGTCCGGCGCTGGCCCGGGTTCACCCAACTTATAGGATGTTTACACGGATAGATTTATGAAGATGCTTGAGGTGCCTAGGGATGGATCTCGGACTCGCTTCCCTCGCGAGCCTCGAGGCTGGGGAAAGGCATGTGCTCGGGACCCGGGGGCCCCGGCTGTCATGCGGAGGATGTACGTTTTTGATATAAGCCGGGTTCCGGGGGCCCGGGCTTGAATATGGAATGTGAGACGACCTTCCGGACGCATTCTCGCCGGGGCGGTGCTGTCCGGGCTTCGCGCCCTATTCCGGGTGTCGCGTTCCTAGGCTTGCACTCGCCTTGGCGAGGCCGCCCTGGTTCGGCACCTCGGTGTCGGGCCCGGGGCATGGATTCGGGAATCCGTGCCTCGGCTCAAATATGTGCCCGGGACCCGGGGGGCCCCGGACTGAAATTATAGTTTGTATGTATGGTCGACATGTGCCCGGGCACGGGCCCAGATAAGGACATGGACCTCATCGGGACAACTTCCTTGCCGAGGCGATGCTGGTTATGAGCGAGGAGCGGCGCCTCGCTGAGGAAGTATTCCGGCCTCTGTTATATGCTCTTCGGTCCTGGCCTGTCAGGGGCCGTGCTCGGGCTCAGCTTCCTCGGGAGGGAGCGAGCTCTCGACGCCGGGAGAAGAACCTCAACCGGGAGCAGCCGATCAACCGGGAACGGATCAACCGGGAGCGGCCGATCAACCGGGAGGTGCCGATCTATCGGGAGCGGTCGGTCAACCGGGAGCAGCCGATCAACCGGGAGCGAGCGAACTCTCGAGACCGGGAAAAGACCATCAACCGGGAGCAGCCGATCAACCGGGAACGGATCAACCGGGAGCGGCCGATCAACCGGGAGCAGCCGTTCAACCGGGAACTCAATGGCCGGGAGCGGCCTGCCCGGACTCGCGCTCGACAGGGCGGCGTGGTCCGGATTATCATATCCTATATGTGTCCGGGACCCGGAGGCCCCGGACTGTAATGAGGGATGAATCGGGACGACCTCTCCGGGCACGCTCGCCGGGGTGATGCAGTCCGGGAGATCGCGCCTTGTTGGAGTTGTTCTGGGTCGAGAGCGAGATTCGGACTGTCCGGCGAGGGATAGGACCGTCCGATCCACCTCGATCGGACCTGGCCTGCTACTGCTCCCGCCGGGACTTCCTAACGCGCTCGGCCAGCTTTTGGACGGCGCGGCATTCCGAGAGGTCGTGCAAGTCCGTCTCATGGACGGTGCACCACTTCCGGGCTATGGCCGGCTCAAGACGCTCGGCCAAGCTCTGGACGGTGCGGCACTCTGTGATGTCGTGCCGGTCCGTGTTGTGGAAGGCACACCACCCCCGGGCTGCGGCCGGCTTGAGACGCTCGGCCATGCCCTGGACGGCGCGGCACTCCGTGATGTCGTGCCGGTCCGTGTCGTGGTAGGCGCACCACCCCCGAACTAAGGCCGGCTCGACACGCTCGGCTGAGTGCTGGACGGCGCAGCACTCCGTAAGGCCGTGCCAGTTCGTCTGGTGGAGGGGGCACCACTTCCGGGCCGTTGCCGGCGGCGGCGGCGCACGTGCGGCCTTTTGCCGCTTGCCGCCACCATCGCCTCCGCAGGCAACATAGCTCCGGGGGTTGCCCGTAGCCGCCAAGGCGAAGCTCTCGGCTGCCGTCTTGGCCTTCTGGCGCTTCCTCCTGTTCCACCGTAACGCGGAACGTGAGAGCTTGCCATCCTCTCCAGGGCCCCTGCCGGGGGCCTCGGCAGGGGGAGAGGTGCACCGTGGCGGCCTCGCCACCGGGCTAACATCGCCCGACGGGGTGTAGCCGCCGGACTCCTCGCCGTAATCTCGCAGATGATGGCCTCCTGCCATGAAGCGCGCCGGTGTTGGAGACGCCGGCGTACCACCTGAAAAGGAAACTCCCTCTACCTGGCGCGCCAGCTGTCGAAGGATGAAACTCGATGGCGGGAAGTCAGGAGACCCCCCTTTGAGATTCGACCAGGGGAGTAGTTCTCAGGCGAAGTCGGCGTCAGTGTGGAAGAAGATAGATGGTTGGATGAATTGCGCACAAGGGACAGGAGGATTTAGACAGGTTCGGGCCGCTCGGAGGCGTAATACCCTACTCCTGTGTGGTTGCTATCTGTGGTGGATGAATGTGGTTACAGGGTGGACCTAGCTCGCGGCCGGAGCCGGAGAAGAAGAACAGTAGCTAGCGTGCGAGCCAGAGAGCCAGAAGACGGGGAAAGCTCCTATCCAGTTCGGCCCGTGCCTCTCGGTGGCTTGGATCCTCCTTTATAGAATCAGGGGAGTCCACAGTGCCAAGATACAGTGCCAAGATACATGAGAGGGCTAGGTATGGGCTGTCTTATCGCCGTCTTGTCGCACATGTCCGCCTGCTGCCGCCTGCAGCGCCCACGTCCTGGACACGTCCGCCTGCTGAGCCATGCCGGAGTTGGTATGCAGCGGGCGGTGGAGTCGTGAGGATGTGACGGGATGTGATGGAGCACGCTGCTGAAGTCAAGAGTCTCTGACTGCTTGGACTTCGGCGCACGCCCTTGCCACTGAAGTCAAAAGGCTTCTGACAGCAGTCAGGTGTCCACGGGGGGGCCATCACGAGGTGCCCACGCGTGGCAGAGCTGGTGACAGGGGCGACGCGCCCCGTCGCCTCGTCATTAATGCGAGTAGTTGGCAGTTGGTCCGCTGAGTTCTTCGGGTGGATCGGCACTCGGGGCCGAGGCGATCAGGGGCAGTCGGTAGTCGGGACCCGGGGCCGGGCATCGGCTCCCGGGAGCAGTCGACAATCGGCACCCGGGTCCGGGGCGACCGGCGCCCGGGACCGGGGGATGCGCGTCCAGGGCCGGCAAGTGCCCGGGCCCCCGGGTACTTGGCGGGAGAGCGGCCGTAGCCGGCCTTCTCTTGCGCAAGATGTGGACTCCGGAGTAGGCGCGTGGCAGAAGATCCTCGCGTCCCCGGGGACTGGGGGACCCCCAGTCCCATTTTGCCGACACCCCCTCTCTCTCATCTTTCTTCGTGTGCTTTTCTTTACATGCATAACCTTTATTTGTAAACTTTCAACAATTTTTCTCCTAAATTACTACTCTGATATATGATCTGATTAGACTGTTATATTCATATAATAAGATCTCACATATTTATATTCTAATAAAAAATATATATGTTTCAACCGTTAAAATTCGATGTTTTATATGCGATAAGAGAACTGTTTTAACTAGTATTCGACCTTGCACATTTTGAATTTTTATTTTATAATTTTCTTCGATGTTTTAGTCGTTGGGGCTTAATGTTTCACCCAGTAGGTTGGCGGTGTTGCAGTCAATAGTTTTTTTAATTTTACATCTCTTTGAAATATTTGATTAAGTGAGTTGGAACATTTGATGACCTGATGAAACAATTTTCTCCAACTAGTGAAACAACATCTGATTTTTTTCAAAAAAGAAAGAACAGACGCCCGACCATGAGTTACCTCATAATTGAAAGTCATTATTTGTATTTCTTTTATGAATATAGATACTTGCATACATTTATATATGCCTTCTCAATTTGTCTTATATTTAGTCCGCTTATGTTATGTCTACCTTATTCCATCGGCGTTCTCTAAAATTTAATCATACATTCACCGCTGGTGCCAACGGCACTAGCCCAACAAGCTCTTTTGCCAATCCAAAAGGTAAAACCTTTGTGGCAAATATGCCATCTATCCTTTCGTTCGGTCTGACTAGTCTATCTTTACAAATTAGTTGATTTGTTAATGTGTTTGATGGTCCCCTGTACTTTGAAGGACAACGTGCAAGGCCTTGGTCAGGCCAAAATTTGCTTCAAAACCTAAAATAGTTCACAAGTTTCATCACGACCATAACCACTTTCTTAAACCCAGCAAGAGGTGTAAGGGCATGGGAATATATAAGATAATATGCATTGTTGAAAACTAAATCAAAGATTTACAGTAGGTTTGAAAAAATGTTGTGATCTCTGTGCTTACCTCTAAGATGATCGTGAAGACTTCCTTGGGCCATATACTCATAGACAAGTGCTAGATTATCGCCATCGTTACAATATCCAACAAGAAATACCAAATTTTTATGATGAACCTGCGATAAGCTCTTAACCTGCGACATAGCTTCCAGAAAATTATGTTCTATAAAGCTTATAAGATAATCATAACATAACTGAAAAATTAGTGTAGTTCTTCAGAACTTTAAGAAACCATATCTAAGTAGGAAAAAACAATTTATTTTAGAGTAAATTTCACAATACTAGATATACTTGGACTAAACTATTGCAAAACTACGGATTTAAAGCCAATTTTATTCCAAAAATATATCATTTATAATTCTGTCGGAATAATCGTGCTAGGATCTAAACTCTAAAATCTATAGTTTTAATTTGTGATAACTTCATCAATAAATTTATAGTTTTGGGCTACTCCGCCTTAATTCTATAGTCACATGAAAAATTTGGTGCCAAATCTATAGTTTTGTAATGCATTTCCTTAAATATGTAGCTTTGATAGTGTCACACCCCGCTCTAGTACCGCCGTACAAACAGTGCCAAGGAGGGTGTGCCGTGAGAGGAACGACGAGCCGTCTCATGTGGAACCACGATGCCTGTACCAGTCCTAGGAAAATGTGATGCTCGTACCCACAGTAACATGATGAATCATTGCAATGCTTATAACTTTATGCTGCAACAGTGAGTAATCCCTTGTAGCAACCTTCAAACAAAATCAACAGCAATGAAACTTAACGTAGCTAGAACACTAATCCACGGGCAACAGCTTGGGTCTAGAGATGAAACTCTAATCTTCACCGTCTTCAACTTGTACTTACAAGAGGAAGAAAAACAACAACAATAGGAGGGTGAGTACTTTTGTACTCCACAAGCCACTGGGAAATGTGTATATGCAAGGCTCAAAGAGTAGCTGAGTTTATTTTGCAAATCCTTTATTTTTAAATATTTTTCAAACTCTAAGTGTGGGTTCTTGTAAACCATTTGGAACCAGACTTACCGTCCCGATCCGTCCACGAGTTGCTTTGCAATAGCTCAAGCGGAGAAACAAAGTTTTAGTTGTGTTTATTTTATTCTCTTTTCCTCCATTAGCTTCAGTTCACCTTCTCTACACTTTTACCAGTTATCTCCACTTCGAGCCCTTCTTGTTCATTGCATCCTTATACCTTGGCTTTTTCAAGACATCCATAACCTAGAGCAATCTGCTTCCGCTCGGGAAGCCTACTCTATGATGCCGTCCAACATCCTGGGTCACATAGGCCTGTTTCAAACCACCCAGGTCATCCGCCAGTCACACAGACTGACTCTGGCAACAATTCCCATTCCCATAAACCATTTTTTTCCACAAACAATGACAAAACAAATCTATGCTAAGAGAATCACCTCACATTCGCCCTTGACCATGAGCATGACTGTTCGAACAGTTTAGTTAAACTCTATAGAGGTTGCATGCTCTACCCATATGACGCGAGTTTACTCCAATACTAACCAATATTGGAGGTTCGCGATAAGGCCTTTCCAAAGCAGACCTAGGGTCACCTATGCCAACTAGAAGAGTCTGTAGTGATCTGCTAGATCAGTGGTCCAACCACCTGAGCTCACTGTGAAGACCAAGCAATCTAGGTGAGCTTTTGCTTCCCTTGCCTTGGATTCCGGGGCACCGAGTGTATCTCAAGTATCTCAAATAATCCATAACAACATTCTCCTACGCCTTAGTGTAACACCCTAGTTTTTGAGCCGTTAAAAAATTATTTTGAATAAAAACCTTCATTTAAAAATTTTGGCTCTTTGTGTGTGAAATTAAGGACCTAAGTGCCAAGATCTTGATTAACCCTTCCCTTGAACCCCAAATATCTCGTCTCAAATCCCGCCTAACCCTGAGACACAAATTCCGAAATTTAAATCTCTTTGAATAAACTCAATTCTTAAATTCTTTCAAATTTCCTTCAGGATTCACATCCATCATATCCAAAAATATCCTATTTTGAAGTCCTCGGAATTTTGTAAACTCAAGTGCCCAAAAATTTCAATTCAAATATCCTTTCAAACTCCTTTTCAAATTCCTCATAAATAATCCCTTGATGCAAAAGAATATCAAAATTTCTACATTTAGTGCCTTCCCTGGGGTCTCCTTATTTTTCTAAGTTCAAATATCAAATTTAAATTCAAATCCATTTCAAAAAACATCCAAATTTCAGTCATGAAGTCTTCGTTGGAAATCCTCAGAATTTTGTGAACTTAAATATCAAATTTTGAATGTAAATATCCATTCAAATCCACTCAAAACCTTTCTCTGAAAATACCAAGCTTCACTAATCACTTGGGCCGCCCTACTCCTATCTTTCCCGTCGACCTCACCCCATTCAGCCTCTTCCCCCTCTCCTTCTTCCCTCGCTAGGCTGCGGCCCACTCCCTGGCCGCTCGGCCCGCGCGTTCCTAGCTCCTTCTTCCGTGCGACACCGTAGGCGAGCCGGCCCAACATGCCTATCTCCACCCCCATTGGTGACAACCGGCATAGCGACGCTGGCCCATTGCCGCACCAGCGCTCGGTCTCCTCCTGCCACCTGCCCATGTCCACCACCTCTCTTCATTGTCATTCTTTTCCCCACCTCTGCCGCGCCTCCCTCTGCCTTGCTCGCTCTCGCCGTGCTGACCGAGCGCAACTGCCTCCTCTTGCCGCCACGATTCCTCCTCTCTGGTGAGCTTCTTCTTCTTTTTTTTCCCTTCTAGCTCAAGCATCCAAATTCCCTTAGCTTTTCTCTCCCCAATCCATCGAGAAGCCTTACCACCGTCGACCATATGATGCACCCGGCGAGTCCCGCTGCCCAGTGCCGAACGATCTCCGCCGCTGACGCCAGCCCTCTTCCATAGCCCTCTTCTTCATCCAAACCTCTCAAAACTCTCCTCGTGTTCCACTCATTCGTCTGGTAGCAGCCAATCGCTAGAGTTCGCCGTCGCTCACCGATGACCCCTGTGCGCCTCCGACCATCGGATCGGGCAGCCATGCCCCTCCAGCCCTCCCCGTCCGATGTGGCATGCCACCTCGTCCCTCCCTGAGCCAATCTCATTGACATGTGTACCCGCATGTTTAAATCCCCTAATCCCTTTCTCTCTCACTGTCACATGGGCCCGCAACCTAATTGAACCCATTTTAAACCTCGAGTCACTGACATGTGGACCCATACCCCTAATAATAACCCCATAATGAGCCTATGACAAGTGGGTCCCACACCTTACCCTGTCATGCCATCGGCCGCTCACGCTGGGCTATCGCAGTAAGGATAATGGACCGCCGCATCCCCTTGTGGCTTGCCAGCATCCTCCCCCTCATTAGGCCGAGGCCCATTGGGCCGGCCCGAGAATCCAAGGTCCACCGGCCTTCCTTCTTTCCCCCTTGGTGGACCGAGTCCACCATGAACCGCGGGCTCATAATCACCCCTCTCCCAGTGATATTGGGCCCCACCAATCAGCCGAGGAATATTTTTGGAAATATTCCTTTTGCAAAATTCAAATAAATTTCTTTTCTATTTCTAAAAAATCAATTAAACTTCAAAAATTCATATCTCCCAATCAGTAACTCCGATTGACCCCGTTCAAGTCTCTAAATTTTTCTAACATCGAGATCTACTCTATGGCAGTGTTAGTTGTTAATAATAGTATTTTATTTTTAGGGTTTTGTGTGCTTCTCTTTTTTCGTGTATAGTTGTTATTCTGGAAAAATCGTCGGATGTCAGATTTCGCGAAGATTCGAAGACGAAGACCTGAGGCAAGTTACTCTTTGATCATATTGCTCTTAGTTTACAAAATGTTTTATTTGAAAAATTGCATTATTAATGTGCATGTTTATTTGATTGCCTCGGTTTGCGTGACAAACTGACAGACCTACCCAGTAGTTGCAATGTTCCGTAGGCTCTTGATACCCTCTCCTTTGTAGCCCCACCCATTGTATCTTGGCATCCGTGATCTCTAAGTATGGATATTAACGGTGCCACTCAAATCACTCTTGATTGTCGATATGGGGAAATAGGGTTTCGAAAGCTTTGAAAACCTGACATGTGGTGTCGGCATGTTTATGAAAAAAAATGGTTTGCGAAAACCCGTGGTGCAAAGTGACTGCCTATGTGGAGGTGCTTCGTATTCACCTATAAGGACCAATTCCTTGGGGAATTTCATCCAAGCACATCACAGTGCAACCACATTGGTGGTTTAGGACGCCCTTGGTCAAGTAATTAGTGGATCTAGGATCATCAGGTTTCTAATAGAAGAGAAATCGTTAGGGTGCCAAGAGGGCGATATACCCGTGACCCTGGGTAGAGAAAATGTGTTTTCCTGGTACTTGGTCTGGAACCCTTCTATAGGGCAATAGACTATCCTAGAATTGCTTTGGAAAGGTCTTGTCACGAACCTTCCCACTTGGCTAATGTGGGAGTAAGCTCACGTCGTGTGGATAAAGCGTGCACCATTTGCAAAGGTTATGAACTGTTCGAACAGCCATGCACACGGTTTCGGGTGAATGTGAGGTGATTTCTCTAGCGTAGATTTATTTGCCAGTGCTTTGCAAAAGTGGTTTATGGATGGGAACCATTACCAGAATTAGCCATGGTGTCTGATGGATGACCTGAGTAGTCTTAAAGGGGCTATGTGATCCAGGATGTCAAGTGGCATCATAGATCAGGCTTCTTAAGTGGAAGCAGTGTGCTTGAGACATTAATGCTCTGGGAGCCGGAGTTGAGATATGAGATGTCTGATGTCCTGGAGAGGACGAAAATGAAAATAAACTAATAGATGATGAGGACGTGGAGAGCTGCCTAATGGCACACACCTTGAGCCGGTGTCGTGGTCAAACAACTGGTATATGGAATAGGACTGACCAGTAATTTTAATCCACTAAAATTTGTTTTGTTTGTTTGAGTTGTTGTAAAGCAATTCACGGACAGGATTAAGGCGAGAGCCTCTTTCCAGCTACATGTTGAATAACCCACACCTGAAGTTTTGAAAATGTTTCAAAAGAAAAGTTTGCAAAATAAACCTCAACCTTCCTGTTAAGACTGCATACCCACATTTTCCAGTGGCTTGCTGAGTATGGAAGTACTCAATCGTTGTTTTTCTCTCCCAAGGAAGTTGTAGCTAAAGATTAGGGTTTCTTTCCTAGACCCAAGCTGTTGCTTGTGGATTGGGTCCTAGCTGGCCTGTCGTTCCACTATTGCTATTCTGTTTGAAGGCTACTTCTCAGGGTTTGCTCGAAGTCGCAACTTATAAAGATATAATCTATTCTAAGGATTGCAATGATGCATCTCGGTTGGCCGTGGGTACCAGCAAGATTTCCTGGGTGTAACACCCCCGCCCTGGCACCACCTACAGTAACACCAGGGAGGGAGCGCCGCAGTAGATTGGCGTGAATCAACTCCCACGGAACCACGTTGCCGATACCAATCCCATGAAACCTTGCTGGTACCCGCGGTCAACCGAGATGTATTATAACAGCTAAATAAAATATTTATATAGATTATACCTTCATAAGTTGCGACTTCGAGCAAGTCCTAAGCAACAACCTGCAAACAGAACAATAGCAGCAGAACGACAGCGTAGGGAGAACCCAATCCACAAACAACGGTTTGGGATTAGGAAAGAAACCCTAATCTTGACTTCAACTTCACTTTTGCTGAAGGAGGGAAAAAAGATAATGGATTGAGTACATATGTACTCAGCAAGTCATGGGAACTATGAGTTATGTAGGACATTAAGGAAGGCTGGGGTTTATTTTGCAAACATTTCATTTTAAAACATTTTCCAAAACCCTAGGTGGGGGTTGATCCAGTTGTAACTAGAAAGAGGCTCTCGCCTCGATCTTGTTCGCGAGTTGCTTTGCAACAACTCAAGCGGACAAACAAATTTTTAATTGATTAGATTTTCTAGTCTACCAACTGTCGGACCATGACAGCGGTTCAGTGGGTCTGCCCTCAAGCAGATTTCCACTGTATCCTCATCTATTACTTTATTTTCACTTTCTTCCTCTCCAGGACGTAATCTTATTTTTCCTCTATTATTTTCCTTTCACTTTCGTCCTTTCCAGGACATCATTCATCTCAACTTCGCTCCCAGAGCCATTCTATCTCCACCTCAACACATACTGCTTCCACTCGGGAAGCCTAACTATGATGTCATCTGACATCCTGATCCACATAGGACTGTTTCAGACCACGTACTGGTCGTCCATCAGCCGACCTGGCTGATTGTGATAACAATTCCCAAATCCACAAACCACTTTTGCAAACATTTGCAACCAAAACTACGTTAGAGGAATCACTTCACATCGCCCTTGACCATGGGCACGGTTGTTCGAACAATTCGATACTCTGCAGAGGTGTACGCTTTTCCCACACGACACGAGCTTATTTCCCTTACTCGTCAGTGGGGGAAGGTTCGCGAGAAGGCCTTTCAGGAGCCATCCCAGTGTACCTCATGCCCGATAGATGGGCCAAACTCAGTCAAGCATTTGACTTGCAAATAATCCCCAAACTTCTAGACCAAGTACTGGGCAAGCTTCCCTTCCTTGCTCTACTCAGGAACCCGGAGATACCCCCAAACACCTTATCCCGGCGTTCCACATCGACTGTCATGCGAGGTAACCCTGTTCCGGTTGAATACTTAGCCAGGGGCATTCCATACCGCCCGTGTGGTCGCACTGCATTATGGTCGGTGCAATTCCCCAAGGAATTGGTCCTTATATGTGAATACAAAGCATCCTTGCCCAAGCGATCACTTTGCATCATGCGTTTTCGCAAACATACCGACACCGCATGTCGGGTTGAAAGGTTTCATAAACCCATATTTTCCCATTGCGACAGCACATGTGATTTAAGTGGAACCGTCAATACCCATGCTCGTAGAGCATGGATACCAAGGTAACACAGAGGTGGAGTGACAAGGAATAGGGTTTTTCAAGCCTACAGGTTATTGCAACTACTAGGTAGGTCCGTTGGTTCATCGCACGAACCAAGGCCGAATCCAATTTAACATGCACACTAAAATGCAGTTTGGCAAACAAAAATATTTTATAAACTAGGAGCAATATGTTCAAGGGTGTGACTTGCCTCTCCCTTCTTCTTCAAAATCCTCGAGAATTCGCATCCAAAATAATTTCCGTAGCATCGACAACGCGCAAAATGAACGAAAAACACATCAAATCCTAGAAATAAAATACTATTATTAATAACTAATAGTTCCATGAGGTAGATCTCAATTTTAGAAAAATTTTGAGACTTGAACGGGGTCGATCGGAGTTACGGTTGAAAAGATATGGATTTTTGAAGTTTAATGTATTTTTAGAAATAAAAGGAGTTATTTGAATTAAAAAGAATATGCCAAGGGAATATTCCCTTGGTTAACAGGTGGGGCCCTTGGTCAGAGAGAGAGGAGAGTTGAGGTGTAGGGCCCACATGGCAGAGAGAGAAAGAGAGTGGGGACCACCTGTCAAAGCAAATGAGAGAGGGGATGAGAGTTGGGGTCCACATGTCACTTGTACACACAGAGAGAAGGGAATGGGTCCCACATGTCAGTGAAAATGATGGGATGACAATGGGGGCCCACAGGATAGAGGGAGTAAAGGGGAGGATACTGTGCACTTATTGGTGTTGGGCCCACATGTCATTCACTCGGGAGTAAGAGGATGGGGCCCACTTGGAAGTGGGGTGGGGATTAATCAGCTGGGCCCATATGTCAGTTGAGGCCCACATGTCAGGCAGTAGGGCGGTGGGGGCTGCTTGTCAGAGGGAGGCTGAGAGAGAGGAGGGGTGGGGTCGCCTTATCGGTGAGAGAAAGAGAGAGAGTGAGAGAGAGGGCAGCCGGGAGAGAAGATCGACGGCGCACAGTGGCCGAGTGGCATTCCGGCAATGGCGGGGAGCCGGCAGCGGCAGGGCACAGTGGCTGAGAGCGGGGAAGATGGGGAGCACGATGTGCGGCTCGGATTGGAAAGGCGACGCACGACGGCGACCGGCGGCGTCATCCCAAGGGCGGCGGAGAGAGAGGATGGGGGGCGGTGGCTGCGGAACACCGGCGGGTACTCGGGCAGGGGGTTTTGGGCTCGGGTTAGTGTGGCGAAGAAGAGAAGGAGGGGGGAAGGGAGAAGACCGGGAGGAAGGGCTCACCGAAAGGGCAAGGAAATGGCGGCGGTGGCGGCACAGAGCTTGGCGGCACGACAGGAAGAGGGGAGGGAAGACGGCGAGAGCAGGCTTTGGGTGCGGTCAGCTAGGGAGGGCATTGCGGCCTATTTATGGGCAGAGCTAGCGCTAGAGGACGACGGAGGATGGCGGTGTGGGCGATTCGGAGCACAACCATGGTGGTGGCGCGAAGTAGGGTGGACAGGCATGGCGCTGCGGCGTGCGGCGTGAGGTGGACAGGCCTTGGGCGGCGGTTGACGGCGAGGCGACCGAGGCTGTCGGGCGGCGCTAGGCGTGCTCGGGCGGGGAGAGTAGTGGACGGCACGGTGTTGGGATATTTTATCAAGCACATTCTGTGTGTGCGGGAGGGGCGGGGAGGAAGACGAAGCCCCTGACGAGTAGGCCCTATCTAGCAGTCGGGCGCGGGGAGGGGAGATTGCTAGCGCGTGGACTTGGGCTGGTAGTCGAACGGGGGCGTTGCACAGTGCGCGGGGTGCGGCTGCAGGGTGGGGCCTAGTTGTCAAGGCGTGCGTGTAGGGGAGAAAGGCGCGGAGCGGCCACTGGGCCGTGGGCCGAGAAATAGAAAAAGGGACCTGGCGGCCCGAAGGAACAGTGAGATTTGTTTTTTTCTCAGTTATTTTTCAGAGGGGATTTTGGGAGGTTTTGGAGGGTTTTTTATTTCAAAATAGGATATTTTAGTTTGCAAAATTTCAGGACTTCAAAAATGAGGCTTCCAGACTTGAGATTATATATATATATATATATATTTGTGTGTGTGTGTGTATATGATTAGGTTTTTTTTGGATTTCAAGGGAGAGAGTAGAGAGGGACTAAAAAAAGGGGATTTGAATTTTTCAAAATTTTGAATTGGCCCAGGATTTGCGAAGAGATTGAATAATTGATTTAGAAGAATTAAAATAAGGAAAATTCATTGTAGGGTTCTTGGAAGGGGAAATTCGAATTGCCAAATCCGAATTCTAGATTTAATTTTGAATCTGGATTTTGATCGGGGAATTTGAGAGAAATCTCGGAGTTACAAGGAGGGGATTTAATTGAGATCTCGGCACTTTAGTCCTTAGATCACACACAGAGACTTGAATTTTTGAAGCTAGGGTTTTATTAAAAATAAGTTTTTTTAATGGCCCAAAAATCGGGGCGTTACACTAGGACTGGTATTGGCATCACGGTTCTGTGGGAGTCGGTTCACGCCGATCTTCTGCAGCGCATCCTCTCTAGTGTCACTGTAGGTGGTGCCAGGGCGGGGTGTGACACTTAGTCTACACCCCGGTCATCCTCCTCCATCAACACATGAGCTTCCCTGAACCAACTAAATACATAGCCAGGGGTGTCCCACAACACCCGTATGGTCGCATTGTAAGATGTTTGGATGGAATTCCCCAAGGAATTAGTCCTTATATGCGAACACGGAACAATTTTCAACCCATTTTCCCCAAAGTTATCATCTATCAGTGTATATGGGGTTTGACCGATACCCATTCTCGATGAGCATTGTGGAGGATATGGGTCCCGGGTGCACTTCCAGGAGGCAAATACGGCTACCCGAATAGGAGGTGGGCCGGCCCATGTAATTAAAGATAGAGTAAAACTCGGTTTTATGTTACCTTGTACAATAAGGAAAGAAATAGAGTCCTAGCCGAATACTCTATGTACAGATAAGGGAATCCTAGGCCGTATCCAGCTGGGGTTCCTACCTTTGTAACCCTCGCCCCTCGACCTATATAAGGCAGGCAGGAAGCCCTCAGGTGAAAAACTCATACACAGGTGAAAGCAATCTACAACAAACATGAGTTGGGTATTACCTCATGCCGAGGGTCTGAACCTGTCTAAATCTTATTGTCTTTCGAATCCATTAAGCTTTAGGTCCGACGTATAGCCCCTACATCGTTATTGCCAATATACAACATCGATAGTTGGCGCGCCAGGTAGGGGGAAGCGTTGAGATCATCGTCAACAAGCTCGATGGATCTAATCTCCAAAGTCATCGGCATCACCTTCACTCCTAGGAAGGCCTTCTACTTTGGGAGCCTCGACTTTCTCGCCGATGCCTTCGGTAATTTCTCTCTCTCCGAGTAGGAGATGAACCGATCGGAGGGAAATCTGGTCAACCACGCGCCGCTTGGCCTAGGAAACGTTGCGGCAATCTTCAACAACATACTATGGCGACAACCTCGATCTACAAGGCCAGAGGCAACCCACCCGCCTAAGGTTCGAATCGAGCATGCCCTTGCGCCAGTCGGGATCAAATCTAGGGGAGATGAGATCGTCAACTCCTTACTCAGCATCATCAACGCCACAACCGTTTTCCACTTATCCTCACGCGGCATCCTGGGTCCGATGTCTTGATGCAACCCGATCTCCTAGGGTTCGACTCGGACACATCCACGTGCCAGTCAGGCTCGGACATAGGGAGGTCGGGGTCATCAACTCTCCGGTTCACTTCTCTAACTCTAACAACCAATCAGAGAGCAGTACTGGCAGCTTCTCACTTCCCTAAGAAGTGTTTATGGCATCGAAGGGAAATTCAAGCCCAAGTCAGGAGGCTCGCTGAGTACGCGAGCAGCAGGAAGAGGAAGCTCGCCGACTATGCGAGCAACAGGAGGAGGAAGACAAACGCCGAAAAGCCAAAAGGGAGGCACACAACCATCAACTATGCGAAGCCGGATGTCAAGTGCAAAAAGACATCCTCCAGACCAGGATGGGTGACCATGACATGTTCGTTACTCCATAGCAGAACGTCGTGACCACAACAACCCTACTCGACACGCGCAGTTGTTTGGTGTGACAGTTTGAATTATTTGAGGAATATTTGAATGTTTATATAGGCAGTTGAATTCAACTTTTGGTGTTGAACTTAGAATATATTTGGAGAATTCCAGAGGAATTTATCCACACGTAGTTAGATATTTTTGGAACAAATTTGGATGAATTTTTGTATGAATTTGAGGGAAGGATAAATAGAGGGAAGCCTCAAGGATTTTCTAGGGACAAATGGAGTCGGATTTGATATAGGAATTCATCAAGGGTACAGAGGAATTATTTTGATCAGGACATGGACTTTGATGCTTAGGTTTCGGTTAATTCTTTTGGGGAAAGGTTTAAGGGATGACTCGAATTTCAAATATGGAAAATTTTATTTAGGAGAGTATTTTTGAGGCAAGATTTTGAGGTTACAAGGATTGATTTTAATCGAGATTCTGGCAAAGACCTTTAATACACACATAGAACTAATTTTTCGAACCTACACTTTTATTGAAATAGTTTTCAACGGTGCACAGCATTTGGGGTGTAACAGATAGTTTAGTCAAAATATGTGTAGTTTTACAAAATTTACTCTTATTTTAATTCTGGCTATAACTATTCTACTCATGATGATGTCAGGAATATTTCTCAGGTTGTCTCTTTTGTGCAAGTGCCATTATTCTTCATTCAAGTGGTTTTACGAGGTGTTCAAGTGAACTGGTAAATCACAATGTATTTTACCCTTGCAGTTCCCAAAAAAACAGAGGCAAATTTGTAATAACCATTCTATTCAATTAGGTACCTCTGTCAGAAATTGTCTTGCACCGTGAAATGTTTTTTGGGAGCACATCTTCACAGCAACCTCACTCCCATCTTCCAAATGACCGAGGTAGACCACACCAAATCCACCTCTACCAATGACTCGTGTAAAGTTGGCAGCTATATTTTTCAACTGTGCGTATGGAAACGTTCGAACTTCAGCGCAGAGCGGGGGCTGTGGTTGATCATTTTCTCTAGAACGGTACTGAGGAAGCGGTACTGGATGAGGTCCAATATGAGAGCCTGTGGCACATAACAAACAGTGAATGTTTCATTCATGAAGACGCAGCTGATAAGAATCAAAATTGCTTGATCAACAGTAGAACTTGTGATGCATGTGATATCCTTTCTTTACCTCGCTTACGAGCAATGTAGAGGAATGCAAGTACAATGATTGTCAAAGCCACCACAGCAGCTACTGAAGATCCAATGACGGCAGGTGCATTTTTGTGTTTCTTATTATTTGGTGGAGCAGGAGAAGGTACACATGAGGTGGCATTCAAGCAATCAACGCTATCATTGGCAAAACGAATATCAAATGAGTGGGTGATTAACACAGTTCAGGAAAGTGGGCGATGGAAGTGTATTTAGTACCCGGCCAAAAGAAGTGTATTTAGTAAAAGCACCCAGATTTACTAAATAAATGGTTTGTCATCTCTGAAATAATCTAGATGCTCAAAAAGAAAGAGAGAAAAAACAGTAAGATGCATGAAGCAAGTAATAATTAAAAGTGCAAACAGTTTATTAGTTTTAGCATGCTGTTATAGAACATGGGCCTGGCTGTGCACATATGTGATATCCAAGAGATGATAGTTCTACTGCGCATGGTTTTTGCATTCAGCCAAAATCACTGACTGGGAAGATGCTACACTATTTACAAGATGGCACACGTCTAAGATACGAAGGAACCATAGGCTGAACATTCAGTATATATGATCTATTTACTTGTAGCAATTGAATAATTCCAATGATAACCATGGCTCCATGGCTATGTGGACACCACACTATCATAGCAGTAGCCATTATAGAAAAATGCGGACATCATAAGTAACCCTTTCTTGAAAGAATTTTGTATAACAGGTTGGCAGCTTCCTAAAGACAAGAGGAACAAACAGTATTTTATACATTGTTGATTTCCTGCTGGTAGCAGTAATCACGTAGAATGCTGTTAGCAGTTTAGTACCACAACAGGGAACTCGTGTTAAACAAATATAGCTTCCAATTAACCATAAATTAAGACAGAAACAGTAGCAGGGTAAGCAACAAGGAAACCTCAAGGTAAGAAACCCAGAATTTGCCTTCCTTAAAAGAGTATTGGGGATTGGTCCGTTGAAATGATTTCCTACCAAATTTCTGGAAGAATCCAGGGAAAGACAAACATTGTAAGTCCCTGTAGTTAATTATATGGATAAATACTAATTTTTTATCACTTACAAGACAAGAAGAGAATCTAGTTCTCCCAAATAACTGGGTATACCTCCTGTCAGATTGTTGTAAGACAAATCCCTGAAATTATATCAATTAGATATTTTTATTCTGACTAAAATTTTCTGAATTTAGTTCTAAACAAGTTAACACCATGGAATTGGCACATAAGAACCCTCAATTATCTTGTGTAATTTATCTTCTCTAGACTAGATGCTATGGTTGTGTATTTGTGCAGACACAAATTTTGTAGCGAATGCCGTAATTGAATAAAAATGGGAAATTAAGGCTGTCACGTGCAGAACAAAGGCATGCTACCTTTTGTAAGGATAATAGTCCTTGTATTCATCTAACCCCAAAGTGAGCCATATACAGAAAAAGGCAAATATGTAATAAAGCCCCTACATAACCAGAGAATTATAAGTATGTATATATATACATCTAACACCCCCCTCAAACTCATGGTGGATCTATAATACTGAGTTTAGATAGAAAGTGATTATGTTGTGTTCTCGTCTGTGACTTTGTGAGTAAGTCAACAAGCTGAAGCTCTAAAGGTACATAGTGAAGGGTCACAACGTGATCCTGCACCTGCGACCTCATATAAGAAACATCAACAATAATGTGCTTGGTGAGTTCATGCTTCACCGGATCTCGAGCCATATTGATCGCACCCGTACTATCCGAAGAGAGAGGAGTTGGTGTGGTAGTAGGTACACCAAAATCCTCAAGTAGCCACCTCAGCCAGGTGACCTCAGCTGTCACGGCCGCTATGGCCCGCAACTCAGCCTCAGCACTCGAACGGAAAACTGCTGTCTGCTTCTTGGTCTTCCATGCAATCAAGGAGGATCCAAGGAAAACACAGTAGGCAGAAAGAGAGCGACGATCAGAGTGATCACTAGCCTAGGTCGCATCGGAATACGCCTGAAGCCGGAGGGAGCTAGAGCGAGGGAAGAAAAGGCGGTGATAAGTGGTCCCACGAAGATATCATAGAACACGAAGAAGGTGAGTATAGTGTAGCTGAGTGAGAGCAGAGACAAATTGACTTAAGATGTGGATAGAGTGAGAGATGTCAGGACGAGTAATCCCAAGGTACACAAGGGTACCAACGAGATGACGATAGCGAGTGGGATCCACAAGAGGCTCACCATTAGTGGGCCGCAGGTGAACACCGAGCTCCATAGGTGTGTCAACAGTGCGGTGATCAGTGAGAGCAACACGAGAGAAAAGGTCTTGAATATACTTCTCCTGGGAGAGGTAAATGCCCTCAGGTGTGGAAGAAATCTCAATCCCAAGGAAGTAACGAAGAGGACCCAAGTCAGACATCAAGAATATGTCACTCAGACATTTCTTGACAAAGGCAATGAACGAAGAGTCATCACCTGTGATGATCATGTCATTGACATAGAGAAGAAGAAGCGTACGACCACGAGGAGAGGTGTGAATAAAAAGAGCCGGATCGTGATCACTAGGCTTGAAGCCAGCATCACGGACAACGGAGGAGAAGCTATCAAACCAGGCTCGAGGAGCCTGCTTGAGGCCGTAAAGAGAACGACGCAGCCGACAAACCATACCAGTAGGAACAGAGTACACAGGTGGTGGCTGCATGTAAACCTCCTCACACAGCTCGCCATTAAGAAAAGCATTCTGAACATCGAGCTGGGAGATGGACCACTGATGAACCGAAGCAACAACGAGAAGGGTCCAAACAGTGGTCATGTGAGCAACCGGAGCAAAGGTCTTATCATAGTCATGACCGTGCTCCTACTAAAAACCACGTGCTACAAGACGAGCCTTATAGCGCTCAAGGGAGCCATCGGAGCGAGTCTTGACCTTGTAGACCCACTTGCAAGTGATCGGAGTGATGTGAGGCGGGAGGGGAACCAGATCCTAGGTGCCGGTGCGCTCCAAAGCAGCAATCTCCGCGGCCATGGCATGCTGCCATTCCTGGTGGGCAACAGCCTCCCGGTAGGAAGTGGGCTCAACAAGAGCAGCGGTAGTGAAACGATAGCGAGGAGGAGGCTGAATAGTGCTACGATCACGTAAATCATACCGAGGAGTAGGCTCAGATGGAGTGGTGGGAGATGAGGAGCTAGGTCGCGAACGACGAGTATAGTACTGAGTAATTGGACGAGGAGAGATTACCGGAGGAAAGGGAACAACCAGAGGGGGAGAGGGTGGCGAGAAAGGTGCTGGCGTTGGAGACAGTGGTGGGGAGGGAGCTAGCGTTGGAGGTGAAGGTGGTGAATGTGATCATGGCGCTGGAGGTGAAGGTGGTGACAGTGGAAGATGGGAGGGTGAGTCAAGTAGAGAGAGAAAAGAGAGGGACTCAGGTGTAGTAGAAGGGATAGTAGCGGGCAAACGAGGATAGTAGGAACGAGACTCATCAAAGGTGACATCCTGAGAAATTCTCATCCGACGGGCAACAGGGTCATAGCAGCGATAGCCCTTATGCTCCGTACTGTATCTAAGGAAGACGCACTCAACTGACTGGGCTATCAGCTTGGTGCGCTCATGAGGAGGAAGAAGAACGTAGCACACACACCCAAAACACCGAAGATGATGGTACGTAGGAGCAGAGCCAAAAAGATACTCATAAGGAGTGCATCCCTGAAGAACGGTGGATGGCTGTCGGTTGATGAGAAAGACAGCCGTAGTAACCGCCTCAGCCCAAAAGTGAGGGGCAAGGTCAGCGGAGAGCAGAAGAGCACGAGCAGTCTCAAGGATGTGACGATGCTTGCGCTCAGCTACACCGTTCTGAGCATGAGCACCAGGACAAGAGAACTGAGCAAGAGTACCCTGCTCAGCGAGATAGTGACAATGTGCATCGGAAATATACTCACCAGCAGAGTCCGCACGAAAAGCTTGAATGGAAGTGTCAAACTGAGTGCGAACCATAGTGGCAAACTACTGATAAATAGAAAGAAATTGGCCACGAGAAGACATAAGATAGATCCAAGTAAATCTCGAATAGTCATCAACAAAAATCACATAGTAAGAGTGGCCCCCTTTCGAAACGAAGGGAGCACGACCCCAAACATCCGAGTGAACAAGGTCAAAGGGACGCTGAGACACTGACTCGCTAGAAGGATAGGGGAGTTGCAGCTGTTTACCAAGCTTGCAACCCGTGCAACGAAGAGCAGACTCATCAGAGACTGGACCTAAGACACCACTACCAACTAATCTGGACAGTCTAGAGCCAGAAAGATGACCCAGACGACAATGCCACTGCTCAAAAGTGGTAGTAGAGGAAGCAGCAAGGACGATAGCAGAAGAGCTGGGTGGCTGGCTGTCAGAAATAGGCAACAGAAGACGCAGCCAATCAAGCTCCCATAGGCGCTGAGAATCCCGACGCCTAGGCCCAGTCCCCACCAAAAAACCTGTACGAAGGTCCTGAACACAACAAGAGTCAGCCTTAAGAATGATACGATAACCATGATCAGTGATCTGACCAGCGGATAATAACTGCATGGTGAGTTTAGGAATATGCGAAACAGTAGGAATATAAAAAAGAGGAGTCGAAAGAGTGCCCCGTCCAGCAACAGAGAAAGAAGTGCCGTCAGCAGTGTGAACAAAGAGAGGTGGACTAAGAATGGACATAGAGGATAGGTGATTCGAATCAGGAGTCATATGAAAGGAAGCACCAGAATTAAGAAACCATGTAGATGATATACCTGATGGTGGTGGTGGAGTGGAACCAGAAGCAGAAGCAGTAGTCCCATGTGCTGACATAGCAAGGCGGCGAAACAGCGTGAGAGCCTCTTGCTCGGCAGCAGATAGCGAGCGAGAATCCTACTGAACGGATGGCCCCCTCGAGCCCTGAGAAGTGCGACCACCACGACGAGCCCGGTTACGCTGCTTCTTGTGACAAACCGAGGCCTCATGGCCAGGTCTATCGCAATAGCCGCACAGTCGACCCGAAGATAGAGCCGAAGGGGTCGCCGCCACTACTGGAGTCGAAGACGACGGTGACGAAGGCACGGGGGACGGTGTGGGAGCCGGCGAAAATAGAACCCAAGCAGCTAGAACTGAAGCAGACTGCTGGTTCTGGCTCACATCCCCCATACGAAGGCGTGTCTCCTCAGCACGCAGCTCAGGCATCGCCTCATCAAGCGATGGACGCGGACGATGTGTCAAGAGCTGGGACCTGATTGGCTCAAACTCAGGACGAAGGCGAGAGAGGAACTCATGAAGACGAAGAGTCTCCCGCTGACTGCAGTGGCAGTCACAGCACCTGCAAGTGCCTGCAGCACAAAACTCGGCACCCAAGCTGTCCAAGCGATGCCAGATCCCACACATCTGGCGGTGGAAGTCCCCCACAGCGTGATCAAGCTGACGAAGCGACTGAGCCTCCTCCACGACTGCAAGGTATATCGCCTCGTTACGAATCTCGTAACTCTGACAAAGTGAGCCCACATCTGCTGCGAAGTGGGAAGGCCCCAGAGGGTGAGCGAGAGATCTGTCTCCATGCTCGCAAGAAGGATAGCCTTGGCACAAGCCTCCTCCCGAAGCCAAGTCGCGTAGTCAGCAGAATCCGACTGATAGGTGTCCATTGAAGCTTCAAAAGCCTCGAGAAGAGCGGCCTTAGCAGCCTCATCTGCATTAGACGGGTAAGTGAGTGGTGCCGGAAGACAAGGTAGAGGGGGACAGACCCGCTCACCCGTGAGATAGCCCCATAGCTGCTGACCACCCATGTGAATCTCCATGTGAAAGGCAAACTCACACCAATTGATACCCGTGAAAAGAACAGGACATCGGGGCGCAGGGATAGCACCCGGTCTCCCTAGAGCCGCCATGAGGAAAGCGACGTACAGGAAGGTTTTCTTTTTCTTTTTCTTTTTTTTCTTTTCTTTTTTATATAAAAGAAAAGTAAAGCAGATAATAGAGAAAACCAGCGGAGCGGCGGCTCTCGGCAGACGGAGGGGGCAGGCGGCGGCAGCGGCAGCGGCCGTCACGGAGGGCGAGCGGAGGCTGCGACGGCGGGTCTCGGCGGCCGGTGCAGCTGCTGCGTTTAGGCCCGGCTTTCGGTGGGTCTCGGCGGAGGAAAGGGCCGAGCGGAGGCGGCGACGCGCGGCAGTGGCTCGCGGCGGGGGCTCGCGGGCAGGGGCGCGCGGCGGTGGTGAAGGTTTACCGGCGGCAAGCCGACGGTGCGCCGGCGGCGGTGGCCATCGAAGGAGGTAACCCTAGCTCTGATACCATGTTAGGATAATAGTCCTTGTATTCATCCAACCCCAAAGTGAGCCATATACAGGAAAAGACAAATATGCAATAAAGCCCCTACACAACCAGAGAATTACAAGTGCGTATATATATACATCTAACACCTTTTACTTATGTTGCAACTAGCTGCTACTCAGACACTGAGGAACTTAACTCAAAAGTTGAAAGATAGAAAGTGAATGTGCGAGAGCAACAAACATGAATTATGGAAAAGTATCTATGTAAACTATCCAAGAATTAATTTTCTACAAAAATTGTTTTTTTGTTCTTTATCATATAATTCATAAGATATTTGATGCCGCAAGCTCATCTGCTCATGCCTCATCATGTGCATTAATAATTGTATTTGCAAATTGAATTTTCCTTGACATGCTAGTGTCACAGTTGTTGCAGTTAATTTCCCTTTCTGGATTGGCACTGAATGTGATGCACTCACTTCAGTCTAGCTTTCCTTACAAAGGCTTCATCGAGAAATCTGGAAAGCTTTCTAATGAAGGAACCAGGTTGTCCGATGCCACTTGGTTTAGCCCCTATAAACAGGGGTTCTAAAAACACCCCTTCCCATTGAGAACGAGCACGTCGGCAAATATAAGAGATCCAGAGTTTTTCCTAAGTCAAACTATCCTAAGTTTGACTAAATTTATAGGAAAGAACAGTAATATTTAAGATGTCAAATGAACATCATAGGATACATTATGAGATATATTTGCATAGTTTACTTCTTTGATGTGTTAAATGTTAATGCTCTTCTATCTAAACTTGGTTAAATTTAGAATAATTTGACTTAGGATAAACTCATGATCCCTTATATTTATGGATAGAGAGAGTATTTAACTTCCAACTACAGATTGACATAAAGAAAGAAAGATTGAGATAAATTCTGTGTTATTCCCAAAAGATTACTTTATCCAGTATTCTAGTCTAGATAAAAATGATTAGAACATGAATAATATGCATATGCTACATTTGTCATTAATACTTACAAATACTTGATCACTGTGAACGCCGAAAAAGACTCAGATATGGGGCCACTCAAGTTACTGGAGGATAGATTTCTGCACAATGTGCTCAAACTAGTAAGAATCATGCTATTTCCAACTCTAAAACTGATGATCATTTACACCTTTTTGTTCACATACTCACATGGATACAATTGTTGGACTAGCTGATGTGGTGCTACATCTCAGGCCATCCCAAATATACTTTTCTGGAGAGCATGGATCACCCATCCAGTTTCTTTTCACACCATATTGTGCCTTGATGTCTAAAATGGCTTTAACTGTAAAACAGAAATATTAAAAGTCAAAAAGCTCTATATGTCAATGACAATGACAGGTTTTGACTTCAAAAGATAACTAACATAAATTGAATTTGTCAGCAGTATTACTTAATCACCTGGTGATCCTGACACTGATATTCAAAACGATTCTCCCGTTGATAACATCTAATATTAACTATCAATATAATATTACTTGAGCCTGTTTGTAGGCTGAAAAAAAAATACTAGTTCCTTCCAATGAGGCAATTAAACAAACACTTCATTTACACACCCACCTTCGGCATCAGCAGTCATCGGAATAGGGAGCTCAAGGACGGAGTAGACCTGCGCGGCGTTGATGAGCGGCGGCAGCGTAGAGTTCTCGTAGGTAACGTACGCGTAGTCGTAGTGGTCGGCTTGCAAACCCTCCTTGTAGTAGTAGTAGTTGTCCAACCCGGAACCGGGGCTCATGGGTTGGTACTCGCTCATGCCGTTGATGGTGACGTTGAACCAGCGGGATGCGTTGCCAGTGAGGTTGGCTACCTCGGCATTGTGAAAGACAACGAAGTAGGAAGGCGGCGATGCGGTGTTGGTCTCTGGCGACCACTGCAGGAACCGGAGTACGGTGGAGTTGACCGGCGTCACGGCTGTCTGCAGCACCACGGTCGGCGCCAAGTACTCATCGGTAGAGAAATGGCGGACTGGAGTGGTGGTGGTGAGCTCCGTCCATGCTGTTCCGTCGTACGGGTATGGCATCCAGATACGGTCGAATGGATCATCTGGATACCTGCGCAAGGAGATAAGAAAAGTTAGTTTTTATCATAATGTTTAATCATTCGTTTTATTAAAAAATATCATAAATATAAAAAATAATGTTTAAAATTTCTTTAATAATAAAATAGATCATAGTAAAATAAATCATCGAATAAGATAAATAATTAAATGTCGTATTAAAAATCAACGATATTATTTATTAAAAATCGAAGGATGTATAACCAATTTTTACAACGCAAGTGCATGCACCTACGCACTAAGTCATTCACTCGTTTGATGCTTTTTTAAGTTTTGTGCTACCAAGAGAAGAATGTGTCGGCAATTCTCAGATAGGATGCTGAGGCGCAGAAACTAACCTGACCACTTGATCTGTTGTTGGCCCATAATCGTACAAATAAAGCAGCGAGTTGGTCTGATTCTCCTTGGCGTACGGGTACAAGGTGTTTTTGATCGGCCGCAGCTCGAGCGCCGAGATGAACGGCGTCCCCTCGCCGATGTTAACCAGGCACACCCAAATGTAATCCGCTACCGCGACGTGCACAGCCTCGAACCTGTACTCCTGCCCGGCGTCCGACACGTTCACCCGCCGCCAGAAGTTGGCGCCGAGGTGGAGGTCGAACCGCAGCGGCGGCTTGCCGGCCTGCGCGCTCCGCAGCCCGTCGTAGTTGCCGTAGAGGAACGTCGCGCGGACGAGGTACTTGCCGCCGGCGACCACGGGCTGCAGCGTGTAGCAGCTCCGCTCCCCCTGCGGGAAGCTCCGCACCGTGGCGAGCTGCCGCGGGAGCGCCGAGCTCTGGTAGCTCGCCGCGACGTTGGCGTTGCTGCCACGGTCGATGTACTGCCCGTCGGAGGTGTACCATAGGTTGGTCACGTCGTTGTAGCCGGCGCTGTCGGCCAGGCCGCAGTCGATGCTGATGAAACCTGCACAGGCGACCACGTGCGGGTCAGTGAAGAGACTGACGAAGAGCTAGAGCTAGCACACACTCTTCCTTAGTTGTAGTTTGTACTTATATCCTGGTTGGAAAACTGATTGACACTATGATTGTCAGTTTTACATGACTGATCTGGACCAGTTACCAGCATATTCCATCTTTTCTTACATGCAGATTGGGTTCATCAGTTACGTTTCCAGTAGCACTGTTCTTAGTGAAAAAGACCGATCGATCGAGATGGATAAATTGCAATCTATCCAATGGAGAGTGAAGAGTCTATCTATTGTACTTCAGATTACAACATACCTTGAGTAGTACGCTGACTGTGAACATGCAGAACATGATCAGTCGTGGCCAGCAGCAGAGCCAACGAAACGCAACCCCACAATATCGCCATGCTGTAGAAAACTTGTAAATGCAGCTCTGTGAACTTCTGTAGAGAGCGGTGCGGCGCATGTGTATTTAAGATCGAACAGGACAGACTATTTTTGTTTGACGGGTGTTTTGGTCAGTTAAGTAAACGAAGAACATGAATTTATTTTTTGATAAAGAGAAAATTACGAAAATTCTCTAAATTAATGTTATTCCTAGTTTAAGATTCTCCATATAAGATGATTTGTTATAAATACACCCTTCTAATTAACTTTGGTTTGAGATTCTACCTTATTACCATTACTTGTGCTTTAGTGTTTTAGTGCACTCATGGTGTGTAGTACGTCGTTAGGCAACGGTTGTCACGAGTCTCCACTCTTTGATATAGGGATCACCGGAAGATTAGCTGTTGCGCCTGTCTCATAGGGTTTTGTGGCAACTAGTTTCTTCAGGAGATTCAAGATGGGGAAGATGAGTTTTGTGTGACACTACGTCGTGTTTTGGGCATCTAAGGAATATGATGTGTTTGGGCCACAAATGCAGAGGAATGGACACAACTTAACTATGTCTCGTGCTCCCATTAGGTTATACTGGGCTGATGCGACAGGCTTCGAGATCACGTCAATCAAGAGATGTGCCAAATCATATAGTATGTGAGGAAAGGGTCCATGAAAGCGCGCGAACATCGGCAATAGGGTAGAATCTCAAACCAAAGTCAATTAGGAGGAGGTATTTACAACAAATCGTCTTACAGAGAGAAATCTTAAAATATTTAGGGGGTTTTGTAATTTTTCCTTGATACAAACCATATATTGGCTTGATGATGCTTCCAACTAAACCATGAAAGAGAAACGGTTGATTTTTAGGACTCGTGGATGTTTAAAAAGGGTACTGATGGAAGCGTAGTTTAATGAAAAGAAGGTTACTTTCTCCAAGTCAGCTCTAAAGCCCACAACCGATTAAGTATTCCAATCCTGCATACAAAATCGCCCAGCATTCACGTTTCATATGGTGATGGCCTGATGGGGCTATGGTGCACAATTTTATCCATAGAATTCAAATCAAATCCTGACATCTATAATCATACACAGGCGATGCGTTTTCTATCATAGGAATTTTGTGAGTTCATGCATTTATCCCTGCCTTCTTGGCTCCTTGCATGCCCTTCATCTCTTGAAACAATTAGGGAACGTGCACGCGAGTGTGTACATGTATAGTAGGGTGCGACCCGTGCGTATATGTCTTCCATTTAATCGAAAGAAGAAAAATGCCCAGGATTAGACTTCTTGATAAAGCATATTTGATAATGAGTTTTTACCGTACAATATACTAGCAGTATATAATGTTAGTATAAATAATCGAACGGTATAGATTGATTTTTTCCTACCTAGTATGCAATTAAATTTAAAAAGATAAATTAGTCTTTCTATATTATTATGTGAGAGGGGCAATTCGGTAAATTCATATCTAGAGGAAATCATGTCGTCGCCACGTGTGTTGTCACCTCCCTCACAGGCTCTCAGCCCCACGCTTAAATTTAGGTTACTATTGGATTGAAAGTGAAATATAAAATTGCTAAAATGTATTTTTTTTAATTTTTTTAGTAAATTTTAAAGTGCTCTTGTATGTACTGGATAGTATATTGTACCATAAAAAGTTCTTGTTAATTGTACGGTGCATGTACTGTAGTACTGAATGCAGAACGAGTTTAACCGAAATGGCGTGAATTAAAAACTTATATGTCCATTTGGTCGCTGCAATGACTTCACCCTATTATTTTAGTTGGATTAGTTCCACTGGATTAAGTTGTGAGGATGGCACTGTTAATATGTCTACGATGACTTAAAAAAACGCTGCATTTTAATTGAAGCAAACTCCACACTTATTGGCAACTTGGTAACTCCCCAGAACCTCTGGGTACTGATAAAACGAACGTGTCACAACTCATAATATTTGATTTGTTAAACAGAGCGATTTTTTTATTCGATTCGAAACGGGCCGGCCGTTGCTGACGTATTTTGTAGTATAAGAAGAGATTTGTTAAACGATTTAAGACGCTTTCCAAAGTTTCTATATATATACTTAAAAAATACCATGCACATTGATGTGGGATTTATTAGGTTTATTATTATAATAATTAAAGTTTACAATTAGCAGAATAAAATGAATATATAAAATTGATAATGTTATTTTACGGTTTATTTTTTGAAAGCAAATTTCGATGTGTACTATTATAAAATCTAAACATTATATGCTTATTTAATCTCGATACTTCAATTAGATTGAGTGCTTATCTCCCATTTATTTCGTATTTCTTATGAAAATATCTTACTAGACACAACTATATAGTTATCATAGATTAAAGATGGAGAGAAAGAGAAGAGACGACTAATGAATACAGATAAGTAACTCATTGATTCAACGGTTGATAATTTTGTACTAACATGATCAAATGGTTTAGAATTATTGATGACGTGTATCTAATTAAAGGTAAAGAGAAGGGGAAGAGATGGCTAATAAATGCGTATAAATAACTCCTTGATCCAGCATTGATATTTTTATTGTAACATGATCAAATGATTTAGGATTGCTAATAATATAGTTTTTTATATGTGCTTCTTGTAACACCCCACTCTCTCTCTGACAATTACATGTGGACCACCCCCTGCCCCTCTCTCTCACACTGACACTAGGTCCGATTTGTCAGCCAAAGGATATTAGAATATTCCTTTCCAAAATTCAATTAAATCTTTTTCCATATTCTAGAAAATCATTAAACCTTCAAAAATCCATATCTTTTTATCCGTAACTCCGATTGACCCTGTTCATGTCTCTAAATTTTTCTAAAATTGAGATCTACTTTATGACACCATTAGTTATTAATAATAGTACTCTATTTTTAGGGTTTTGTGTGTTTTTTCTTCTATTTCGCGCGTAGTCAATATTTTAGGTATCGTCGGACGTCGGATTTTCTCAAGGATTCAAAGATATTGCTCCTAAAATGAAAATGATTTGCTTACAAAATTGCATTATTAGTGTGTATGGTAAATTGATCGGCCTCAGTTTGCGTAACGAACCGACGGACCAACCCAGTAGCTGCATAAATCTTATAGGATGTTGGCACCCTATTCCTTATCACTCCACCCCATGGTACCTCGGTAAGTGTGCTCCCCAAGAATGGATTCCGATGGTCCCACCCCAATACAATTGTTTGTCGATATGGGTAAAATAGGGTTGTGAAAGCTTTGAAAACCCGGCATGCGATGTCGGCTGGTTGCGAAACAAAAATGGTTTTGTGAAAACCCGCGATGCAAGGTTATGGCATGTGTGCTGGTGCTTTGTATTCGTATATAAGGACCATTTCCTTGTCATCCGAGCATCTCACAGTGCGACCACACGGGTGGAACGGGACGCCCCTGGTCGAGTAACTTGTGTTCCCAGGATCGTTCGATTGCTAATAAATGTGGGATCGGCTGGGTGCCAAGAGGGCGATATACCCCCATCCCTGAGTACAGGAAATGAGTTCCTGGTACTTGGTCTGGGCCCTTTTATAGAGCAACGTGCTATCCTAGGTGGGCTTTGAAAAGGTCTTGTCGCGAACTTTCCCCGCTAACGAGTGTGGAAAGTAAGCTCGCGTCGTGTAGGTAAAGCATGCACTCTTTGCAAAGGTTATGAACTGTTCGAACAGCCGTGCCCATGGTTACGGGCGAATGTGAGGTGATTCCTCTAGCGTAGATTTGTTTGCCAGTGCTTTGTGAAAATGGTTTTGTGGTATGAGAGTCGTTACCAGAATCGGTCTTAGCGGCTGAGGGATGACCTGAGTGGTCTGAAACGGGGCTGTGTGACCCAGGATGTCAAATGCCATCATAGTTTAGGCTTCCCGAGTGGAAACAGTGTATGATTGAGATTAAGATTATGGGTGGCTCGAGGAGCCACAGAGTTAAAACATGAGATGAGATAATGTCCTGAATAGGATGAAAGTGAAAAGAAAATAATAGAGAAAAAATTGAAATGACGTCCTAGAAAGGATGAAAGTAAAAATAAACTAATAAATGAGAGGAGTATGGAAAGTTGCCTAAGGGCAAACTCCTTTGAGCCGGGGTCGTATTCAGACTACCGGTATAGGAATAAATGTGACTAGAAACTTTAATCAATTAAAATTTATTTTTGTCCACTTGAGTTGTTACAAAGCAATTCGCGGACAGGATCGAGGCGAGAGCCTCCTTCCAGTTATGCTAAGACAACCCACACTTAGAATTTTGAAAATGTTTTCAAATAAAAAGGTTTACGAAATAAACCCTAGCCTTTCTTTGGTAGCTTGCATAACTTACTTTTTCCGTGACTTGTTGAGTACGTATATACTCAGTCCATATCTTTTCCGTCCTTCAGGGAGAGTGAAGTTGAAGCGAAGATTAGGGTTTCTTTCCTAATTCTAAGCCGTTGCTTGTGAATTGGGTTCTCGCTGTGCTGTTGTTCCACTGCTGTTTCTCTGCTTGCCAGTTACATTCTCGGAGTCGTTCTGAAGGTGTGACCTCCTATAAGGTATAATATATTTTTTTCTAGTTAGTTGCTCTGGTACATCTCCGTTGACCGTGGGTACCAGCAAGATTTCCTGGGATTAAGACCGGCATCACGGTTCCGTGGGAGTTGGTTCACGCCAATTTTGTGCGACACTTCCTCTCTGGTGTCACTATAGGTGGTGCCAGAGTAGGGATGATACACTTCTTTTGGTGACAAATAAATAAATAAATAAATTATAAAATACAGATTGGCAATCGACGTTCTAGATCTCTGCTCATTGGTATTGTTTCTGCTAGGATTTTGTCTGTTGTGAGGTTCACATGTGTAACATCCTCAAAAATTCAGAATAAAAATCAGAAACCAAAACCCGGAACCGACAAAAACTTTTTCAAAAGTTGCATCATGCTGGATCTTCTGGAGTATAATTTTGTTTTATACTAGTGCCAAAAGTTAAATACAAGTTTATTTTGTCAAAGGACTCACACTAGGGTGAATTATTGAACCTGAAAATCCTAAAAGCATTTATGTATAAAAATATTTGTGCATAAAGGCTAGCTAGCTATCTTTAAAATTTCTCTCCTAAGTTCTTATCTTATCAGCAGTGGGCCGGCCCAAGTTTTTCCCCCTGTCTCGGGCTCCCCTTTTCTTTCCCCCAGCCCAGGCTCCTCTCCCTTGCGCTCCCTGCAGCTGAGCCAAGCAGCCTAGCCGACCTCCCCAGCCAAGCCGGCCTACCTGCTCCGTGCCTACCTACGCTTGCGCCTGGCCGATAGCCGCCACACCCGGCCCCACCCGTCAGTTGGGCCGTAGCTCAACGGCCACCCACGCGTGCCCGACCACGCAGCCGTCTCCCTCCTCGCCCTCTCTCTCTCTCTCTCTCTCTCTCGCGTACCCTGAGTGCGCCGCCGCAACAAGGCCCCGTTGGACCCGGGCCATACTGACTCCGCGCGACGCCCGATGGTCGATCGCTCGCCGCCGCCTGCCACCGTTTGCCCTGTCGCCCACGTGTGTACTCTCTCCCTAACCGCCCTACCAGTAGAGCCCCACCATAGTATTGGGCATCCTCGCCCCTCGTCGCCCTACCCCTCCCCGCGCATAGCTAAATGCTACGGCGCCTACGTTGACCGCCTACCACTGCTGCGCCCCGCAATGGCTCTCGGATCGGTGGGCGCAAGCGCTCGCCCCGCTGCCTCCTGCTTCAGACCACCGCTCCATAGCCCTTCCCCATACCCCCTCCGCTCCATTCGCTGCAAATTCTAGCCCCCGCCACCCACGCGCGTCCTCGCCACTCTTCCCTCTCGTGCGCACGCGCTCTGCCACCTCCCCACCACGCGCGTACCACCGCCTGCCGCCGCCCCGCTATCGCCGCCGTACCTATAAAAAGAGGAGATGCCCCCCTCCTATTTATTCCCCCCCCCCAACACACCATAGAAACCCCTCTTCCTCACTCCACGCCATCCCCAGCCCCGACGCGAGGTGAACGCCGTTGACATGCTCGCCCCCACCGAATCATCCCCAACCTCCCGCGCACGGTGCGCCGCCCTCCCCCATGTGCGCCGATGAGCCCCGCTCCCCTCCACCGCCGCCACCCGGCGCCCCTTCCTCCGCCCTCCCTCTCGCGCTCCTGGAACTCGCTCTGCCGCGCCGGGTAGAGCGAGGCGAGGAAGAAGAAGGAAGGGGAATTAATCCCCTCCCCGGTGCCGACAGCTAGAGCCCGTCCCCTAATATTTTCTTTTAAGAGAACTAATACCCTCCTTTGTCTCTGTGACATGTGGGCCCGCCCGTGCTAATCTCTGTTAAGAAATATTTTAACCGCCTTTTTCACTCTATGACAGGTGGGCCTGGCCTTGTGCAAATAAGTGGGTTTCAGGCCCAACTCACCCACTAGGCCACTGACATGTGGGCCCCAATGGCTGGAGAGGTTTAATTCCCTCTTAAACCATCCCCGGGCCCCACATGTCAGTGACACAGGGGGTAGTTTGTGGGTTCCCCTAAGTCCCTAACAAGTGGGCCCTAGGTATCAGAAAGAGAAATTTTTCTTTGGGAAAAACAATAAATTCAGTAAATCAAATGGGCCAACAGTAACATTTTGTTTTTAGTTTGATTTATTTCAAATTTGAATCTTTGAAAGCACATATCTTCTTCATTCTAAGTCCAAATCGAGTGAAATTTTCACCAAAATTTATCTAAAATCAAGATCTATCCAATGGCACTAGTTTGGTATTTTTCCCATCTTTCTTTATATTTGTTCCTTATTTATTTGTTCTTGGACATGAATTTTGACTATCCGTTTCATCCGAACTAGGCTACGTTTGCGACGACGAGCCCCTTGACACAGAGGAGGAAGTTGCCGTAGCCGAGCAGGCGAGTCACCACGGCCTCTTCCTTGAGCATACTGTTCCTAATGCGAAATTATTTTTATTTACAAATAAGTGCATGCTATGCTAAATTCCGTTCCTAAATTCTGTTTAAAGCCGTTATTGAGTTGACGCCCTGTACCTTGATGCCATATACTCTTATTATATGTTGAAGTCATTTATTGACACTGCTTAGTAATGCAAACTAGATTTTTCTTTCTCATGTGATAATGGTCGTAATGGGGATGATCGTTCCAAGTAGGGAACGAACGTCATTTTATGTGAGCGGAGATATGAATCACTGCTCGCAAGGCACATGGAAACTGATTGCAAAAACTAAAACTAAGAAACAAAACCATTTTCGACCGGGACGGCATGGATTGATATGGGTGGTTCCTGGTAAACGCTAGTGCCGACCCTGGTCAGTTAAGGACCGAGTCAAGAAAACATGCAGGAAACGACCTGAGTACGACCACAATTCTCGTATGGGCATAGACCTAGCGGATTAGGGTATTCTAGTGGGGCGGCACCCTAGTCATGGCCGGTTTTGATCACGGTATTGTGTTGCGATGAAGACGAAGGAGTATAGAATGTGGATTAAATGACATGTCGAATAAAACCAACGTTGCTTCCCTTTCCTTGATATCTGTGATGCCCCTGCCTTGGCACCACCTACAGTGATACCAAAGAGGAAGCGCCACAGGAGATTGGCGTGAACCAACTCTCACAGAACCACGATGCCGGTACCAGTCCCAGGAAACCTTGCTGGTACCCACGGTCAACGGAGATGTACCACAGCAATTAGCTAAATAAATATATATATACTATACCTTAATAAGTTGTGACTTCGGGCAAGCCCTGAGCAGCAACCTGCAAACAGAACAACAGCAATGGAACGACAGCGTAGCGAGAAACCAATCCACAAGCAACAGCTTGGAATTAGGAAAGAAACCCTAATCTTCACTTCAACTTCACATTTTCTGAATGAGGGAGGAAAGAAATAGATTGAGTACTTACGTACTCAGCAAGTCACAGAAAACGTGAGTTATGCAGGGTTTCAAAGATAGGCTGGGGTTTATTTCGCAAACCTTTTCATTTAAAAAAAATATTTTTGAAAACCTAAGTGCGAGTTGTCTCAATGTGACTGGAAAGAGACTCTCATCTTGATCCTGTCCGCGAATTGCTTTTCAACAACTCAAGCAAAAAAATCAGATTTTTAAATTTTTTAGGTATTCGTATACCGCCTATCGGATCACGACAGCAGTTCAGTGGGTCTGCCCTTAAGCAACTTCCCACTAAATCCTCATCTATTACTTTATTTTCAATTTCGTCCACTCTAGGACATAATCTCATATTTTCTCTATTATTTTCCTTTCACTTTAGTCCTATCCAGGACATCATCTCATCTCATAACTCATCTCAGTGGCTCCTCGAGCCATCCTTAATCTTAACTCAAAACATACACCGCTTTCACTTAGGAAGCCTAAACTATGATGCCATTCGACATCCCGGGTTACACAGTCCCGTTTCAGACCACTTAGGTCATCTATCAGCCACTAAGGCCGATTCTGGTAACGATTCCCAAACCTCAAAACCATTTTCACAAAGCACTAGCAAACAAAACTACGCTAGAGGAATCACTTCATATTTGCCCGTAACCGTGGGCACGGCTGTTTGAACAATTTGTAGACCTTTGCAAATGGTGCATGCTTTTTCCACACGACGCGAGCTTACTCCCACACTGGCCAAGCGGGGAGGTTCGCAACAAGGCCTTTCCAGAGCCTTCCCAAGATAGCACGTTGCCCTATAAATGGGTTCTCTCAACCAAGTACTAGGAACTCATTTCCTATACTCAGGGACGGGGGTATATCACCCTCTTGGCACCCAACCGCTCCCACATTTATTAGCAACCGAAAACCATCCTGGAAACACTAGTTACTCGGCCAGGGGCGTCCCTTTCCACCCGTGTGGTCGCACTGTTATATGCTCAGTGCAATTCCTCAAGGAAACGGTCCTTATATGCGAATATGAAGTGGCACCACACAGGCGATCACTTTGCATCGTGGATTTTCGCAATAAATTTTGTTTCGTAATTTCACCGACATCGCATGTCGGGTTTTTAAACCTTTGAAAATCCTAATTTTTCCCAATCGACAAATAATAGAGAGGTGGGTAGAACCATCGAAATCCATGCTAAGAGAGCATGGTAACCAAGGTACTACAAGGTGGGGTGACAAGGAATAGGTATCAACGTCCTACCGGATGTTATGCAACTACTAGGGAGGTCTGTCTGTTTAACACGCAAACCGAGGCCGAACAATTTAACGTGCACACTAACCATGCAATTTTGCAAACAAAACATTTTAAATTTAGGAGCAATATGGTCAAGGAGTGACTTGTCTCAGTCTTCGTCTTCGAATCCTCGCAAACATCTGACGTCCGACGATTCTCGATACGTCGACTACGCACGAAACGGGAGAAAAACACACAAAACCCTAGAAAGAATATACTATTATTAATAACTAATAGTGCCATGAGGTAGATCTCATTTTTAGAAAAATTTAGAAACTTGAACGGGGTCAATCGGAGTTACGGTTGAAAAGATATGGATTTTGGAAGTTTTTAAGGATTTTGTGGAAAAAGAAAAGGATTATATTTAAATATTTGGAATAAGAATTATATTTAAAAGTTGGTGGCTGACAGGTAGGTCCCTTGGTCAGTGACTGGGAGAGAGAAATGGAGAGGACCACATGTCATAGGGAGGAGAGAGGTTTGACTGGTAGGTCCCACATGTCAGTGGGGTCCACAAGTCAGTGACCAAAAATGGAGAGAGAGAGTCTGACCTAGGGGGCCCACTTGCAAGTGACATATAAAGGTTAATTAAGGTATTTAGATGTATTGGGCCCATCTGTCATAGGAACCAATTCTTAAATAGGGATTAATCGGGTTTTTAATTTAGGCGGGCCCACAGGTCAGAGGGAGGTAGAGAGATTAGGGGCAAATCTCGCAGGCCCGCTAGTCAGAGGGAGGTAGAGGGGAGGAGGCCGGCCATGGCGGCGGAAAATTGACGGAGGACGACGGCCTGGGAGGATTTAGCGAGCGGCGGCTCACTGGAGAAAGTGGAGTGCGGGAATGGAACGAGGGGGATGCGGCGAGGGGGATGGACGGCTCGGATTACTTGGATGGTGGCCGACGGCTACGGGCAACGGCATCCAGTGAGCGGCGGCGAGGTGCGGTCGTTGCTGGCATCCAGGGAGCGGCAAAGGGAGGTTGGGATGGGTTAGGCTGGATGCGATGTCCCGCGGGGAGGAGATAGGAGGGAGAAATTGGGCTCTTACCCTGTGTAATGGCGAGCTCCGAAGCAACGGCAATGGCGGGGCGGCGGCACCCGATTTGGGTGTCTCGCCCATAGCGGTGCCTGGGTACTGACGAAGGGCTAGGGGGGGTTGTGGCGTTCGGGGAATTCAACGGCGTCGGCGGCTTGGTCGATTTGGCTTGGGGCGACGAAATTTGGGGTAGGTCTGAGCGGCGTCAATGGCGGTGGAGAGAGAAGCTTGGGCTTGTCTTGGAGAAATGACTCGACAGGGCGGTGGATCGAGCCTTATTTATAGGCGGCGAGCGGCGGAAGGAGACAAGGAACAAAGGCGGTGCGGGGATGGGGCGTGGCCATGGCAGAGAAGGTGCGACGCGATGGGAGCTTGGTCTACGGTGAGCACTGTGGCCGTCGTCATGCTCCAGTGCCAAGGAGAAAAGGGGAGACCAAGAGAGATGGGCACGGCAGAGACGATGGGACCGGTGGTTGACCTTGGCGACACGGGGGAGAGATATTTTCCTCGGCGGCGTCACGTGCTCCTCATGCCCATTTCGCCAAGCAGGGGGCAGCGGGAGGAAGGAGACGGGCCTGATGTGTGGGGTCCGTGTGTTGGGAAAACTGCGTCCACGGCGCTCGGATAGAGAGCGGCTGACGGGTGGGGCCAGGTGCCAAGGCGAGCGTCGCGCGCGCGAGTGGCCGCACGGGTGTGCGTTGCGCAACTGACTGCTGGGCCTGTGCGGTTAGAGGAGGTGGCGGCCACGCATTCACTTGCTCCCGGGCGGTCACGGTGCGTGGGCCGTGGGCCGGCTCGCCTAGGAGAGCGAATAGGAGGGAGAGAAGAGAGCAGGCCGAGGAGAGGAAAGGGAATAGTGCGGCCCAAGCGAAACAATAACGTTTGATAATTTTCTAGGGATATTTGCATGATTTTGTTGAAGGATTCAATTCAAAATTTGATTTTTGGGGCCCACAAAATCCTTGGATTTGTACTATCAAGGTTGGGATATTTTGTCTAGATATATATATATATATATATATATGGAAGAAATGTATGGGGATTTTGGAGGGAAAATATAATGAAACTCCAAGGGTTAGATTTTATTTTGGATATTTGAATTTTGGAAAAAACAAGGGGGACTTAGAGGAGGGATTTTTAGTGGAATTTTAATAGGGGTCGGAAAAGGTTTTTCAAAAGGAAATTTGGAACTCGATCTGAGGTTTTATTTGGGGAATTATTTCTGGAGGGTTTGGGAGGGATATTTAAATTTGAATTTAATTCTTTGGATTTGAAAGGGTTTGGGTTTACAAGATTTTTCAGGAGTTTCAAAAAGGGCTTTTAATTAGGACGTGGGTATATATATACATATATATGCATATTTATACACGCATATATATACACACACACACTTCTAAAATGAGTTGATTTCTGAGGAGGCTTTTGGGAGGGTTTCAGAGAGGATTCGATCGTCGATAGAAATTTTTGATTGGGGATTTAGGAAGGGTCTCGAAGGAAATTCAAAGGGGATCTCGGATTTGAATTTTTCTAAGAAAATTGTGAGAGAGAGTCGAATTGCGAAATTCGAGTCTCGGAATTTGGAGAAGGTTTGGGATCGAGGATTTTAGGGTTTTCAAGGAGGTTTTGATCTAAGATCTACAGCACTAATTCTGAAGCACACACAAAAAGCCAAAATTTTTTAAATTAGGGTTTTTACTAAAATAGTTTTTAACGGCCCGGAAACCAGGGCGTTATAATATTCCTGGGTCCAAGACTCCTCACACCACTGGCAAGGCGGGATTGGAGTACCAGGGGGTGCATGAGGGCACATAGTCTCTGGAGCGGGTGCCACAATGCTAGAATGTCTAAAAAACTAGGCCGTGACAAGTCTCATGTATTGGGTGCGTCACGGATTGCAGGTAAAGCATACATCCACTGCAGTGTAAGTAAAACTAAACTATTCAAATAATCGTGCTCGCGGTTAAAGGAGCATTATGACTTGTACTAGTCTTGACTAGACTTAGAATTTTCTAAAACTTTGGTTAGAGATGTGGGTGGAATACGGAAGAGGAGACAAACATTAGATATGAGGGTAAGCCGAACCAGGTGTAACTAGGCAAGATGAACACAGCCTTCATGATGGGTTAAATTATCAACTAATGGTGGGTATATTTCAAGTAAAATGGCTAGGTATAGGTTTTGTGAAACATTTTTGCGAAAATTGGCTTTGCGCAATTAAACCCTTGCCTCCCTTGAACCTTGTGAGCATATATTCATGTTGAAGTGGTGGCTTGCGAGTACTCTACGTACTCACCGTTGCTTAATCCCTCTTTTTAGAATTATATACCGAGGGCGAACTGTACGAGCACAACCCGGAGGAGGAGGAGGCACCTAAGAAGGCACCATAGGCCAAGTTGCTAGTCAAGTGCCTGTGGACTAACACAGGGCCACTGCCAATTATATTTCCTTTATCGCACTCTGCATCTTTTGCTAGTTTACCATAAGACATTTGGCTATTTGGGTCCTTTCGCGGGCAATCCCTTTTTGTAATGAACAAGTATTGTAAAACTTTATTCCACAAGTTGCAATGATACTAGTGATCTCATATAAGTGTCAAACTACTGATCCAGTAATTTAATACTTTATACATGGAAGGTTTCCGGTCTTAAAAACCCAGGGCCGACAACATGTCAGCCGTCCGTCATCTGATTGCCCCACTCTCAGACTTGCATCTAACCCCAGTTCTCGAATCCATCGATCGATGGCACCGCAGCTCTAATCCACGCACCGCCGCCCCCGCTGCAAGCCACCCCCATCCCTCGCAGCCACCAGCAACAATGATCAGGCCACCACATCTCCACCGGAGCAGTGCGAGGCGCTAGCTGCATATATCGGAAACCTCCCTCCTCCATTGGCTCCTCCTTGACGGCCTCTTCTCGCCGCTGGCGCCATAAAGGAGGAGCCTGCGTCCGCTTGTGCATGGTGGTACTCGAGGCAAGCAACGCTACCGGCGCCCCATCCGACACAGAAGAAGACGTTGTCCATCCAGCGGCAATCCCAGGCAGCACGTATGCCTCCGGTCCCCGTGTTGCACAAAGGTTGATTGTATAGATAAAGGACCAAACTTGTTGGGATTTAGTTACAAAAGGTGTGATTTCGAGAGCTTATGCGGTTACCGTAATATGCAAAGTGCTTTTCAGTTGCTGCTTGTGTGGCCATGAGAGATCCTGTTTGTGCTAAAGAATCGTGTGATTCCTTTTCATTTTGTTAACTCCGTCATTCTTCTGAATCTTAGGATGTTTGGATTACAGATTATGGTCTCGCTGAATTACAGATGATGGATTGACTTTTCAGTGGATGAAATAAAGATCTCACATTCTGAACTAAATGAGAACTCTCAACGTGTAGAAATAATTGGGCCTGAACTTGCCTCCAACAGGGTATGGAATGGTTAGATGCATCAAATTTCCACCATCTTCATTAGTATCACTAGATCCCTTTTGGACATAAGGGATTTGCTGGTGACTCTGTACTTAGTTAACACAAGAAGTGCCAAAGAAGAGCTAGATTGTAGTTTCGCCCTACTGTTCTTTTCAAGAAAGCAACACTACGGGCAACAATTATCTGATCTTTAGCTTTTTTTTTTTTTCCATATGCTTGTTGTGCAAGATGTTATAATGGATGAGCCATAAAATCTGTCACCCTTCAAATAATTCCATTTTCATGTGTCGCTCCTGTATACACGGTGCAACCAAACTTACACTATGTCAGTATGTCACAGACTCACAATCTCGCACTTTTGTGCACTGGCATGCACCCATGCAGGGATTAAAATAGAGCGGATTATGTATCTGTTTTTATATTTTGAGTGGGATACAGAAATGGACACGAAAACAAACATGAATCATTTCAAATATAACTAAGGATCAATAAAATCGGACACAAATACATAAACAAATATTTTTAGAACATTTAAACTACTCAAATTGCTTGTAAAGATAGAAAATACCCACATATAATTAGCTAATTTAATACAAATATTTAGATCATGGACTAAATGATGTTGATTAAATTCAACACATACAACATAACCAAATATATGCCCAGTTTACATGGTAACATAAATACATACCTACTTTGGATAACATGTCAGAGCAGTAATTATGGGATACTCATTTATTTGAAAAATGTCAGAGCAGTAATTATGGGATACCCCTTTATTTGAAAATATCTTTCCATATATACCGCATACAATTAAACTGTATAGGAAGTAACTTAAGGTAGCAAGGGAATAAGCATATCGAAACAAAATTTTGGAGTCTGGTCCGAGTACACCATAGACAGCTAGATCGTATTATTTATCTACTCACCTGAATTTAACATTAGTACGATAAGAATGACCCTATATAAATAGGGCTACCCTGAGGCCGGGGAAAAAAAATCTAGGAGACAAGCCACCATCACTAGAGCTAATCCACCAAAAGCCTTTCCCATATTTCGTCGAGATCGCATCTTACTGGATTAGATCATAAGATTCTACTATACATCTCTATACTCGACAACATCTCATCAGTAACATAAATAGGAGTAGGGAGTAGGGTCATTACCCATCATCTGAGGGGCTCTGACCTGTATCAACCTGTCTTTATGTGTGACGTTCTTCGTTCCATATCAGGCGCGCAGCCAACCCAAGTGTTGATCGAACGTGCATGGCTTGTGCCATGGAAGAATCGAGAAAGGAAGGAAGGCAATAACCGAAAGTCCGAACCGCATCGCGTGCTTCCATAAATACAATAGAAAAATCAACACCTTCCCGTGTTAACCAATCGGCAAAAACACATATCCCTCTTTCTCTGATGCTAACATGCATATTCTGATTTTTATCAAGCTATATATATATATATAGACGTACGTGACTACGTGAAGCCATACATATATGGATCCATCGACGGCGACCGCGACGACGACGACGGTCGGGGAAGCGCGCACGGGCGTGCGCCGCGTGCCCCGTTCAAGGCTCTGGCTGAGGGTTGGCTGCAGCCAGTTCGCGGCCGTGTTCTTCACCCTGGCCATGGCCCTGGGCTTCTGGCACACCATCCCCGCCTTCTACAGCAGTGCGCCGTGGCGGGTGCCGATGTGGCTGTCGTGGGGCGTCTACATGTCGCTGGCGTCGTGGGTCGACTTCTACGTTGAGCTGTTCCTGCCGCTCACGCCGTTGGCACTGGAAAAGGCCTTCTTCTACGGCGGTGTCCTCTTCGGCTCCGTCGCTCTCGGCGTGATGGAGCTTGCGGTTTTGGCCACCTGTGCCGACGCTCGGGTGCTGGCAGGCTGCACCTGCGTCGTCGCCGCGTGCATCACTGGCGTCGTGGTGTTCTGGGCACGGATTGCTTGTGTCTATCGTGACTAGCTAGCTGTTCGTGTCCCTGGGTGCACCTAGGCACATGTACAATAAGCATGTTATTTTCTTCAATAGGTTACATCTTTTCAGTTGAGTTGAAGTGAGGCAGGGTTTGCCTGCTCACCTTGTTTCATCTTTGCTTAATTTGAGTTCTGAGTTCTCGGAGATGTAATCATCTTTAAATTATATAAAAGAAACATAAGCGTTATTAATTTATTACTCCTTCCGGTTAAAAAGATAAGTCGTTTTAAATGCATGTAGTCAGTATGCATGAGTTAACTGTAACCATAAAATGAAATCTTTTAATTAGGTGCACCAAATTTGTTTTGAACCGTCCATTGTGTGTAGATCTAATGGCTAGTATTAGTCTTACCTCTCATGTGGTAAGAATCATTTATTACTAATTGGAATCAATTAGTATCATTTATAATATTATAATAAGGAAGGAAATAATGCTTCCTTATTTAAAAATACTATAGATTTAGTATTGTTAAAAATATGTACTGGTAATATTCAAACTTTCAAATTTTTTTTTGCCTTCAGTTTATTTTTTTTCAAAAGGGCTAGAGAACAATTCATATATTTTATCTGAATAGGCCAAACATTTCAATTTTTTTAACACAATAGAAATAGAGGCTTCAAATACAATCATGTTTTTCTCCAAATTAAAAAATATATTTAACATAGTTCATATTAGTTTGAATATTTAGGAAATTCCATGAAAAAAATAACATACATTTCATGCACGCATGATTTAAAAGCTTGCATGCATGCTAGACGTGCTTTGGTAAATGGCATAAATGATTAAAGTAAGCTAATTATGTGGTTTAATAGTTTCCTTACTTAGCAATGGCATATTAACAGAAAGAGCTGAAATATTTTTATTGAATAAATAAAGCCCAATAACGAACGGTTAGATTAGATGAAAGCCCTCCCAAGAGCTAAGATGGAGCACCCTAAAAGACCTCCCATAAAAATCATTTAAAATATAAGATTTTGGTATATGCAAATCATTTAAAAGATCTTCCCTAAATGCGAACACCTATATCAAGTCTACGACTTGAATCTGAGTAGTAGGTTCCAACACAAGCAACCTTAACAAGATGAGAAAAGATTAAAACGACTTGTTTTTTTTTATTAAGGGAGTACCGTGATTATAATAAAATTACTATATAAAGGCGATTGATATCCTTTAGCCGGCGTGAGCAAGTGCTACAACCTATCCAATCAATCCCTCAAAACATCTAAGTAATCTCCCTTCAAGATCTGATTTGCTAAAGACGAAACCAGCGAACTGCGCACATGAAAATGAAATAACGGGCTTGTTAATTTTGTTACCAATATTAACCTTACCATAATTTATCAATAGCAAATTTTTGTATATTTTGTTACCAAATTTTGATAGGGTAGGATGTGTTCTGTTTGAAGCCTTTTTCAATTTTGGTAATACCTTTATGAGGGAAAATTTTCATATAAATTTTGATAGGATAGCAATAGTAAATTCAGTTTTACCCTACTAAAATTTTGTATGATTAAAAGTGGTAATAAAGTGAACAGGCCAGCATTCACATATGTCCTCTTTAAAACAGTCCACGATGTTGTACGAAAATAATTAACCACCGAATGTACTTCAACCATACGAACGCAGGATGTACGAGAATACTGAGCACCAACCGATCGAAGATCGAACACGACCCCGGGAAAACCATGCACTTCAAATGTCATCCAGGATACCATCATACTATGTCCGTATGGCGCAGCTTTTTCATTGAAGATCCGGTTATTGTACTCTTTCCATGTGTTTGACTGCTACTATAATGAAAATACACCAAGTTGATCTATAGTACATGAAAGTAGGGCCGTAAAAACGACCACCTGTGGTAAGTTTGCCGTGGGGGTGAGCTGCAGCCGTAAGAGAAAATGTATTACCGCCGGTGGCTACTAATGTGAGCCGCTTGTAAAAACACTATTATTTTTACTATTTTTACAGGCGGCCCACGTTACACGCCGCTTGGTTTTAACGCAGGAGATATGTAACGCGGCATGCCTGAGAAAATAGTGGTGATTTTCTCAGGCAGCCCTCATAAAGAGCCGCTAGCTGTAAATGCTGTGGTAAGCGGCCGCTTAAGTGGACTACCCGAGCTTTCTCTCCTTCAAAAACAAAAATATAGGAGGAAAGGTTTTCAACTTGAAATTTTTGGTGGATTTTGGTATCTAAGATTTGATTATTGTTCTCCTACCTTCTTTATGTAGTTTACTTCTAAATTTGTGTTTTCAATTTGGTGGATTTTGCATTCATGCATAGTGTTCTTATATATATCTAACCTAGATCTATAATTTTTAATTAGCAACTTAGAGCTCAATTTGGTCCAAATGTTTTATGCAACTTAGAGCAATGGTGTTTACTCATCCGTCAATGATGATTATTTAGCAAGATATGGCAATTTTGTGTATATTAAGTTAGTTTGATTTGGATCTAGTGTGGTAGAGAGAGAAACATTAGTATGTCTTAAATTTTTTGGAGATCTAGATTTATTTTTTATTCAAAATGTAAGAAATACTATTTGACAAAAAAGTTAACTCTTTTATATGAAGTTGGATAATGACAAACATTATATGAATTGTAATAATTATTCTATGTAACAGACTTTTTTTATCTTATTTTGTATGAAATTTTTGGTAAATTGTACTTTTATTTATGATAAATTAATTGAACTTGATTACTTTGTATGAAATTTTTAGATAATTGTATGGAATATAGTTAATATTTGTATATTTCCTAATTTGGACACATTTCGATGCAAATAGTTAAGGAAATATACACCCTGTCATATTAAAAAAAATATTACAAGCATCATATACAACTTGTTTGTTTTTTCAATTTGAATTATACTGTCGCTAATTTTTGTACCGTATACAAACTGAATTTTACGGAGGCATGTAAAAGTTCAATTGAATTTCAGATGGTGAGGTCATGGGTGTACGATACGCCAAGATTTCATACGTCATACATTGCAGGAGTTTCTAAATTCATTGATGCTACCAAGGCGCATGCTATGAGTAAGAAGATTAAGAAAATTCATTGTTCATGTGTTGATGGCAAAAACCAGAAAATATAGGGTTGTCTAGATGTAATCAAATCGCACTTGGTGACACGAGGATTTATTAAGAACTACACAATTTGGTCTTATCATGACGACGGAATTGTATCTGAGAGAACCGGCATTGAAGGCGCCGCACCTCAAGAAGATCGCCGTGAAGGTTTCATAGATGGTAGTCATTGTGTTATAGTAGATGAATCCGATGGCTTTTGTTCTGGTGACAATAATTTTAATTTAGAGAATGATCATGCTATGATGGATCATACCAATGGATGTGGTGACAATGATTTCGATTTAGAGGATGATCATGTTGTGATGGATGATATTGATGGCTCTGATGACAATAATTTCGATTTAGAGGAAATGATACGCACACGGAACCGAAAGTGCTATTGGGTCTGCGAGAGGTTTAGATAATTTCGAGAAGTTACAAAAGGCAGCAAAAAACTTTTGTACAATGAGTCAAAGGGTTGTGACAAGGAGTTTACAGTGTTGCGTTTAATGCTTAAACTTCTGAGATTGAAAGCCAAAAATGGTTGGTCCGACAGTAGTTTCAACGATTTATTAGGTGTCTTGAAGAGGTTGTTGTCGAATACTAACTCCCTGCCAACCAACTGTAATGCCCCCTTCCCGGTACCCCCATACGGTGATACCAGAGAGGAAGCACCGCAGGAGATTGGCGTGAACCAACTCCCACGGAACCGCGATGCCGGTACTAGTCCTAGGAAACCTTACTGGTACACGCGGTCAATGGAGATGTACCACAGCAATTAGCTAAATAAATAAATATATGTTATACCTTTATAAGTTGCGACTTTGGGCAAGCCCTGAGCAGCAACCTGCAAATAGAACAGCAGCAGTAGAACGACAGTGCAGTGAGAACCCAATTCACAAGCAACGGCTTGGGACTAGGAAAGAAACCCTAATCTTCACTCCAACTTCACTCTTCCTGAAGAAGGGGGAAATAGAATGGATTGAGTACTTACGTACTCAGCAAGTCACGGAAAACGTGAGTTATGCAGGCTATCAAAGATAGGCTGGCGTTTATTTCGCAAGCCATTTCAATTTGAAAACACTTTCGAAAACCTACGTGTGAGTTGTTTCAGTGTGACTGGAAGGAGGCTCTCGCCTCGATTCTGTCCGTGAATTGCTTTTCAACAACTCGAGCGGACGAAACAAATTTTAATATGTTCTTATGTATTCCTATACCGCCTGTCGAACTATGATAGCGGTTCAGTGGATCTGCCCACAAGCAGCTTCCACTGTATTTTCATCTATTACTTTATTTTCACTTTCACCCACTCAGGACGTAATCTCATTTTTCACTTCAGTCCCATCCAAGACATCATTTTATCTCATCTCATCTCAGTGGCTCCTCGAGCCATTCATAACTCATCTCGATGGCTCCCCAAGCCATCCATATTCTCAACTTATTCACAAACTGTTTCTACTCGGGAAGCCTAATCTATGATGCCATACGACATCCCGGGTCATACAGCCCCGTTTCAGACCACTCAGGTCATCTATCAGCCACTAAGGCCGATTCTGGTAACGATTCCCATACCACAAATCACTTTCGCAGATACTTGCAAACAAATCTACGCTAGAGAAATCACCTCACATTGCCCGTAACCGTGGGCACGGCTGTTCGAACAGTTTGTATAGACCTTTGCAAAGGTTGCACGCTTTAACCCACACGACGCGAGCTTACTTCCCGCACTCGTCAGTGGGAAGGTTCGCGATAGGCTTTCAAGCCTTCCCAGTGATAGCACTTGCCTATAAAGTGGGTGTCTCACTTCTCAACCAAGACCAGAACTCATTCCTACTCAGGACGGGGGTATATCGCCTATATCGGTTCGCACCCAGCCAGTCGACATTTATAGCAACCGAAAACCATCCTGGGAACACTAGTTTACTCAGCCAAGGGTGTCCCCATTCCACCCATGTGTGGTCGCACTGTGAGATGCTCAGATGGAATTCTCCCAAGGAATCGCGTCCTTATATGCGAATAATGAAGTGCCACCACACAGGGATCACTTTGCAACGGAAATTTTCACAAATAAATTTAATTTCGCAGCAAACGTCGCCGACATCGCATGTGTCGGGTTTTAAATCTTTGGAACCAAATTTTTCAAATCGACAAACAATTGTGTTTGTGGTAGAACATCGAGCGCGAATCCATGCTCAAAGAGCACGTAACCGAGGTACACGAGGTGGAGCGACAAGGAATAGGATACCAAAGTCCTACAGGTTTATGCAACTACCCGGGCAGGTCCGTTCGGTTCGACACGCAAACCGAGGCCAAACAATTTATACGTGGGCACACTAGCAATGCAATTTTACAAACAAAACATTTTAAATTAGGAGCAATATGGTCAAGGAGTGACTTAGCCTCAGTTTCTTCATCTTCAAACTTCGCGAGAATCCGACGTCCGACGATTTTCTGACGTGTCGACTACCTGCGAAACGAGAGAAAAATACACAAAACCCTAGAAATAATATACTATTATTAATAACTAATAGTGCCATGAGGTAGATCTTATTTTTAGAAAAATTTAGAGACTTGAACGGGCTTAATCGGAGTTAGGTTTAGAAGATTATGATTTTTTGGAAGTTCTAGGGATTTTTCTGGAAAAGAAAAGGGTTAAATGAATTATTGGGAAAAGAATTATTTTGGGAAATAGGGCTGATAGGTGGCGCCCTTGAACAGTGGCAGGGGAGAGAGATAATGAGGGCCGGCCCACTTGTCATGGGCATAGAGAGAGGAGGGGGGTTGATAGGGTGGCCCTACATGGCATTGACTAGAGAGGAGAATGAGAGAGTGACAGGGGCCCACAGGAAGTGAGAGAGGGAGTTGCTAATTGTGCTTTAAGGCTGTTTATGGGCCCAGGTGTCATCCATACCGAGAAATAAAGGGAGGGGAACCCACATGTCACTGTTAGAAGCAGGATTTGTGATCAACTGTTATTTACTTCCGATGGGGCCCATATGTCAGGGGGTACTTGGAGTGTTATGGAGTGGGCCCGTAAGGGCGAGACCGAGAGGGAGCAGGGGTGCCGGACGGGAACAGGGTACACCGGTGATATACGCGCACGCGGCCGGGGTTGCGCCGGCGATCGACGGCAAGGGAGGGAGCAGTGGCCAACAGGGAATGGAAGTTCGGAAGGGATGAGGTAGGAGATTGTTCGGCTCGGATTGAGCTATTAGTGCCGGCAGCGGCGGGCGGCGCATCCAGAGGCGGTGGAGAGAGAGGGGTGCTCCAGTGGCGCGGTAGCGCGCCGGGCGAGCCTGGGCAGAGGCGTTTCGGCTCGGACATGGAGGAAAAGAGAGCTAGGGAGAGGGCTCGCCGGGAAAGACTTGAAACGGGCGCGGCAGAGGACTCGCCAGTGGCGCGCGCTTAGCCGGGACGCTTGAGCTCGTCTTAGTTCAGCAACGCTCAAGGGAAGAGGGAGCGAGGCGGCCCTCGGAGCAGCAGGAGAAATGAGAAGGCTATGCATCACGGGGCTTGGGGCAGCGAGAAAAGGGCAGCCCGAGCTGCATTAATGCGGCGAGCCCGAAGCTCGCTGCGGCGCGGCGAGACAAGGAGGAGGAAGCGGAGAGAGTGGTGATCAATATAGGCACTCGAGAATGCACGACCCTACAAGAAGAGAGGCGGTGGAGACTGGATTATTTTCTGCGCGGTGCGCGGCAAGCACGGGGTCGCATTACGACAAAGCAGCGGCGAACGCAGATGTCTGTGTCGGAAAAAAGGAGGAAGGGAGCATGGCGCGGCAAAGGCGATGGGACTAGACAGTGGAGATGGGTTTGACCTAGGAGCTCGGCCGAGAATTTTCGCGGGGCGATAAGGGCATCGAGCACGTACCCGCGTGGGAAGGAGAAAGTGGGGGCGCTAGGAAGAAGAAAGACGGGCCGGGCGAGGCGGGGCCCGGCTGTCGG
>RYFJ01002062.1:0-177303 GCA_003991445.1 Oryza meyeriana var. granulata
GAGTAACCAGAGAAATGATGCCATCAAGCTGATTCTAGCCTCAAATTTTATTCTAAGTTTCCAGATGTTGGCACATAAGCATTTTGCATACAAACACACGAAAGTGAGAAACACTAGGCCTATGATCAACCGCAGCTCATTTAAGAAGTTTTACCAACTTGATCTCAAAATACACGATTTGAAACATAGCATGCAGCAGTAGATATGGCTTCAGCCCAAAATTTTTAGGAGTAGAAAATTATCTAGCACTAAGTCTTAGCCATCTCACCAAGGTTTCTGTTTTTTCTTTCAAGCTACAACCATTTTGTTGTGGCACTCTTATGGTGAAAGAGAATTGATGTTCAAGACCCTTTTCAGCCCAAAAATTGAATCTAAAAGAAGAATTTTTTTAAATTTCAGATCATTATCACTCTAATAGCTCTAAGAGCTCCTAGGTGATCCAACAGATAGTCTAAGAGTTAGATTAAAAAAACTAAAAGCCTCATCTTAGATGCCTATAAATATAAACCCCCAAGAGTATCTAGAGAAGTCAATCAACTATTACCCCAGCAACGTACCACTTACCTTCTAAAAAGATTGAACTCGTGATGGTCCAATAGATGTATCAAGGTGTAGAAGTTTGTCCTGGTGCGTTTGTCATCAAATATAGTAAGAGTGGATGTGAACATGCATGCATCTTACCATGTCTATGCAGAAAGAGCATACTATAATTGCTATCAACCCTTAAGCTTAGGCAGACCACGTATAAGATCCAAACGCACTAACACGTGTTTAAATTGATCAAAAGCCAACATGGCAGGTCTACGATGCCAAAAAATAAGTCTTTAAAATCATTGGCAACTAGACACCTATGCTTAACAGAAGATGACACATCAAAATCAGCTTTAAACACTTTCCCAAAACGTGTAATATTAAAAACAAGATCTCCTGAAAAGCAATCTAATACTCTTACATCTACCTTTCTTAAAGCACACTTCAAGATCTTCATCAATCATTTGTAAACGAAAAGCAAGTTATATTTCAAGGTTCTCAACAAGAGCCACACATCCTTGAACATTAAACTTATCGCTCACCTTTACTGTACCTTTAGCCACAACCATAGAAGTAGAAGCATCTCCAAAAGTTACCTTTTCAACATGCAATGCTCCTTGTGAGATAGGAGAACAATTCTTATCACCAGACATGTGGTGTGTGAGCATCCGGAATCCACTAGCCAAACATTCTCCTTTCTCGCGCGAAGCCTACATAGAAGAAAGCAGTGTCGAGGTCCTCAGTACCGGAGTTAGTATATAATAGCATTAGGAATCCAGTACTGAGACACATGACGCACACCAGTAGACATAACACAAGTATTTTTATGCAAAGGTTAGATCTGTCATTACCTCATGTTAGTAGAACTAAAGGGGCGTGTCTTTCTCAAATTAGACCAAGCTTTAGCCTTTTCTCTCATTTTTTGTTTGGCTAGTCTAAAACAAAATTCTACTTTATGTCCATCTCTACCACAATAAGTGCAAGTGTACTTAACTTTGTATTTAGCTTGAGAAGTAGAGGCTACTTTTGCATTTATTGTGCTAGAAGATGACATAATACCAGCAGATTTAAAAATCATCCTTTTAGGTTCATTGACTATCTCAATTATGCCACTTCCAAGGGATTTAACAATAGTTGGAGCATGAGTCTTAGAATAATCATAAGGATCAAAACCCAAACCAATTTTAAATTTTTCAGAACTATTTTTGATTCAAATTTGATTCAAACTTTTAGTTCCTATCTTTCCTTGCAAATAATCAATACGATTCAAAAGAGTGGCACAATTCTTACAAGATACATGCTGAAATCTATCATTTTTACCACAATTAGAGCATGAAAGAACCTTATGGGTAGCAAGATCTTCTTTTAGTTGTGCAATTTTAACATCAGTATCTTTTATCTTCAAAGCAAGATCTTCTTTTAGTTGTGCAATTTTAACATCAGCATCTTCTAACTTCAACTTAAGAACATTGCATTTATCACAAGAGACAGGATCATCAATTTTGACAGACATGTTGTTTCATTTTCCCTCCTTTTCTAGCCTAAGTTCCTTTAGTGTAGAAGCATGCATATCTCTTAGAGAAGTAAATTCAGCATAAACTAAATCACATGATTTGCAGGAATCATCTATACGAGTCAAAGTTTTAAGTCTTGCAATCTCATCATTTAATTTTTCAAACCAAGGCATCTTTGTTTCTTATACTTTTTATCTCTCTTCTCTATAAAGTACCAAGTTTTTCAACGGCATAAGCTAAATCATCATAAGAAGGTTCTACCCTCATTGTCGCTGTCGTTGTCGATGTCACTATGGTGACGCTCTGCTACTTGCCATCATACATAGACCACATCAAGCTTTTCTTGTCTTTGAAAGTAGCATCATCATCACTCTCGGTGTCCACATCGCTTAGATTTTCCTGTTCAAGAGCAGAGAGAACACGGTGCACTACCTTTCTTGTTCAAAATACCCCTTCTTCTTAGTGCTCCTGAGTGGTTCGCCTTCTTGTCACTCTCTACCTGTCTTCCTCCTCATCTCATCCCTAGAAATTCTTGCTAGAAATTTTGGACATTTAGTAACGAGGTGATTAAGCGAACCACATTCAAAACATCTCCGAGGCTCTCACCATTTGCTCTCTTGTCTGATCGAACATTTGCAAAGCTTTTATGAAGCGAGTGGAGAGGAGTGCCAAATCATCTTCAGAAGTTTGTTCTAGCTGTTTTATCAGTTAGTGAAACAAAGAGGACAAAGCATAGTTAGATGAAAGAGTTATCACCAATAGAGTTGTTAGTTTGTGAAGCTAAAGCTATTGATTTATTAGCCATATTTTTTCTAGCCAAAACATCTAGCTCATGAGTTTTCAATTTAGAATAAAGCACATCTAATGTAAGTGTACTCATGGTAGTAGATTCTCTAATATATGTTACCTTCATCTCCCATATAGACATATCTAAGCCTCCTAGCAATTGACGAGAATTTTAGCATCGTGTATATGAACATTAACAGAATGCAAGTTGTTAAGAATCTTGTTAAAGTGAGCAAAGAAGTCATCAAGAGATTCACCGGGTTTCATCTCAAAACGCATATATTCCTTTTTATACACATCTTGATGTACCTCTTTTACCATGTTTAATCCTTCGTAATAATCAAAAGTGCTGTCCATCACCTCATGTGCGCCTGACTTGAGATGCACCACACGGTCAAAGTCCGCTTCTTCCTAGCCCTTGACATAATCAAATTCGCTCGCCTTCATTAGCCTCCATACGTGGCATGTTCGTGCTGTACTACACTACATCGTTTTCAGGAACTTGATATGGCTTATAGATCTTCTCCCATATCACAAAGCCTTGAGCTTGAATGTATGCTCTTCTTTAGCCCTCCAATACTGAAATCAACACCATTGAAAAACACAAGGTTTGTGGAAAATACCTATCCATCGACATATTTTCTAATCGCCGGTTAAGATCAATTAGAAAAGATAATAAAATAAAATAACCTTTGCTTCTGAACCACTTGTAGGATCGACTCACACTAAGATAGGCAATCAGAGGGGGGGTGAATGATTGCGTAGGTCAAAAATAAAATTTAACACTTTCCCCTAATCACAAAACCTGAAAAACCGCATTTTCAGAATCTGGACAGAACGCTGTTTCGTCACTAAACAGAATGTAGTCGTAGATCCGTAACTCCGATCGACCTGAAAATTTGTCGGAATAAACTAGACAAAATTTGCAAACAAACCCAACTGGAATCACATCAATCGAACCACTGGATCTTGAGATATTAATGAAACAATATTACTGAACAGAAGTTGACGGAAATTAATTAAACCCTAATTAATTGATTAAACGAGATCCGAAGATAATTAACCAACCAAACTTTCTAGAACACTAGAAAAAACACCCTAGCTAGATTTTAGATCAAACAAACCAAACCCAAATCTTACAGAAAAACAAATAATCTAAAATCCATTCCTGGCACTGCATAAAGATGAACGAGAAAGAGGAATTAATTATCACACTAATCTTCCATAAACTTTACCTTTATTATCAAGATTGTGCTTACAAGATGTTTCTCCAAAAGATTTCTCCACGACAAATTCGCTCTCTAGAAACACTAAAAAAAACTCTCCAAAAATTAACAGGGAGTCACTATTTATAGAATCAAAACACCTTCGTGGACCATTTGGACTGTTGGCTTGCCTGGACCGCGGTAGGCCCACGCACCTCCCTGCACGCGTGCAGGTCATGTGCTACAGTACCTGCATACTACAATACTGCATGTACTGTAGCACCATGTCACGTACTCCTTTCTTTTTTTGTTCTAGCGTTTATACACTGTCTTGCGAAGCTGTTCGTTCTGAATATCTTCCTACACGGTTTTCGCCACCCGGGTGGTGGGTCACCTTGGTGTTTCACCTTGTCCACCGGGCATCCTTTACCGTTGCTGGACCTAAACTCCTCCCTGAGTTTGATTCCCAATCCCACGCGTTGACCAAAGTTGACCCCAAGTACCTACCACACAAAGATAGACCAAACACACCGTTTTCGGGCACATATATTCGCAACCTGACCCATGTCAGTCGTACACATGCTCATCACACTTTTCAATGCCAAGTTCAAAAATCACAAGATAAGCCAATTTTTCAGCACATGATTTTACAATTACCAAAAACCAAACTTTTCGAATAAAAAGTTACCTCTGAACCAATGAAGTTAATTTTACTTTAATCAAGATCTCCAACCTTTCTGGGAGATGTAGGTCCGACCTTGTCCTTGCCGCTAGTTCTGACCCGTGTCCTTGCTACTGGTCTGACCGCCAATTATCTCCCGGTCTAACCGCCTGCAACCAGACTGAAAACGATCTCGACAAAACTCCTGAATGACAATGCCAATCTTGAAGAATTATTCTCTTTATTGCATCAAGATGTGTTTACAAAGTGCATATAAAGCACTCCTTTCTCTCTCAAGGCTAAACCCTAACTTTTCTCTCTTCCAAAGGTTATGCTCTAGGGTCTTAACCCCTCATTTATTTATACCTAAAACCTTCTACACAAAGTAGGAGTAGAACTCCTAGTCCCACTAGGACTCAAACCTTCAATTACCAAATCTAATTACAATTTACCAAATTAAATTCTTCTTTCCATGGCCAACTCGGACTCCCTCACATGCAGGAGTACTGTAGCAGCACTATCCGATCATTGTAGCACTGATCTGAGTACTGTAGCACTGGTCCGAGCACTGTAGCACTGATTTCCGATTTTGCTCCAAAATTATCTACAATTTTTCCGACACTTGCATATATAATTTGCAAAGTCTGTTGTGAAGACATCCCACATGGTGTCCATCCACCATATGCCATCTTATGTTTAATCTCATCACCCGGCGTCCTTGATCTTTCTGGACCTCAACTCCTCTCTGAGTGTAGTCACGATCCTATCGTTGATCAAGATTGACCACAAGTCACATACATACAAATAGACAAAACAACCGTTTCTGTGCACAGATATCGCAACCTGACCCACATTAGTCACACACACTCACGCCAACTTCCACATATATTTTCAAACCAAATTTCATTAAATAAGTCATTTATAAAGCCAATTGTTCATCACAAAATATTAATCATGACAATGATTCTACAATCTCCCCCTTGATGAACACATTGGCAATATCTCCAAAATATAAATTGGTGTTTGTGAAAATAAAAAAACAAAATGAAAAGAAAAACTCTCCCCCTTTAAAAAGAAATAATTTCTACCCATGATGCAATTCAACCAAGCAAACAAAAAAGACTATTTTTAAAAATTGAAAATTATCTTTTGTGTGTATATTTCTCCCCCTTTGACAATGATTACATCAAGAAAAAAATGTGGAAGCTTTGTTTACTTAGAGCAATCCTAAGACATGTGTTGCAAGATAAGAGAAATAAATTGCTTAACTAGATAACAAGCATGTATTAGAGTATAAACATGAGACAAAGATATAACGTTTAAGATCAAATCAACACTAGAAATATATGATTTCAACGATTTATAATGCAATATATTTACTAGTACATAGATTGAACAAAATACCCTTATACCTAGTCAAGTTGAAAAACATATTCTTTCTCAAAAATTTTGCTCATAAGAGAATATATGTTTTTTCTCTCTTTTTTTTCTCCAATTTATTTTGGGTACGTCCTTATAGTGAATACTGTTTCCAAGGATTCAGTACCCATTTTTTATCTCTCTTCAGATACGTCCTTGTGGTGAATACACTTGCTAAGGATTCGGTATCCATTTTTTCCTCTCTTTGGATACATCCTTGTGGTGAATACTCTTGCCAAGGATTCGGTATCCATTTTTTTCTCTCATAAAGTAAAGACATTTTTGAGCATTTGAGGAATGAAAATTCAACAAAGAATAAATATAAGCATAAATTATTCAAACTTAGCACTAGTTTTAATATTGCATATTTATTTAATTCAAATAAAAGAATTTAAGTGTCATGTTTCATGTCCCTTAAAAATAATATCAAGGACTCATATAAATACTAAAATCCATAAAAGCTATACTAGAGACCAGTAAACTTCAAGTATCTTGCTAGCAAGCAAAAGATACACTCATAGTAAAAACAAAGCTCCACTTTTTCGTCTTTTGATTTATGTTTTACTCCCCCTCACAACATACCAAACGGATGAACTACCCCCAACTCTCCTCGAAGAAAAGCAAAACAAGAAGAATCTAAAGGTTTTGTGAAAATATCCACCAATTCCAATTTGTATCAACAAACTGGAGTATAATATCCCCTTTTTCAACATGATCCCTTAGAAAATGAAAACGAATGTCAATGTGCTTAGTGCGTGAATGTTGCACCGGATTTTTAGCAATGTTTATAGCACTTGTGTTGTCACAAAAGATTGAAACTTTATCAAAACTCAAACCATAATCTTTCAAAGTTGAAATCAACCAAAGAGTTTGTGAACAACAACTTGCAGCGGCAACATATTCAGATTCAGCAGTTGATTAAGCAACATTAGATTATTTTCTAGAAGACCATGCAACAAGAGAAGTACCGAGAAAATGACATGTACCACTTGTACTTTTTCTATCTATTGTACAACCTCCAAAATCCACATCCGAAAAAGCATGTAAACTTATAGATGATGAAGTAGAATACAATATCCCAAATTCAAGAGTATGTTGTAAATACCTTAAAATGCGCTTGACAACTTAAAGATGTGAAACACGAGGAGAAGCTTGAAATCGAGTGCACAAACACATAGCAAATTGTATGTCTGGCCTTGATGCAGTGAGATACAATAGCGATCCAATCATACTTCGATATTCCTTTTGATCAACAGCCTTGCCTTCTTCGTCTAGATCCAAAACAGCAGTAGATCCCATTGGTGTTGAAATCGGCTTACGATTCTCCATCTCAAAACATCGTAAAAGATCTTTTGTGTACTTTGTTTGATGTACAAATGTTTCGTGTGCTGTTTGCTTGATTTGCAATCCCAAAAAGTAACTCAACTCTCCCATCATACTCATCTCAAACTCCCTGCTCATTGTCTCAAAAAATTATACAACCAAAGCGTGAAAAGTACAACCAAAAATGATATCATCTACATAAATCTAAACGAAAAATTGATCATTACCACGCTTTAGAACAAAGAGAGTTTTATCCACTTTTCACATTTGAAAACCTTTCTTAAGCAAGAAAATTTTCAATCTATCATACCATGCTCTAGGTGCTTGTTTTAAACCATACAAAGCTTTAGACAATTTGAAAACATGATTTGGAAAATTTGAATCTTCAAAACCAGGTGGTTGTCTAACATATACTTCCTCCTGTATAAAACCATTTAGAAAAGCACTTTTAACATCCATTTGATATAATTTAAAACCTTTTAAAGTAGCAAAAGCTAACAAAAGTCTAATTGCTTCAATCCGAGCAACTGTAGCAAAAGTTTCATCAAAATCCAAACCATCAATTTGAGTAAAACCTTGTGCAACAAGCCTAGCTTTATTTCTTACTATTAAACCATCCTCATTTTGTTTGTTTTTGAAAATCCATTTAGTTCCAATAATATTATGACCAGGAGGTGGTTCAACTAAGGTCCAAACTTTATTTCTTTCAAAATTCTCAAGTTCTTCATGCATGGTGTTAATCCACGATTCATCAATTAATGGATGTGACACACCTTTAGGTTCGAAAGAAGCAATGAATGCAGAATGAGCAAAGAAATCAGTAGATATCACCTTAGATCGTGTAGTACGTTCATGTATGTTACCGATAATTTGTTCCAGAGGATGTCGACGTTGAATGTGCAAAGGAGCAACAACATCATGGTCTGAACCTGAAATTGTTGAAGTTGCTTCTGGAGATCCATCAGACTTGATTTGGCACGAACCCGAGCTCTCTAGACCCTCCCAGTCTGACCAGCTCTCTGCCTCCGGTCGGACTGTCTGGTTGCCATCGGTCGGACTGATCTAAGGGCCGGTCGGACCTGCCACCACTTCGACCTCTTCTTCTTCGTCGTCGCTGTCATCCTCAAATATGCTTTCATCCTCCCCCTGAACCTATGACAAAGTACCTGTAATTTCTGGTCTAGTACCTGAACTAGCCTCATCAAAAGTAACTTCACAAGTTTCTACAATCTTGTTAATTCCCAAAACAAGCACACGGTAACCACAAGAGTGAGCGGAATATCCAAGAAAAATTCCATCAGTTGAACATGCCTCAAATTTATCCAAATTTCCAGATTTTAACACAAAGCACTTACATCCAAAAACACACAAATGTGATGGCCAAAGCGAAGCTCAAAAGAAGTTTTTCCAAGTTTAGATCTCAAGAAAACACGATTGGAAATATAACAAGCTGTATTAATGGCTTCAGCCCAAAATTTTCTTGGAGTATGATATTCATCAAGCAAAGTCCTAGCCATCTCAATCAAAGAACGATTTTTCCTTTCAACAACACCGTTTTGTTGAGGAACACGTGGAGAAGAAAATTGATTCTCAAGACCTTTTTCAGCACAAAATTGTTCAAAAGAAACATTTTTAAATTCTCCACCATTATCACTTCTAATCATTCTCAAGGATCTAGGAAGTTCAAGAGCCAAACGAAGATATAAGTTTCAAAAATGATCAAAAGCTTCATTTTTAGTTGTCATAAAATAAACCTAAGAATATCGAGAGTAATCATCCACAATAACCAAAACATACCATTTCCTCCGACAGATTGCACTCGAGCTGGACCAACAGTGTCCATATGTAAAAGCTGTCCTGGTGCATCAGTCATCACAGAAACAATTGGGGCATGTGAAGAAGCAACCATCTTAGCATGGCGACAGGGGGAACAAACCAAATCAAGATCTTTTTTGAGTTTTGGCAAACCATGAACAAGATCCGAACCACTAATTCTAGTAAGATGATCAAAACCTATATGTCCAAGTCTACGATGCCAAAACATTAAATCCTTTGAAAATTTAGCAACTAGACATGTAATCTCAGAAGAAACACAATTCTCAAAATCAGCTTTAAAAACTCTTCCATAACAAGAAATTCCCAAAACACAAGATCCAGAAGAATCAAGAATTCTACTATCAGATTTCTTAAATCTAACTTCAAAATCCTCATCAATTATTTGAGAAACTAAAAGCAAATTGTATTTCAAATTTTCAACCAAGGCGACATCTTTCAAAGTAAATTTGTCACTTACCTTGACCGATCCTAAAGCAAGAATTGTACTAGTAGAAGCATCTCTAAAGATAATCGATTCCGTCTTGGATGTCGGTTTGAGGAAGGAGAACCAATTTTTATCACCAGTCATGTGTCGCGAACAAACCGGAGTCCATTATCCACATGTTTTCCTTCCTTGCCATAAAAGCCTACAAACACACAGATGTCGATGCCTTAGTACTGGGGTTAGATAAAAGAAATTTAGGAATCCAGTACTGAGACACATGACCAGAAGAACCAATAGGTATAACCGTATGAGTAAAACTAGTACCACATTTATTTTTCATAAAAACTCACTGAGTCCGGTCTGACCAGCAGTAGTACTACGGTTGGACCGCTGGCCAGTCTGACCAGTGTCTATACGTCGGTCATTTAGAAGGTTGATGATTAGTAAAATAAGCATGTGGATCAAAACCTAACCCTCTATTTGTGTGCTTACTTTTGATTGACCTAAAATCATGTTAAGTTTCTTTTTACCATCAGAAAATCGTTGCAAGGAACTTTTCAAATAAGAAACTTCTTTTGCCAAGTTAGCACATTTTTCACAATCTACAAAAACTCCTTTTTGTTTTTTACAGTTTGAACAAGAAATCATCTCATGAGTTTTCACAATATTCTCCATATACTCAACATGACCAAGAGCATTTTTCACTTTTATCTCATTCAAAAAACATGTTGAACAAGTTTTAGAACTTGAAACCTCCTTGTGTTGTCTAATTCCTTTAGCACATAAAACATTGAACAAAGAACTTGCACCAAAAGCAACTTTATATTTTTTTAAAAGATTTTTTTGTCAAAACTAACTCATTAGCAATACGAGAATATAAAGCAAGACCAAGAGCCAAAGAAGTTTCAAAAACTTTTGTTTTCTCAATTTCATATTCTAATCTCAAATAGTTATTAGCATGAACATCTCGAAAGAAGAAATTTCAGAAAATAAAACATCACAAGATGTGCAATTATCATCATCAGGAATTAGAGATTTCAATCTAGAAATTTCAGCATTAAGAGATTCAACAATAAAGTCATGTTGTTTTATCTTTTTCTCATATTTTTGAATCTTAAAGCCAAGAGAAACAATAATATCTTGAAAAGGTGTTACCTCAATGTGTTTGTTATCAGAATCAGACTCTCCAGATGTTGATCCTCCACGAGCCATGAGGCATACTCCAAAGATGTTTTTGCCTTTGTCATCATCTTCTTCCTCACTACCAAAGTCGACGTCACTTGCTTGTTCAAAGGCAGCACACACTTTGTTTAGCATCTTCTTGTAACTTTCTTTGTTTCTCTTGCCTTTAAATATCTTCTTCTTCTTCTCGTTTTTGCTTTTGTCCTCTTCATCTTCCTTTGTTCCTTTCCTGAGCTTAGGGCAATTGACGCGAATGTGATTAGGCTCTCCACATTCAAAGCACCGGATTGGACCTCCTCGTTTCCTGCTTCTTACATTATTCAAAGCTCGAGAGAGTCTGTTAGTTAACAAAACCAAGTCCTCCTCCGAGATTTGCTCGAGTTGGTCATCGGACATGGCATTAAAAGCAGTTAAAGAAAGTGATGAAGAAGCATAGACTGAATAACTAGAAGAAGACACTAAAGCAGAAGATTTTGAATCAATTTTTCGTGAAAGAATATTCATCTCATGTGTCTTTAATTTGGTATACAAAGATTCCAAGGTTAAAGTATTCATGTTTACAGATTCCTGAATAGATGTAACTTTCATCTCCCAAATAGACATGTCAAGACCATTCAAAAGATGCCGAGAAACTTCAGACTGAGTATAATTAACATCATAAGCATCATCAACAGGACGAATATCACTCAAAATTTTGTTAAAGCGAGCATAATAATCATCAAGAGCTTCTCCAGATTTCATCTCAAATTTCATATACTCCTTTTTAAAAACATCTTTACATAGTTCCTTGACGTTAGAAGATCCTTGGTGAAAGTCACACAAGGCCTTCCACATCTCATGCGTAGTTTCAAAATGAGAGATTCGATCAAAATCAGAACGAGAAACTCCATTTAAAATATAATTGCGAGCTTTACAATTATTTTCAAAATCAATTTTATTAGACGTAGTAATCTCTTCAGGAATAACATAGGGTTTTGAAACTTTTTGCCAAATATCGAAGCCTTGGGACATAATATAAGATTGCATCTTTTTGCACCAATAAGGAAAATCAACTCCAACAAAAACATGTGGCTTAATTGAATATTTATCCGCCATGGCAACTCAAGATTGATTAAGATCAAAAGAGAAACAAAAACAAGGCTCTGATACCACTTGTAGGATCGAAAGACAAGAATTAAGCCTACCAGAGGGGGTGAATAGTAGGATTACCAAAAACCAAACTTTTCGTGGAATAAAAAGTTAGCTTTGAACCAATGAAGTTAATTTTAATTTAATCAAGATCTCCAACCTTTCTGGAAGACGTAGGTCTGACCTTCTCCTTGCCGCCGGTCTAACCGTGTCCTTGGTACCAGTCTGATTGCCAATTATCTCCCGGTCTGACCGCCAATTATCTCCCGGTCTGACCGCCTGCAACCAGACTGAAAACGATCTCGATGAAACTCCTGAACGACAATGCCAATCTTGAAGAATTATTCTCTTTATTGCATCAAGATGTGTTTACAAAGTGCATATAAAGCACTCTTGTCTCTCTCAAGGCTAAACCCTAACTTTTCTCTCTTCCAAAAGTTATGCTCCAGGGTCTTAACCCCTCATCTATTTATACCTAAAACCTTCTACGCAAAGTAGGAGTAGAACTCCTAGTACCACTAGGACTCAAACCTTTAATTACGAAATCTAATTACAATTTACCAAATTAAATTCTCCTTTCCACGGCCAACTCAGACTCCCTCACATGCAGTAGCACTGTAGCAGAACTGTCTGATCACTGTAGCACTGATCCGAGTACTGTAGCACTGATTTTCTATTTCCTTCTCCGGTTTTGCTCCAAATTTATCTACAATTTTTCCGAAGCTTGCATATCTAATTTGCAAAGCCCGTTGTGAAGACGTCCCACACGGTGTCCATCCACCGTGTTCCATCTTGTGTCCAATTTCATCACCCGGCATCCTTGATCGTTCTAGACCTCGGCTCCTCCCTGAGCGTAGTCACGATCCTACAGTTGACCAAGATTGACCACAAGTCACCTGCACACAAATAGACAAAACAACCGTTTCTAGGCACAGATATCGTAACCTGACCCACATTAGTCACACACACTCACGCCAACATCCACATATATTTTCAAACCAAATTTCATTAAATAAGTCATTTATAAAGCCAATTGTTCATCACAAAATATTAATCATGACAATGATTCTACATTTTGCTCTGTTTTTGTTCCAAGTAGAAGATAGTCGACTGCTCAGAGAGAATGAACAAGGTCTTGACTCAGCTCGCCCCCCATCTTCAACGATTGGGCCAGCTCCAAGCCGACAAGGCCAACTGGAACAGTCTAGCCAGGAGAGGGAGACTTGGCTAAGGGGAGCAGTTGAGCTATGGAAGCCATGGGCCCCGGGTACCTCATCACAAGCATATGGGCCACTCAGATAGAGGATGGGCCGAGTCTTGTAGTTAGAGATATAGTAGCATCGGTAGATTTTGCTTTATATAAAAAGAAATATACAATCTTACCCAGGTAAGATATATCTATAAGAAGGAAATCCCTTGGCCGTATCTGGTTGGGATTCCTACCTTGTACCCCTACCCCCCAGTATATAAGGGGAGGCAGGGCGCCCCCTGAGGGCACAAGATCATTGATCAACACAAATCCTCAAAGGAATACCACCATAACTGGACGTAGGGTATTACCTCACCTCGAGGGCCTGAACTAGTATAAAATCTCCTTGTGTTCCTTTGCAATCCACCGAGTTTCCCCTTGCCGAGTAGCCCTATAATCATATTGCCGATATAAAACATCGACAGTTGGCACGCCAGGTAGGGGTCTGGTGAGTTTGACATCTACAAGCTCGATGGATCCAGCAACCAGAGTCGATGGCAGCAAGTTCTCCCCTAGAGACACAATAACCTTCGGAAGCCTCGACTTCAACGCCGACTAGATCGGCAATCTCACCTTGGTCGACGAACCAATCCAACCGGCCGAGGAACTAGCCGACTCCTCGCCAGTCGGCTCACAAGACGCTGCAATGACCATCATCAATCCGACGCAGCAATCTTCAATTCCGCCGAGCTTCGGGACAACTTTCTCTTTCGGCGTCCGACTCGCGCTAGGCCTCGAGCTGGCCCAGGTAGGGCTAAGAGGGGGAGAGATCGTTAATCTCCCTGGCAGACCTGACGGCGCCATGGATCTACATCCCATGCAGTAGACCCGATCTCTTGCGATTCAGTTTGGACACGGCCAAGCGCCATTTCAGATTGGATCTAGAGAGGTCGGAGTTGTTCTTACTCCGATGAATTACTCGGACTCCGACTCCAAGTCGGACAACGGTTCGAACACTAGTTCGGACTCCAGTCTGGCAAGTTTTCTCCTGGCCCGTGAGATCTTCATGGCTTCAACACCACCATCCGAGGTGCGCCGACGACAAAAGGAGCAGCTGGAGGAGGTGCACCGACTACGACAACAGGAGGAAGCTGACCGCGCGGCTCGCAACGACGGGCTACGCAAGGCTGGGTGAACCGCTTAGCAATAGATTCTCCAGACCAAAGTCGGCGACCACGACGTCTTCGTCACACCACAATAGAACGTCATGGCCGCCACAACTCTGCTGGACACACTCTAGCTCAGGCCTGACCACTAGGCCACCCCGACTATCGCCAAGATCAAGGCGATGATTACAGCTACCGCCTGTCAGCAGCAATAGCAGTCGGGCGACACACTTGTGTTGACCAACCGGTCGGGTTCTCCGGTGGCAGGATCATCTACGTCAGCACAATGCCGGGCGGCTGGCTCTAGTCGGCCACATGAGGAATCATGGCAAGCATCACTCGGCGACACCAACAACAACAACCGGCGGCATCACCAGTACGATTGCCGGCCCAACCAAGATCTCCGAGTTCGTCTGCAACGCGACCTCCAACACACCATTAATGCTCGGTGCCACGAATGCGAAGAAGACAAGCGTCGCTGACTGGAGGACGACTACGACCGTTTCAGCCTCAACCACGAGCGATTTAACCTCTGTAATCGGAGCTGGAGCCCTCATGAAGACGAAGGTGTTCTGGCTTTCACCCACGAGCTCCAGGACGTCGACTGGCCGACGGGCTTCAAGCCTACAGGGATCGAGAAATATGACGGCAAAACCAACCCCGAGTCCTAGCTCACCATATACACCCTGGCAATCCGAGCTGCCGGTGGTGACCACAAAGCCATGGCTAACTACCTCCCAGTCGCACTAGCTGCCTCGGCGAGGACATGGCTAACAAGGCTCCCGAGGCGGTCGATCGGTTCCTGGGGAAAACTCAGGGAGCGGTTCATTGCTAACTTTCAAGGGACCTACGAGAGGCCGTCTTCTGAGCATGATCTCTATCAACTGCACCAGAAGAAGAACGAGTCTCTACGTGACTTTATCAACAGGTTCTCCGAGAAGGGCAACAAAATACCAATGATCAAGGACGAGGCCGTCATCGCTGCCTTCTGCAAGGGAGTAAAGGACGCCCCATTCATCGCGAAGTTCACTCGGAAGCCACCATCATCCGTCCAGGCTCTCTTCGACATGGCGAACAAATATGCCGACTTGGCTGAAGCAGTCGCCGAGGCCCTCGACGAGAAAAAAAGTCCTGGCAGAAGGACCAGAAGGCGAAAGCTGACAACGAGCCATCACAGAACAAGTCCAGCAACCACAAGTGGAAGTCGGACAACAAGGTGGCCAACATGGAGCGAACTAAGTCGCGGCCCCAACGGAACAACGACTACCAGAAGGTCATGAACGGGCCATGCCCCTTTCACCCTAAGGGCAAGCACGCGGCCAAAGACTGCTTCATGCTCAAGAAGTTTGCTTCCGAGTAGGCTTTATCATCTGGCGCCGACAAGAGCAAGGACAAGCCAGATCAAGACCCGGCCGACGATTTTCAAGATCCCCAGGCCGAACTCAACCACATCTTCGGAGGGCCGTCTGCGTATGAGTCTAAGCGCAAGCAGAAGCTAACAGCACGCGACGTCAACGCAATCTCTACAGTAGATGCCCTCCAATATCTGCGCTGGTCAGAGACGTCCATCACATTCACCCGCGCTGATCATCTAGATCAGGTTTCACACCCGGGACGCTATCCACTCGTCCTGGACCCGGTTGTCAAGAACATCAAGTTGAAGAAGGTTCTCATAGACGGAGGCAGCGTGCTCAACATCCTATTTGCCAAGACTCTGGATGAGATGAAGATTCCTCGTTTAGATCTGCGACCGAGTACGGAGCCCTTCCACGGGATAATTCCTGGCCTGCCTTCAACACCACTCGGGTAGGTTACCTTGCCAGTCACCTTTGCCACACGGGATAACTTCCGCATGGAAAACATCTGCTTCAAGGTCGCCGACTTCGAGACTGCATACCATGCGATACTCGAATGACCGGTGCTCGCCAAGTTCATGGCGATACCGCACTATACATATATGGTGCTCAAGATGCCAGGGCTAGCAGAGTCCTCTCTCTCCGCAGCGATGTCAAGCAAGCCTTCACCCGTGACAAGGAGAGTTGCGAATTGGCTCAATCACAAGAGGCGGTAGTCGGGTGCAACAGCATTCGGCAAACCGTCACAACAGAAGTCGAGGAAGACCCAGTTCTGGCCAAAAAAGCAGCAAAGTCAGGAATTTCAACGGACTCGGACACAAAGAAGATCCCCCTGGACCCTTCCGACCCCTCCAAGACTGCTCTAGTCAGGACTGGACTCGACCCCAAATAGGAAGACGCGCTCGTCACTTTCCTCGAAGCTAACAAGGATATCTTCGCGTGGAAACCGTCCGACATGCTGGGCGTACCAAGGGAGGTGATCAAGCACGCCCTCAACGTGAAGATAGACGCCAAGCTAGTCAAGCAACGGCAGCGGTGCTTCGCTCAAGGCCGTAAAGATGCTATTCGGGAGGAGATAACCAAGCTTCTCGCAGCCGGGTTCATCAAAGAGGTCTATCACCCGGATTGGCTAGCAAACCCAATTCTGGTCAGGAAGAAAAATGGTAAATGGCGCATGTGCATCGACTACACCGATCTCAACAAGGCGTGCCCCAAGGACCCATTTGGTTTACCGAGAATAGACGAGGTGGTAGATTCAACTGCAGGGTGCGACCTTCTCAGTTTTCTCGACTGCTACTTGGGATACCACCAAATCAGCCTAAAGGAGGAGGACTGCTTAAAAACATCTTTCATCATGCCGTTTGGAGCGTACTGCTACATCACTATGCCGTTCGGTTTGAAAAACGCTGGAGCAACGTATCAACGGGCAATTCAATGGTGTCTACACACTCAGATCGGGTGCAACGTGGAAGCCTACATCGACGACATGGTGATCAAGACTAAGTCCAAAGAAGTCCTCATCGCTGACCTGGAAGAAACCTTCTAGAACCTTCGAAGATTCAAGATAAAGTTGAACCCGAAAAGTGCGCCTTCAGTGTGCCATCCGGCATGTTAATAGGCTTCATCGTCTTGCATCGCGGCATCGAGGCCAACCAGGAGAAAGTCAACACAATTATGAACATGGCTCCCCCGATTAACTAGAAGGACGTTCAGAAGCTGATAGGCTGCATGGCGGCACTCAGCCGGTTTATTTCCTGACTGGGCGAATGGGGCATGCCCTTTTTCAAGTTATTGAAGAAAGCAGATGTCGATGTTTTACACTGGCAATATGATTATGGGGCTACTCGGCGAGGGGAAACTCGATGGACTGCAACGGAACACAAGGAGATTTTATACTGGTTCAGGCCCTCGATGTGAGGTAATACCCTATGTCCAGTTGTGGTGGTATTCCTTTGAGGATGTGTGTGGATCAATGATCTCGTGTGTTCTTCTGCCCTCAGGGGGTGCCCTTCCTAATATACTGCGGGACAGGGGTACAAGGTAGGAATCCCAGCCAAATACGGCCAAGAGATTTCCTTCTTAGAGATACATCTTACCCGGCTAAGATTGTATATTCCTTTTTGTACAAGGCAAAATCTACCGGGTGCTACTATATCTCTAATTACAAGACTCGGCCCATCCTCTATTCGAGTGGCCCATATGCTTGTGATGAGGTACCCGGGGCCCATGGCCTCGACAGTAGCCCCTGAGACCTTCATAGTTGAGTCACAGCTGATGCCGAGTGCTCATCCTCCATAGTGAAGATTGGCCGAGTGCATTGCTCCCGAGTACTCTTTGTCCGAGTGCATCTTCTTCCCGAGTCCTGCTTCATGTCAGCTGGCAGCGAGGCTATGAAGGGCTTCATATTGATGTATGAATAATGTGCGGCAAATAGGTGCACCTATTAGGTGTAGCCCCCAACTTTGTGCTTAATTGTGAAGACAATTAAACATAAAGTCAAAGATCTTTAACCTGGAAGTCTTTCCTAAGTAGTGTACTACTGGTATATGAGACTCTTCGGTATCATGTCAACCGGAATATGATTTATAGTCTTGCCAAGTAGCATGCCACTCGTATATGGGACTCTTCAGCTTTATGTCAGCTGGAAAAAGGGAGTTTATAGTCTTTCCCGGGTGGCGTCCCACTCGGGAGTTAGACTCCTCAGCGTCATGTCAGCTGGAAAAGGTATTTATAGTCTCCCGAGTAGTGCACTACTCGGAAGTTAGACTCTTCAGCGTCATGTCGGCTGGAGTAATGTTGCTCATGGCAACTGGTGGCCAAGCATATAGGCCGAGTACCACTTTATGAAAATAAATCCATTGCGTGGTCAGGTGTACTCGAGAAAGATACCTGCATCCCAAATTTTAATGAAGACCAGCTTGTGATCCTTATAAGGATATATCCTTGATACCTGGTGGATAAAATAGATACCCAAACACATGTGTTTAGCAATTAGGCCTTCATGAAGCATATCTGTTTACCTCATCGGTTCCTGTTGGTAGCACCAGCACTGCGATTTTAACCCAGCCTGCGAGCGGCCCATATTGAGCGTGCTACTGTAGGAACTCATATCTTGGTGGCCTAGTACTGTCTTTGCAGGCCCAAGCCCATTTAGTCGGCACAGGCTCTACAAGGGTTGAGGGAGAGAGAAAAGATTCCTCATCTTCCCCACGCGACCAATCGTTTTGTCCTCCTAGCTCCGTGCCAAAATTTTGCTTCCCGCTCCGCTAGGGTTCGCCATTGCTTGATCCCCCCCACCGAAGCCCAAGCGATTCCGCATCCGCTTGCCGATTCCAAGCCCCCGACCTTATTTCCCCAAATCTCTTGTTCCCCCAGCCATGTCGAAGGTTCTAGATGTTGTTGGGGCGTCAGACGAAGGGTGGCCAACCTCGGACTGCAGCCAGGCAAAGCTGGAGAGGTTGGAGAGGTCGCTGCGGCTATAGAGCTACGACATAATCCGCTAGCGGCTGGCCGAGGGTGAGTCAGTCCCAAATCCCCAATCCGGCGAAACTGTTGTTTTTGCCTCTTTCTTTGACCGGGGTTTGTTTCTCCCTTCTTCCGAGTTCTTCCACCGTCTTCTTAATTTTTATGGTTTGGCGCTGGTGAATCTGAATCCCAACTCGATCCTACAAATCTCAATATTTGTGACTCTCTACGAGTGCTACTTGGGTGTAGAACCCCACCTCAACTTCTTTAGGCACTTATTCCACATAAAGCGCCAACCCTCCAAGAACAAGGTTCAGGTGATTGGGGGGGCTGGCCTTCAGTTAAGAAGTGAGATGAAAAAGGTATATATCAGTCTTCCTTTGAAGTCTTCCATGAAAGGCTAGCACAAGGAGTGGTTTTATTGTTCCGATCTGGTGCCCTCCTTGTCTCCATTCACTGGGATGCCCCCGACAATCTCGCCCAATTGGTCATCGGACCCGACCTTCGAAGAGATGGGCTAGGTGCATCAGTTGCTGGCCAGGTTGGAGAAGTTCAAGGAAGCCAGCTTGACTGGCCCTTGGGTGGCCAAGCATTTCCTGACCCGGCACGTTCAGCCGCGGAAGCTGAGGAGCGAGTTCTGTTGGGACTATCAAGGGAAGGATGATCCCGACCGAGAAAGCCGAGAGGTGATCAGCCAGCAAGAAGTGACCGAGATCTTGTTCACCTATTTCTCCAATGGGGTGATCGAGACCGAGGACGTGGAGCGCTGCATCGGGGCTTATAACCGAAACCGGCCCTGTCCCGAGGTAACATCTGCTTCTCTTCTGTAATGAATGCTCGTAGACATGTATCCATGATTGTCCAGCATTGTGTGATATATATTATGGAATCGTTTGCAGTGGTGCAAGGAGTTTGATGACGACTCCCGTCCGTTGTCGGCCACGAAATCGCAGAAAAGGCCGAGAAGTCCTTCGGCCACCTAGCCCGACTCCAAGAGAGCGGGGAAGAAACCCACTGCAGATCGGGGCAAGGGGAAGGTTGTGAAGTCGAGCACCGCCGCTGGGAGTCTGAAGATAAAGGACACCGCCGGCGCGGTGCCCAGGCCATCGAGTCCCAAGCCAGGACCCACGCTGTCGAGCCCCATGTCGTCGAGCCCAACGAGAGTGCCGCCAAGTACGAAGTCGACCGCAGCACCGCCGAGTACACGAGCGCCCCAGCCGGTCACACCACGGACGGGGCCAACCAGGGCTAAAGTGCCACCGTTGACTACCGCGCCTTCTGGCCCGACAGCCAGCAGCCCTCCAGTACCGGCTTCTAGATCTCCCGGACAGAAGCTTAAGTTTTCCAAGAGGTGGGTGGTTCTGGGTCTTCTGAGAATCATGTTTATGATTGTGTCATCTTGATGTTGGATTCGTTGCGCAGGAGGCGGGTCGACATTGACCTCAAGAGGGACACACCGGCCACTCCCGCTGCTGATCCTACCCCAGCCGAGTCGGCGCTAGCGAGCACACCTGCTGAGCTGGCGGCCGTCTCAGTTGCAGAAACTAGGGCGGCCCCGACTGCAGGGCTGCCGGCACTGGTCGACCAAGGGATGGTTGCCGGCGCCGCTACTCCGGCTCCTGAGTCGGCGCCTGTCGTCGAAGCTGTTGAGGCAGCACTTGAGTCAGTGCCGGTTGTTGAAGCCACGGCCGCAGCCCCTGAGTCAACCCCCGAAGCCCCGGAGGCCGCCGAGTTGGGGGCCAGGAGTCTGTCGCCGTCTTGGTCATCGTCCTCGTCGTCGTCACTACCTCCACCTTCGGATAGACCAGACCTCCCCATACTCAAAGCACCTCCTCGCAAGTTCCTACGAACGTTCCATTGGATGGCGCCTGACGGAACCGCGAAGAGTTATAAGCATGACGAGGCTGCGGTGGAAAGGGAGCGCGAAAGCTTGCTGCGCGCCACACTCGCCGCATCCCAGGGGATCCAGGTATGACCTTCGCCATATTCGTGGTCTTGGTTTTCTTGCTCGTATGAGTTATCTAACGACTGACTCTGTTTTGCTTTGTTTTTCCCCAAGTAGAAGCTCGTTGATCGCTCGGAGAAGATGAGCGAAGTCTTGATGTGGGTTGTCCCCCAGCTCCAAGAGTTAGACCAACTCTGGGCCTTGAAGGCCGAGGTAGAAGGGCACTGCCAGGAGAGGGAGTCTTGGCTAAGGGACTCTGTTACTCAGCTCAGGGCCGAGAATTGGGACCAAGCCAGTAAGATTAGAGGTAAGCCTCCAAGATGTATCTTTCTGACCAGATCCATAGTATATTTCTCTAGCTGTGTTGTTCCTGACTTCCCGGTTGTACCTTGACTGCAATGTCAAGTCCTTGACTAATCTATCTTGCAGCCCTCGAAGCCGAGTTGAAGGCCCGAACAGAGGGAGAAATCCAGCTGAAGGAGGCCGTGAAAGCCAGGGCCGAGCTTGAAAAGGACAAGGCCGACCTGACGAAGGCCAAAACCAAGCTTGAGCGAGAGAAGGCCAAGTTGAAAGAGGCCAACACCAAGCTCGAGAAGGAAAAAGTTGAACTAGAGAGGACCATAGCCAGGTGGGAGGCCGACTACGACAGTAAGTCTCCTTTTTGACACTGATCTTAACCAATCCATCAATTATCCCATCTGCAGCCTTACCTAACAAGTTTACTTGTTGGTGAACCCGGGTAGCTGCTAGAGCCAACTCCCAGGCCCAATTTCAGGCATACGAAGAGGAGATAAAGGTGGTCAAGGAGTCATGGGAGGCTCTCCTCGGATCCATGAGAGGGCTCCTTGACATCGTGAATCCTCGCCCCATGGGAACTAGCTGCAGCTCGATCGCCCAAGTGGAGGCACGCCTGGAGGATGCACCGAGTGCCTTGAAAAGGTACTCGGATGAGCATGTCATTACCGACGTGGCCCGAACCCTGGCTAAGACCAAGTCCATCTACCCAAGGGTAGATGTTGAAGCCATCAGGGAGGGGTTTGCCGAAGAGACAATTCCCGAGGAGGTGTTGGAGCTGATAGCCAAGGCGAGGCCGACTGTGGAAATTATTACCCGAGACCTGGGTCTGTAAAAATAGTACATTATGTAGTCGGTGTATTGTGGACTTTCATAAAGACATGTGTAAATATATGTGCAATGCCGCCAAGCTTTAAACTACTACTCAGTTGTCATTAGCTTTACTCAATTATATGGTATGGACCGAGTTAGTATATGGGAACTTAATAAAATCGTTCACCGCAACAAGCTGTACTCGGACAAACATAACAAGGTCGTAGTGAAGCTTCGTAACTTGAGTAAAATAGGCTCGTATATTATTGACAAAGCACATAAGTACATGCAGCCCCCGACTCACTACTCGGTTGAAACAAATGGCGTAGTGAGTCAGAGAGGAACTGTACACATGGAAAAAAATTAAGAGCTTAGGTATAGAAAGGATGTAGTTGTTCTATATTTCATGAGTTGCTAATGAGGGCGCCGTCTTTAGTCTTCAGTCGGTAGGTGCCTAGCCGAGTAACCTCCACGATAATGAACGGCCCTTCCTAGATTGGGGATAGTTTATGCCTATCTTTGGTGGTTTGGATTTTTCTCCGGACGAGATCTCCAACCAAAAAGGCGTGGCCACGGACATTGTGATTGTGATAACGACGCAGGCGTTGAACATACCTTGCCGACTGGATTGTTGCGATATCCCTCTCTTCTTCCAACTGATCTAGCTCGACCAATCAGGTATTGCTGGAAATGTCTTCTGAGTAAGCCCGGACTAGCGGAGAGTCGAACTCTAACTCGGTTGGAAGCACAACCTCAGCACCATAGACCATAAAGAAAGGGGATTGCCCTGTTGCCTGACTAACCGTGGTTCTTTGAGACCAGAGAACAGAAGGGAGTTCTTGTACCCACCGGCCCACGTATGGTTGTAGTTGGTCGAATATTCTAGTCTTGATACCTTGTAAGACCATACCGTTGGCTCGTTCAACCTGCCCGTTGCTCCGCGGGTGTGCCACAGATGCGTAGCAGATCTTGATGCCGAAGTCATCACAGAAATCTTGAAATACGCCGCCTGTGAACTGAGTACCGTTGTCGGTGATGATGCGGTTGGGGACTCCGAATCGGTAGAGCATACTCATAATGAAGTCCTTTGCTCATGCCGCTGTTATGGTTGCAACGGGTTTGGCCTCAATCCACTTGGTGAATTTGTCCACTGTGACGAACAAGTGTGTGAACCCTCCTGGCGCTTTCTTGTATCTATGATTGCCCAGCATTATGTGATAGATGTTATTGAATCTTCTATAGGAATGTGTGGAGTTCGATGAGGACTCCCGCCCGTTGTCGGCTGTCAAATCGAAGAAAAGGCCGAGGAGTCCTCCTACTGCCCAACCTGACTCCAAGAGAGCCGGGAAAAAACCTGTTCTTTATCGGGGAGAGGGGGCCTTGACGCCGCGTGTCGTGGTACGAGGTCTGAAGATAAAGGACACCGCCGCCGTGGCACCTAGGCGATCAAGTCCCAGGTTGGGACCGGTACGGCCGAGCTCAACATTGCCGAGCCCAGCAAAAGCGCCGCCGAGTACGCGGTCCGAGTAGGCGCCACCAAGCACACGGGTGCCTGAGTCGGCCACCCCACCGACGGGGTCGCCTCTAGTTGCCACGCCGCTGCTGACTGCTTCGCCGACCAGGCCAACAACTGGGCGTAGCACTCCACAGGGACCCGGATCGCCCGGCGGGAGACTGAAGTTCTCCAAGAGGTATGCTGCTCTGGATCTTCTAAGATTCTTGTCTGTTGCAGTGGTATTTTGATGTCTGTTTCACCATGCAGGAAGCGTGCCGATATCGATCTCAAGGAGACCGCTCCTCTTGGAGAGCCCGCCCCAGCCGAGCCGGCGCCCGTGAGCATACCCGCTGAGCCGGTGGCCAGCCTATTCACGGAGACTGAGGTGGTCTCGACTGCGGGGTCGCTGGTGCCGCCCGACCAAGGAGCAGTTGTTGAGGTTGCTGCCCCAACCCCTGAGCCGACACCCGCTGCCAAGGCCGTTGTCGGAGCCCCCGAGTCGACCCCTGAGGTCGCAGAGAACGCCGATGTGGGGGCCGGGACCCCGTCTCCATCATGGTCGTCGTCGCCGTCGTCGCTGCCGCCGGAGATCCCAAACCTTCCTTGAATTGAAGCTCCTCCGTGTAGGCTCCCTCGGACGTTCACCTGGACGGCGGCTGACAGAATCGTGAAGAGTTTCAAGCTGAGTTTCAAGCTTGATGAAGCCGCGGCGAGAAGGGAACGCGAAAGCTTGCTTCGCGCCGCCATCACCGGGTCCTAGGGAGTTGGGGTATAATTCTTGTGGTAGAGTCGTGGTGGTCTTCTTGTTTTGACGTCTGACTCCACTCTTGACTTATTCTTTCCCTAAGAAGAAACTTGTTGATTGCAATGAGGAGATGACCGAGATCCTGGTCGAAATGGCCCCCCACCTCACGGAATTAGAGCAGCTCCGGGAGTTGAAGGCCGAGATGGAGGGGCGCCACGCGAGGAGGGAAGCTTGGCTGAAGGATGCCGCCACCCAGCTCAGGGATGAAAATTGGACCCAAGCCACGAAGATCAGAGGTAAGTCCCCTGAATGCGTCTTCTCGACTGAACTCTTGATGTATTTCTCCAGCTGTGTTTTTCCCGACTGCCTAGTTGCGTCTTGGCCGCAAGGTTGAGTCCATGACTAATCTATCGTGCAGCCCTCGAAGCCGAGTTAAAGACCCGAACAGAGGGGGAAGCCCAGCTGAAGGAGGCCGAAGAAGCCAAGGCCGAGCTTGAGAAGGTCAAGGCCAACCTGACAGAGGCCAACGCTGAGCTCGAATGGGAAAAGGCCGAGTTAAAAGAGGCCACCATCAAGCTCAGCGAAGAAAAAGCCGAACTGGAGAAAACCGTGGCCAAGTGGGAGGCCGACTACGAAAGTAAGTCCCCAACCTGACCGTGATCTTAACCAATCCATTAGTCATTCCATCTATAACCGAGCCTGACAAGTTTACTTGCCAGTGGACCCGGACAGACATGAGAGCCAATGTCCAGGCCCAATATCGGTTTTACACAAAGGAGATAAGAGTCATCAGGGAGTCATGGGAAGCCCTCGTCGGGTCCGTGAAAGGGCTCCTTGACCTCATAGATCCCAGCCTTGTGGGAACCAATTGCAGCAGGATCCCGCAAGTAGAGGCGTGTCTTGAGGATGCACCGAGTGCCTTGAAGATGTACTCGGACGAGCATGTCATTGCCGGCATGGCCAAAACCCTAGCGATGACCAAATCAATCTACCCGAGGGTAGACATTGAAGCCATCGGGGAGGGGTTTGCCTAGGAGATGACGCCCAAGGAGGCGCTGGAGCTGATAGCCCGGGCGAGGCCGACTGCTGAGATAATCAACCGAGACCTGGGTCTGTAAGAGTAATATATCATGTAGTCGGTATATATTAAATTTTGTTGAAAACATGTGTAAATATATGTGCAGTGCCGCCAAGCCTTGAATTACTACTCAGTTGTCATTAGCTTTACTTGAATGTGTAGTCTGTGCCGAGTTAGTCTGTCGAAACTTGATAAAATCGTTCACTGTAAGAAAGTGCACTCGGGCAAACGTGACAGCCATAGTAAGGCTTCATAACTGAAGTAAGACAGGCTCATATATTATTGACAAAACACATATAATACATGCAGCCCCTGACTCACTACTCGGTTGATACAAGCGGTGTAGTGAGTCAGAGAAAACTGTACACATGATAAAGTATAAAGCTCAGGTATAGAAAGGACGTAGCTGTTCTATATTCCATGAGTTACTGATGAGGACACCATCTTCGGTCTTCAGTTGATAGGCGCCTAGCCGCGTGACCTCGGTTATAATGAACAGCCCTTCCCAAAGTGGGGATAATTTGTGCCTGTCTTTGGTGGTTTGTATTTTTCTCAAGACGAGATCCCCGACCAAAAAGACGCAGCCACGGACATTGTGATTGTGGTAGCGACGTAGGCCTTGAAGATACCTTGCCGACTGGATTGTTGCGATGTCCCTTGCTTCTTCCAACTGATCTAGCTCGACCAGTCGGGTATTGTTTGAGACGTCTTCTGAGTAAGCCTGGACACGTGGAGAGCCGAACTGTAACTCTGTCGGTAGCATAGCCTCAGCACCGTAGACCAGAAAGAAAGGGGATTGCCCTGTTGCCCGACTAACCGTGGTTCTGAGAGACCAAAGAACAGATGGGAGTTCTTGTACCCACCGGCCCGCGTATGGTTTTAGTCGGTCGAAAATCCTAGCCTTGATACCTTGTAAGACCATACCGTTGGCTCGTTCAACCTGCCCGTTGCTTCGCGGGTGTGCCATGGATGCATAGCAGATCTTGATACCGAAATCTTCGCAGAAGTCTTGGAATACGCCGCCCATGAACTGAGTACCGTTGTCGGTGATGATGCGGTTAGGAACCCCGAATCTATATAGTATCTTCATGATGAAGTCCTTTGCTCGTGCCGCTGTTATAGTTGCAACAGGTTTTGCCTCAATCCAGTTGGTAAATTTATCCACCGTGACGAATAGATGTATGAACCCTCCTGGAGCTTTCTTGAAAGGCCCGACCATGTCGAGCCCCCATACTGCAAATGGCCAAGAAATAGGGATAGTTTGGAGTTCTTGGGCTGGGAGATTTGCTTGTCTTGCGTAGAACTGGCAACCTTCGCACTTTCGAACAATTTCTTTTGCGTCTGTTACTGCTGTGGGCCAGAAAAATCCCTGCCGGTAAGTCTTTCCAACTAACGTCCAGGATGCGGCATGGTTGCCACATTTACCCGAGTGAATCGACTGCAGGATCTGCTTGCCTTCTGTGGAGGCCATGGGCCACGGGTACCTCACCACCGGCATATGGGCCACTCGGATAGAGGATGGGCCGAACCATGTAATTAGAGATAAGATAACACCCGGCGGGATTCACCTTGTACAATGAGGAATAACAGTCTTAGTCGGATAGGTTTCTATCTCTAAGAAGGAAATCCCTTGGCCGTATCTGGCTGGGATCCTTATCATGTACCCCGGTCCCCCAGTATATAAGGGGAGGCAGGGCGCCCCATGAGGGCAGGACAACACACGGAAGATCATTGATCACCAAAACACCTCAGAGGAATAACACAACTGGACGTAGGGTATTACCTCACATCGAGGGCCTGAACCAGTATAAAACCTTTCTGTGTTCCTCTGCAATCCACCAAGTTTCCCTTCACCGAGTAGCCCTATAGTTTTATTGCCGGTGCAAAGCATCGACAGTTGGCGCGCCAGGTAGGGGCTCCGGTGAATTCTTCATCAGCAAGTTCTATGGATCCAACAAACGGAGTCGACGGCAACAAGTTCTCCCTCGGAGACAAGATTTCCTTCGGAAGCCTCGATTTCATTGCCAACCAGATTGGCAACCTTACCTTGGTCGGAACAGATCTAATCTAGCTGGCCGAGGAGCCAGCCGACGTAGCGCCAGTCGGCCCACAGGACGCCACGATCTCCTTCCACGACTTACTGCGGCAGTCCTTCACATCGCCAAGTATTGGGACAACTCTCTCCTTCGGCATCCGACTTGCGTTGGGCCTTGAGCCAGCCCGGGTTGGGCCGAGAAGGGGAGAGATCGTCAATCTCCCACACGGACTCGGCGACGCTGCAGATTTACATCCCGCACAACAGATCCGATCTCCTACGATTCAGTTTGGACACGGCCAAGTGCCGCTTCAGATTGGATCTAGAGAAGTTGGGGTCGTTCTCACTCCGATAAACTACTCGGAGTCCGACTCCAAGTCGGATAACGGTTTGAACGCCAGTTCGGACTCCAGTCTGGCGAGTTTTCTCCTCCCCCACGAGATCTTCATGGCTTCAACACCACCCTCCGAGGTGCGCCAACTACAAGAGGAGCAATAGGAGGAGGCGTGCCGACTGCAACAACAGGAGGAGGCTGATTGTGAGGCTTGCAACGACGGGCTGCGCAGAGCTGGGCGAGCAGCCCAGCAGCAGATCCTCCAAACTAAAGTCGGCAATCATGACGTTTTCATCACGCCGCAGCAGAATGTTGTGGCCGCCACAACTTTGCTGGACACGCTCCAGCTCAGGCCTGATGACCAGGCCACCCCAACTATCTCCAAGATCAAGGCGATGATCACAGCTGCTGCCTGCCAATAGCAACAACAGCAGTCGAGCAACACCCTAGTACCGACTAATCGGTCGGGATCTCTAGCAGCGGGCTCATCCACGTCAGCTCGGCGTCGGGTGGCCGGCTCAAGTCGGCCACGCGAGGAGTCTAGGCACTACACTCGGAAATACCAATAATGACAACCGGCGCCATCACCAGTATGATCGCTGGCCTAATCAAGATCTCCGAGAGCGCCTACAACATGACCTTTGCCACACTATCAATGCCCGGCGTCGTGAACGACGAGAAGATGAGCGCCGCCAACTGGAAGATGAAAACGAGCACTTTGGCCTGCATCACGAGTTGTTTAACCACCGTGGTCGAAGCCCGAGCCCTCACGTAGACGAAGGCATCCCAGCTTTCACTCGGGAGCTACAGGACGTCCATTGGCCAACTGGCTTTAAACCCACTGGGATTGAAAAGTATGACGGCAAGACAAATCCCGAGTCCTGGCTCACCGTATATACCCTAGCAGTCCGAGCTGCTGGGGGCGACAACAAAGCCATGGCTAACTACCTCCTAGTTGCGCTAGCCGACTCGGCAAGGACATGGCTGACAGGGCTCCCGAGGCGGTCGATTGATTCTTGGGGAGAACTCAGGGATCGGTTCATCGCTAACTTTTAGGGGACCTACGAGAGGCCGTTGTGACATCCTGGCCCAATTAGGATATGGCCCATATGGCCCATGAGTGCGGTGTGCACATGATTAGTACCACCTTGCTAGTTGAGCAAGGGTTGAACCAACTTATAAGGCCTTGTCCCTCCAACCATAGCACTTCCGGGTTAACCCTTTTACACGAAGCGAGGACGAAAGTGTAAGTGGGGTGCTATGTGTAAGTGGGCCCGTCCGTCAGATGGGCTGGGCTGTGCGGTTCTGGAGGGCAGGGTGTTACAAATGGTATCAGAGCCGACCCTCGCGGTTGCGCGTACGGGTCAGTGTGCGGGCATATGGCGCATGGCGCATGTGGGCTCGGTGTGAGGCACATGGCATGGCATATGGCGCTGGCACTGGACGTACGGACGTGCGCTAAGAGGGGGCGCGTTCCTGGACATTTGCCTATATGCCTGTGTGGCTATGCGGGTAAGTTGGACTGGCGGGGACGCCAGGTCCTTTGAGGGGGTGTGTGTGTGACATCCTGGCCCAATTAGGATATGGCCCATATGGCCCATGAGTGCGGTGTGCACATGATTAGTACCACCTTGCTAGTTGAGCAAGGGTTGAACCAACTTATAAGGCCTTGTCCCTCCAACCATAGCACTTCCGGGTTAACCCTTTTACACGAAGCGAGGACGAAAGTGTAAGTGGGGTGCTATGTGTAAGTGGGCCCGTCCGTCAGATGGGCTGGGCTGTGCGGTTCTGGAGGGCAGGGTGTTACAGCCGTCTTCAGAGCACGATCTTTATCAGCTGCACCAGAAGAAGAACGAGTCCCTGCGAGATTTCATCAAGAGGTTCTCCGAGAAGCGCAACAAGATCCCAATGATCCGCGACGAGGCTGTCATCGCTGCCTTCCGCAAGGGAGTAAAGGGCGCCCCATTCATCACGAAGTTCACTCAGAAACCACCACCGTCTGTCCGGGCTCTGTTCGACATGGCCAATAAATACGCCGACTCGGCTGATGCGGTCGCAGAGGCCCTCGACGAGAAGGAGTCCTGACAGAAGGACCAAAAGGCGAAAGCTGACAATGAGCCATGTCAAAACAAGTCTGGTAGCCGCAAGCGGAAGTCGGACAACGAGGTGGCCAACATGGAGCGCACTCGGTCGTGGCCACAACGGAATAACGACTACCAGAAAGTCATGAGCGGGCCATGCCCCTTCCACCCCAAGGGCAAGCACGCGGCCAAAGATTGCTACATGCTGAAGAAGTTTGCCTCCGAGCAGGCTTCATCATCTGGTGCTGACAAGGACAAAGACAAGCCAGATCAGGGTCCGGCCGACGATTTTCAAGATCCTTAGGCCGAGCTCAACCACATCTTTGGAGGGCCATCCGTGTAAGAGTCCAAGTGCAAACAAAAGCTAACAGCGCGCCACATCAACACGGGCTCTACGGAGGACACCCCCCAGTACCTGCGCTGGTCAGAAATGGCCATTACCTTTAATCGCGCAGATTGTCACACCCAGAATTTCCATCCAAATTCTGGAGTTTTAATGTGTGTAAACCCTCGTCCAGGAATCAACCGAGGCACACATGACAAAATTGATAATCAAAGTAATTGATTACATAGCGTACGCATTTATTACAGAGGTGAATGGTACCTCTCAAATAATAAAGTTCTAGCAGCGGATAAATAAACAATAGCGTGACGATTCCCACTCCACGCACTTGACTGGGCTCCCTCCTAGTCCTCCAAGTAATCCTCTTCACTGTAGTCCTCCTCTGAATGATTGTTGATTGCAAGGTGAGCATATGACATACTCCGCAAGCCACACAGCAAATATGCAAGTGCACGGGATAACAAAGGAGGGCATAGTATGGCTCATAATTGCATAAAAGCATTTAAATAAAACATTTGAGAGAGTAATAAAACAGTAATTACATACCAGGATTAATCAACGCTATACCGCTCACCAAAACGGTATAGGCCCAACCACTCCAACCTGGAGCTACACATGTTCCACTGTTCAACCATTAAATTTAAGTAGTGTGAGACTAATCATAGAAACATTGCTAGGCCGCCCTTAACCGTGGGCACGGCTATTCGAACAGTTTTACTCTGGCCAGAGATGTACCAATTTACCCACAAGACACAACTCCACAGCACATCACTGTGCCCCTCAATACCACCACGGTATCTCAGAAAGGAATTGTGATAGGACCCTCCATGTAATCCGCACAACAAGGAAGCCACCCGCTGGACCACCAGTCTCCGGTAGGATTGATCAGATACCTCGGCTGGGAGACGATCCAACGCCCAAAACATGGACTTATTGACGCAGCCATGGTGGTCTTATTGACACAGCCACAACACACCATGGTGGACCCCGGTTGAACGTACTACACATTGGATCCTACCATTACCCATGCTGGCTTGTGGTTAGCACGAGTGTTGCTTCGCAACAAGTAGTCCGCGAACCGGTCCTTAACTGTCACGAGCACCGCTAGCAACAACACCAACCATGGTGCTCGCAACCCACCTTTTAGTCAAGTTTTAGTGAACCATTAAATTGTCCTTATACGACCACGTCGTAAAGGGATCATCATTCCATGTGACTGAATAATAGTATAGAAATCATTATGACAACCCATAAGTTATTCTATTAATTACTAGGCATGGCTAAGCAGGGTCCTAGAGTTATTCTAGCTAACCAATAAATAAAGGTAGCTAGTCAAAATTATCCCATAGGTACAATGTCAGGTAATCAATTCAAAAGGGCTATAACAAAGGTTAGGGTTTTCCTGTCCCGATGACATTCCAAAATAAATGCAGCGTTGAAAGAAAACATAGCTTTAATCATAGGAACAATATGTTCAATGAGAAAGAGGAATCTGTGTGACTTGCCTTGCAGCTCCACACAGTCTTCGACACCTGCTTCAACAAACTGCGCCTCTTCCTGAGCGTCGGTAGCTATAGGCAAATAACAAAATGGCAAAAACAGTACATCAACACACATGAACAGTACATTGTTATATTTTTAATGGATAGTTCATGATTTTTAGAGAAATTAGAGACTTGAACGTCCTCAAACCGAGTTCGTATGAATTAGTTATGATCTTTAGAAGTTTTAAGCCTATTTAAAAGAACTAACTGATTTATTGTGTCAACATTGAATTAATTTTATTCCGAAAAAGGTATTTAAGACGTCACGGGAGAGAGGGGACTCTCGGCTGACCAGCGGGGCCCACTGTCAGAGCAAGGGAGGCATCGGGTCCATGGTGAACCGAGTCCACCGTGGTCCACGAGGGGCTGGGATCTCTAGGGTTTGGATCGGACGGATGGGATCTAACCGAGGAGGTCCAACGGCCGGCATCGATCCCGATCGGATCGGCTACGGATCGGCTACGGCGCTGAGGTGGCGGCGAGCTGGCGCACACACGGCGACCACGGCGGCTACAGCGACGGCGGCGACGGCGGCGGCGCTAAACCCGATGGTCGACGGCTACAGCGACGGCGGCGACGCACGGGGAGAGCGGGAAAGGATAAAGGGGTCGAGGCGATCGTTACCGAGGGCGAGACGGCGAAGAACGGCGATGGAGACGGCCGGCGGCGAGCTTGAGGCGCGGAGGGCTTCGGGTCTTCGTCGACGATGGCGTCCCGGCGGTTCCGAGGGCTGGAGACGGTGGCCTGGCTTCAGCGGCACCGGCGAACCTAACCGAGGCGGCGGCGAACTCCGACGGCGGCTGAGGCGACGGCGGCGCGCAACCGAAACCTGGCGGCGGCGGCGGAACAAGCGCAAGGCGCGGGGAGGCGGCTAGGGTTTGCTGGCGCTCGATCTAAAGGGCGAAAACGACCCTAGGGGTTCCAGGCTCACTATTTAAGGCAAAGAGGGGCGGACTCCGGCTCGGGCTCGACGGGTTTTGCGGCGGCGACGAGAGAGAGAGAGAAGACCGACTCGGGAGGCTTCGGGGCTCCGTTCCACGCACGATTCAGCTCCGGATTCTTGGGGATTAGGTAGAGGAGGATAAGGACTCGGTTTTCCCTCAACCGATTTGGAGAGAACGGGTCCGAGGCGAACGGATTTGGCAAGATTCGCGGCGGCGGCTCTCGGGTGCTACAGCGCCTTCGGGCGCGAGGAAAACGACGACGACCCCGACAGGCGGGTCCCACCTGTCGGCGACTGCGGCGCGGGGCGCGGGCACGAGCACGGCAGGGGCGCGGGCACGAGCACGGCCGGGGGCGGGCACGGCACTGGAGAGGGGCGGGCACGAGAGGAAGGCTGAGCACAGCAACGGGCCGAGATCTGGCCCAGCGGCTGCGAAGGGGATTTTAAAAACCTTTCTCTTTTTATTTCACTGCTCTGAGCTTATTTATTTTGCCGAAATTACTTCCCCTAATCAATTAATTCCCAGAAAATTCCAGAAATTAAATAATTAAGCAAAGAATTTTATAAAATTATTTTCCAGCCCATTTTACTTCAGATTTTTTTCAAATTTTATTCTTTTCACTCATTGAGACTTTTAATTCCATTTTCTGAAAATTCCTTTTTGCACAATATTTTATATAGGGATAATTTCAGGGTGTTACAAACCTACCCCCCTTAAACAGAATCTCGTCCCGAGATTCGCAAGCTCAGGCGAAGAGATGCGGGTGCGCAGACTTCAATCCATCTTCGCGTTCCCACGTGGCTTCATCTTCCGAGTGGTTACTCCATTGAACTTTGCAAAACCTGATCACTCGATTCCGAGTATTCCTTTCACTGGTCTCAAGGATGCGAATGGGCTTCTCGACATAAGTCAGATCTTCCTGAACCTCAATCTGCTCTGGGTCAGCTTCTTCGGTTGGTACTCGCAAACACTTCTTCAGCTGAGACATGGAAGACATCGTGTACTCCCGTCAAGGTAGAAGGCAACTCTAGTTGATAAGCAACTTCTCCTTTCCGTTCCAATATCTTGTAAGGTCCACGTAACGTGGTGCCAACTTCCTTTAGTCTGAAATCTGTGTACTCCCTGAGTGGCGTGACTCTTAAATACACATAGTCACCTTCCTTGAAACTAAGATCTCTTCTGCGGTTATCCGCATAGCTCTTCTGACGAGACTGTGCTACTCGAAGTCGTTCCTGTATGATCTTCACTTTTTCTTCCGCTTCCCGTAGGATATCTGTCCCGTATACTTGTCGTTCTCCGTCTGATCCCAAAGCAAGGGCGTGCGACATTTCCGTCCATACAAAGCCTCGAACGGGGCCATCTTCAGACTTGCCTGGTAACTATTGTTATAGAAACTCAGCATATGGTAGACTCTTGTCCCAACTTCCACGAAGTCAATGGCACAAGCTCTCAACATATCTTCTAGGATTTGATTAACCCGTTCAGTCTGTCCATCCGTCTGCGGGTGATAAGCAGTACTGAAGTTTAATCGAGTACCCATCTCTTCTTGCAGTCGCTGCCAAAACTTAGAGGTAAACTGACTTCCTCTGTCTGACACAATCTTGCGTGGCACTCCATGCAAACATACGATTCTGGCCATATACAACTCTGCCAACTTACTACCGGAATAAGTGGTCTTGACCGGTATGAAGTGGGCTACCTTTGTAAGTCTGTCCACCACGACCCATATGGAATCAAATCCCGATGCGGTCCTTGGCAATCCGGTGATGAAATCCATTCCTACTTCTTCCCACTTCCATTCAGGGACCTTAAGGGGTTGTAACAATCCTGCTGGCTTCTGATGCTCAGCCTTTACACGTTGGCATACATCACAAACAGCCACATATTCTGCTATCTCTCTCCGCATACTAGACCACCAAAATTTCTCCTTCAGATCTTGATACATTTTGGTACTGCCAGGGTGAATGGAATATTGTGTTCCGTGAGCTTCACCTAAGATCAGCTTCTTCAATTCCTCCTTGTCCGGCACACAGATTCGCTCTCCGAACCACACGGTACCTTGTTCATCCTCAGAGAATCCAATGGCTTTCCCTTTCTTCATGTTCTTCTTGATTTCCAAAATGTCTGCATCATCTTTCTGCACTTCTCGAACCTGATCCACTAACGTGGGTTGTGCTTCCAAGGCTGCCACAAATCCTTGGCTGACTATACTCAGATTCAACCGTCCAAAATCTTCACATAACTCCAACGATAGCTGCTGACTTTCCATGGCGTTGCAGTAGCTTTTCCGACTGAGGGCATCTGCCACTACATTAGCTTTCCCTGGATGATAATGTATCTTGACGTCATAGTCCTTGATCAACTCCAACCATCGGCGTTGCCTTAAGTTCAAATCTGGCTGGGTAAAAATATACTTCAAACTTTTATGGTCTGTAAAAACTTCATTACTATTACCTATGAGGTAATGCCTCCAAATCTTCAAGGCATGCACTACAGCTGCTAATTCCAGATCATGGTAGGATAATTATTCTCATGAGGCCGTAGCTGTCGTGAGGCATATGCCACCACCTTCCTTCTTGCATTAACACACATCCCAAACCTTGCCGAGATGCATCACAATAAACTTGAAATCCTTTCTTGGGATCTGGCATGATCAACACTGGTGCGGTTACAAGCTTCTGCTTCAACTCTTGAAAACTTTGCTCACACTCTGGGGTCCATAAAAATTTTACATCCTTCTGAAGCAAACGAGTCATGGGCTTCGCGATCTTGGAAAAATTTTCTATGAACTGACGGTAATATCCCGCCAATCCTAAGAAACTCCGAACTTCCGGAACCGTTTGCGGCTGCTTCCACTTGGTTACTGACTCAACATTAGTTGGGTCTACTGCAATCCCTCCTGCAGGTGACGACATGTCCAAGAAACTTCACTCCGAAAGCCAAAACTCACACTTACTCAGCTTGGCATACAGCTGGTGTTGCCGAAGAGTCTCCAAAGTGGTGCGAAGATGTTGCTCATGCTCTTCTTTAGTCTTTGAATAGACAAGGATATCATCTATGAAAACCACCACAAACTTATCCAAGTATTCCATAAATACCTTATTCATCAAGTTCATGAAGAATGCAGGGGCATTAGTTAATCCAAAAGACATAACTGTGCATTCATATAACCCATACCGAGTGGTGAAAGCTGTTTTGGGAATATCTTCTTCCCGAATCCTTAACTGATGATAACCTGAACGAAGGTCTATCTTGGAGAACACTGTGGCTCCTTCTAACTGATCAAACAGATCATCAATCCGTGGTAGAGGGTACTTATTCTTGATAGTGACTTCATTGAGTGCACGGTAGTCCACACACATCCGTTGAGTTCCATCTTTCTTCTCCACGAAGATAACCGGCGCTCCCCAAGGCGACGTGCTTGGTCTGATGTAGCCTTTGGCCAACAACTCTTCAACTTGCTTTTTCACTTCTGCCAACTCATTAGCTCCCATCCTATACGGTCTCTTGTGGATAGGGGCAGTGCCTGGGGCTAGGTCTATTCTGAACTCAATTTCTCTTTTAGGTGGCATTCCCGGTAGATCATCCGGAAAAACATCTGGGTAATCCCGTACTACAGGGATTTCGGTTAGGATTGCCTGATTCAAAGAGGTTGGAGGAGATGATGTATTGAGGACACGAAAGATTACTTTCCTTCCCAGGTCAGAAGTTAAGGTTACGGTCCTTGTGGCACAATCTATAATTCCGTGGTGCCGAGTTAACCAATTCATCCCTAGGATGACATCAATATCTCTGGATTCTATCAAGAACAGATGAGCTAGAAAAGATACCCCCCCAGAATCTTCTATAGTTACAGACGGACTGCAAAGGACTTGGGCATCTGGCTACCTGGGGTATTTACTTACCATCACGGTATTCTCATCCTTTAATGGGTATCCCATGTTCATTAGCAAATCTTACTGACATAAAGGAATGGGTAGCACCAGAATCAAACAATACAGTAGCAGGTACTGAGTTAAAAGGAACATACCCAAGATGACGTCTGGCGCGGCTTGGCTTCCTCTGCGGTGACGTGATTTACCCGAGCTTGACCATGCTCGGGGTTCTGTCCCTGATGCGACTTGCCTGGCGCGTTTGGGCTTAGGGCATTGATTGAGAAATGCCCTGAGTCTCCACAGTTGTAAACAAGTCAATTGTTTCCCACCAACTTCCTTCTTGGCTGGCTGGTTAATTGCTGCGACTGGGGCTGGCCGAGGGGAAGGACGGTTTACTCCAGTGTTGCCACCAGTGGTGTTGGGGTAGACCCTGGCGCTGCAAACGAGGTGCCGATGAAGATCCTCCCTGTTGAATCTGCGGCGGTCCCACAATACGGGCCTCTGACTGGAGGATTGTTGTGACCGGAAGCTTGCCATCCTGCGCTTCTTTTGCTCCATCCTGTGATGCTTGTCCTCCTGGCGGATGGCTTTGTCCACCAGTTTCTGAAAATCTGCATAGTCACTAGAGAGTAGTTGAACTGAAAGCTCATCATTCAATCCGTTCAGAAACTTCTCCTGCCGGTCGTCATCAGTTCTAACGTCTTCCGGCGCATAACGGGCAAGCCGGTTGAACTCATAAAGGAACTCAGTCACCGACCGATTCCCTTGCTTCAATTCTCGAAACTCCCGCTTCTTCAACGCCACTACTCCCGCAGGAATATGCGTCTTCTTGAAAGCAGCTGCGAACTCAGCCAGTAATCGGCTGTCCATCCGCTCTGTTGGTCCTAAAGTGGTCCCACCACTCAGAAGCTGGGCCGTGAAGCTGGTGCGATGCAAAAGAGACCTTCTCTTGATCTGTGCATTGTAAAAGGTCAAACTTCTTTTCAATAGCATGCAACCAATCCCTGCTTCCACAGGATTAGTTGTGCTAGAGAACGTAGGAGGTCTCACTCGCAGAAATTCCGCAAGCTTGTTTTGAGGTGGAGGAGGAGGCGCCTGCTGTGGTGCTTGGTTCTGTTGTTGTTGCATCTGCTTGGAACATCATGTTCATTAGATGTGTCTGGTTAGCCAAGACTTGGGCGATGGTCAGATTGTCATCCTGCTGTGGCGGTCCGTTTGGTTACTCCCTGCGGTTGTTGTCCCCACCGTTTCCATCATGATTACGCCGTTACGTGTGTTCACCATCTGCAGAGCAAAGACGAGAAGAAAGGGAAACGTCCTTGAGACAGATTTCATATTACTTAAACTTTCACTTTATTGTTCTGAACTGAGTGATTAACATTTGTCTAATTTAAACGCACACCACCAAGAAACTCCTAATATAAACAGTTACATCACCACACCCTGACATAACTGCTGACTAATCCCACACACACAAGCATTTCCTAATCACACAACTGCTAACACAACGATCTAGGGTAACTGATGCTAAGGTGACACCAAGGCTTCTCAACGGGGCGAAAGGATTCCTCTGGCATTCCGTTGTGCTCAGGTTCTGCTTCATCGTCTTGAGTTGATCCCCACTCCACTTCAGAGGGGGTGCGAGCTCCACTGTCCTCCGATCCTCCGAAGGCGTGCTGGCTTCTGACTCCTCTGAGTCGTCGTCTGCATCATCGGCGTGTGCTACTGGTGGAACTACCGTAACAAGACTTGGTCATTGAGTACACGGGTCTTGGCGCCAACTGAATCCGAGGTGGAAGACGAACTCTCTTCCTTGCAGTAGTGCGGATCCTAGCTCCTCCAGGGGGTGCTTCTCCTTTGGCTAAGGCCAACTCTTGCTTCAACCGATCCACTTGGTTTTGTAGCCTGCAGATCTTGGTGCGATTCTCATTCTCCGGTCATGAGCTGCAATTACCACCTCTGCATGGACATCATCCATGGCACTCAACATCCTTACCAGTCGTGAGTGGCTGCACTGTTCTCTGCTCCGGGGTCTTGATAACTGCTGTACTCATCGTGGTTCTTGCGGATGATACCGATATGCTGTATTCCTCAGCCACGGCAAAAACGCTGACGAAGTTCTCCAATGGCCACCAAAGCTACTTCTTGACAGGCATGCTCATAATTTCTTCCTCCAGCTCCAAAGATCATGGATGGGACTCCTTCTCGTTCACTGGAAATCGTGAGGCGGACGCGGCACTTCTCTTCATTGGGGTTGTGAGTGACTTGTCTGTATTCTGGGGCTAGATTGTACCCTATGGCGAAGGCCATATCTCGTAACTCCTTGACGAATCCACCCACTCCGAACAGATGTACTGGCTCTCGGTTGGCCATCTACAAAGTATAAAAGAAAGATATAGGGATTTGACAAAATTAGCAAAACAAAGTTTATCCGAAACAAAGGAATGAAGGGGGAAGAATAGTTCTAATTTAAATATTTTTTTTCAGAGGGCTCTTAGGGTACCAAGGGGCTTTTCCTACAGTCAAGGTGGCTCTGATACCAACTTGTCACGCCCAGAATTTCCATCCAAAATTCTGGAGTTTTATTGTGTGTAAACCCTCGTCCAGGAATCAACCGAGGCACACATGACAAAATTGATAATCAAAGTAATTGGTTACATAGCGTACGCATTTATTACAGAGGTGAATGGTACCTCTCAGTACAATAAGGTTCTAGCAGCGGATAAATAAACAACAGCGTGACGATTCCTACTCCACGCACTTGACTGGGCTCCCTCCTAGTCCTCCAAATAGTCCTCTTCGCTGTAGTCCTCCTCTGAATGATTGTTGATTGCAAGGTGAGCATATGACATACTCCGCAAGCCACACAGCAATATGCAAGTGCAACGGGATAACAAAGGAGGGCATAGTATGGCTCATAATTGCATAAAAGCATTTAATAAAACATTTGAGAGAGTAATAAAACAGTAATTAAATAACAGTATTAATCAACGCTATACCGCTCACCAAAACGGTATAGCCAACCACTCCAACCTGGAGCTACACATTTCCACTGTTCAACCATTAAATTTAAGTAGTGTGGGACTAATCACAGAAAACATTGCTAGGCCGCCCTTAACCGTGGGCACGGCTATTCGAACAGTTTTACTCTGGCCAGAGATGTACCAATTTAACCCAAGACACAACTCCACAGCACATCACTGTGCCCCTTGATACCACCACGGTATCTCGAAGGAATTGTGATAGGACCCTCCATGTAATCCGCACAACAAGGAAGCCACCCGTGGACCACTAGTTCCGGTAGGAACTGATCAGGATACCTCCTGGGAAACGATCCAACGCCAAACATGGACTTATTGACGCAGCCATGGTGGTCTTATTGACACAGCCACAACACACCATGGTGGACCCGGTTGAACGTACTACACATTGGATCCTACCATTACCCATGCTGGCTTGTGGTTAGCACGAGTGTTGCTTCGCAACAAGTAGTCCGCGAACCGGTCCTTAACTGTCACGAGCACCGCTAGCAAAACACCAACCATGGTGCTCGCAACCACCTTTTAGCAAGTTTTAGTGAACCATTAAATTGTCCTTATAACGACCACGTCGTAAAGGGATCATCATTCCATGTGACTGAAATAATAGTATAGAAATCATTATGACAACCCATAAGTTATTCTATTAATTGCTAGGCATGGCTAAGCAGGGTCCTAGAGTTATTCTAGCTAACCAATAAATAAAGGTAGCTAGTCAAAATTATCCCATAGGTACAATGTCAGGTAATCAATTCAAAAGGGCTATAACAAAGGTTAGGGTTTTCCTGTCCCGATGACATTCCAAAATAAATGCAGCGTTGAAAGAAAACATAGCTTTAATCATAGGACAATATGTTCAATGAGAAAGAGGAATCTGTGTGACTTGCCTTGCAGCTCCACAACAGTCTTCGACACCTGCTTCGACAAACTTGCGCCTCTTCCTGAGCGTCGGTAGCTATAGGCAAATAACAAATGGCAAAAACAGTACATCAACACACATGAACAGTACATTGTTATATTTTTAATGGATAGTTCATGATTTTTAGAGAAATTTAGAGACTTGAACGACCTCAAACCGAGTTCGTATGAATTAGTTATGATCTTTAGAAGTTTTAACCCTTTAGCCTATTTAAAAGAACTAACTGATTTATTGTGTCATCATTGAATTAATTTTATTCCGAAAAGGTATTTAAGACGTCACAGGAGAGAGGGGAACTCTCGGCTGACGCAGCGGGGTCCCACTGTCAGAGCAAGGGAGGCATCGGGTCCATGGTGAACCGAGTCTCACCGTGGTCCACGAGGGGCTGGGGATCTCTAGGGTTTGGATCGGACGGATGGGATCTAACCGAGGAGATCCATCGGCCGGCATCGATCCCGATCGGATCGGCTACGGATCGGCTAACGGCGCTGAGGTGGCGGCGAGCTGGCGCACACACGGCGACCCACGGCGGCTACAGCGACGGCGGCGGCGCTAAACCCGATGGTCGACGGCTACAGCGACGGCGGCGACGGCACGGGGAGAGCGGGAAAGGATAAAGGGGGTCGAGGCGATCGTTACGAGGGTGAAAACGGCGAAGAACGACGATGGAGACAGCCGGCGGCGAGCTTGAGGCGGCGGCGGGCTTCGGGTCTTTCGTCGACGATGGGCTCCGGGCGGCTTCCGAGGGCTACGAGGGCGGCGGCCTGGCTTCAGCGGCGACCCGGCGAACCTAACCGAGGCGGCGGCGAACTCGGCGGCGGCTGAGGCGACGGCGGCGCGCAACCGGACCTGGCGGCGGCGGCGGAACAAGCGCAAGGCGCGGGGAGGCGGTAGGGTTTGCTGGTGCTCGATCCAAAGGGCGAAACGGCCCTAGGGGTTCCAGGCTCGCTATTTTAAGGCGGAGAGAAGAGGACTCCGGCTCGGATGCGGCGATTTTTGCGGCGGCGACGAGAGAGAGAGAGAGAGACCGACTCGGGAGGCTTTCGGGCTCCGTTCCACGCACGATTCAGCTCCGGTTCTGGGGATTAGGTAGAGGCGGATAAGGGTAGGTTTTCCCTCAAACCGATTGGGAGAGAACGGGTCCAAGGCAAACGGATTCGGCGAGATTCGCTGGCGGCGCTCGGGTGCCTACAGCGCCTTCGGCGCGAGGAAGACGACGACCTGACGGGCGGGCGGCGGGGCGGGCGGGCGCGGGCAGCGAGCACGGCAGGGGCGCGGGCACGAGCACTGAGGGGCGCGCGGCAGCACAGCTTACGGGCGAGATTGGCCCAGCGGCTGCGAGGGGATTTTAAAAACCTTTCTCTTTTTATTTCACTGCTGTGAGCTTATTTATTTTGCCGGGAATTACTTCCCTAATCAATTAATTCCCCAGAAAATTCCAGAAATTAAATAATTAAGCAAAGAATTTTATAAAATTATTTTCCAGCCCATTTTACTTCAGATTTTTTTTCAAATTTTATTCTTTTCACTCATTGAGACTTTTAATTCCATTTCTAAAAATTCTTTTTGCACAATATTTTATATAGGGATAATTTCAGGGTGTTACATGCACCCAGGATGCTATCCACTTGTCCTAGACCGGTTGTCAAGAATATCAAGTTGAAGAAGGTGCCATAGACAGAGGGAGCGCGCTCACATCTATTCGCCAAGACTCTGGATGAGATGAAGATTTCGTTCAGATCTATGGCGAGTACGGCGCCCTTCCACGGGATAATTCCGGCCTGTCTTAAACCACTCGGGCAGATTACTATTTAACTTCGGCACGCGGTAACTTCCACACAGAAAACATCTGCTTCGAGGTCGCCGACTTTGAGACTGCATACCACGCCATACTCGGATGACTGGCGCTCGCCAGATTCATGGCGGTACCGCACTATACATATATGGTGCTCAAGATGCCAGGGCCAACAGGAGTCCTCTTCCTACGCAACGATGTCAAGCAAGCCTTCACCTGCGACAAGGAGAGTTGCGAATTGGCTCAATCACAAGAAGCGGCAGTCGGGCGCGACAACATCCGGCAAGCCGTCACAGCAGAAGTCTAGCAAGATCTAGTTCCAGCCAAGAAAGCAGCGAAGTCGGGAATTTCAGCAGACTCGGACACAAAGAAGATCGCCCTGACCCTTCTGACCCCTCCAAGACCACTCTAGTCGGGACCGGACTCAACCCCAAATAGGAAGATGCGCTTGTCACCTTCCTCCAAGCCAACAAGGATATCTTGGCGTGGAAACCGTCCGACATGTCGGGCGTACCAAGGGAGGTGATCGAGCATGCCCTAAACATGAAGACAGACGCCAAGCCAGTCAAACAACGGCTACGCCGCTTTGCTCAAGACCGAAAGGATGCTATCCGGGAGGAGATTACAAAGCTTCTCGCAGCCGGGTTCATCAAAGAGGTCTATCACCCGGATTGGCTGGCAAACCTAGTTCTGGTCCTGAAGAAAAACGGTAAATGGCGTATGTGCGTCGACTACACCGATCTCAACAAGGCGTGCCCCAAGGACCCGTTTGGTTTACCAAGAATAGACCAGGTGGTGGACTCAACTGCAGGGTGCGACCTTCTCAGCTTTCTCAACTGTTACTCGGGATACCACCAAATCAGCTTGAAAGAGGAGGACTGTCTCAATACATCTTTTATCACGGTGTTTGGAGCGTACTGCTACATCACCATGCCGTTCGGTTTGAAAAATGCTAGAGCAACGTATCAACGGGCAATTCAGCGGTGTCTACACACTCAGATCGGGCGCAACATGGAAGCCTACGCCGACGACGTGGTGATCAAGACTAAGTCCAATGAAGACCTCATCGCTAACCTGGAAGAAACCTTTCTCAATCTTCGAAGATTCAAGATGAAGTTAAACCTGGAAAAATGCACCTTCGGTGTGCCATCTGGCAAGCTGCTCGGCTTCATCGTTTTGCATCGCGGCATCGAGGCGAACCCTGAGAAAGTCAACATAATAATGAACATGGCTCCCCTGACTAACCAGAAGGACGTCCAGAAGCTGACAGGCTGCATGGCGGCACTCAACCGGTTTATTTCCCGACTGGGCGAACGGGGTATGCCTTTTTTCAAATTGTTGAAGAAAGCCGACGACTTCCAGTGGACTCCCGAAGTCCGGCAAGCCTTCAAAAACTTCAAGAAATTTCTCACATCACCCCCCGTGTTGGCGTCACCCATGCCCCAAGAACCCCTAATGCTATATCTGGCGGCAACTACTCAGGTAGTCAGCACTGTGCTGGTGGTTGAGCGACCCGAATCGGGTCACATCCAAAAAATACAACGGCCAGTTTACTTTGTCAGCGAAGTCCTTGCCGACTCAAAAATGAGATATCCGCAGGTCCAAAAGCTACTTTATGGCCTACTCATCACTATCCGGAAGCTGGTGCATTATTTTCAAGCACATCAAGTCATAGTGGTCACATCGTTTCCACTCGGGGACGTCCTACACAACCGCGAGGCCACCGGCCGAATTGCTAAATGCTCTCGAGTTGATGGTGTTCGATATCACCTTTCAGCCACGGACAACAATCAAGTCACAAGCTCTAGCCGACTTCGTGGCCGAGTGGACAGAAGTTCACCTACCTACATCAACAGAAAAGCTAGAGTATTGGACAATGCACTTCGACGGTTCTCTACGGATCGGCGGCGGCGGGGCTGGCGTCGTACTGACGTCTCCCACCAGCGAAAAACTCAAGTACGTTTTATAGATCCACTTCTCGGCTTCCCACAACGTCGCCAAGTACGAGGCACTTATCCACGGGCTCTGCATTGCTATATCACTCGGCATTCGCCGACTGGTTGTGCGCGGGGACTCTCAACTCGTGGTGAACCAAGTCATGAAGGACTGGACATGTCTCGACGACTCCATGGCGGCATACTGTCAGGAGGTCCGCAAGCTGAAGAACAAGTTCGACGGGCTGGAGATAACACATGTCCTACGACAATACAATGATGCTGCAGATGAGCTAGCAAACATGAGATCCAAGCGAGAAGCGGTCCCGACTGGAATCTTTGTCGAGCAACTCACGGAGCCATCAGTCAAGAAGAAACCGGTGCTGGAGTAGTTGGGAGGCGAACCTACCCCGGCTACAGACGAGGTGCTGCACATATGTCAAGACTGGCGGACTCCTGTTATCAAATTCCTCCTGGACAATGAACTCCCAGACAATCGCAGTCAGGCCGAGCAAGTCAAACGTCGAAGCAAGAGCTTCCTGCTAGTCGGAGAAGACCTGTACCGAAGAAGTGCATCCGGTGTTCTTATGCGCTGTGTCACCACCGAGGAGGGCAAGCAGATTCTGCGGTCAATTCACTCGGGCATATGTGGCAACCATGCCGCATCCAGGACGTTAGTCGGAAAGGCTTACCGACAGGGATTTTTTTGGCCAACAACAGTAACAGATGCCAAGGACATTGTTCACACATGCGAAGGCTGCCAGTTCTATGCACGACAAACCAATCTCCCAGCCCAAGAACTCCAAACAATCCCTATCTCCTGGCCATTCAAAGTATGGGGGCTTGACATGGTCGGGCCTTTCAAGAAAGTGCCAGGAGGGTTCACACATCTATTCGTCGCAGTTGACAAGTTCACCAAGTGGATTGAGGCTAAACCCGTTGCAACAATAACAGTGGCACGAGCAAAGGACTTCATCATGAGTATACTATACCGATTCGGGGTCCCTAACCGCATCATCACCAACAATGGTACTCAGTTCACGGGCGGCGTATTCCAAGACTTCTGTGAAGAGTTCGGCATCAAGATCTGCTACACATCTATGGCACACCCGCGGAGCAACGGATAGGTTGAACAAGCCAACGGTATGGTCTTACAAGGTATCAAGGCCAGGATATTCGATCGACTACAACCATATGTGGGCCGGTGGGTACAAGAACTCCCATCAGTTCTATGGTCTCTTAGAACCACGGTTAGTCGGGTAACAGAGCAATCCCCTTTCTTCCTGGTCTACGGTGCCGAGGCTATGCTACCTACTGAGTTATAGTTCGGCTCTCCGCGAGTTCGGGTTTACTCAGAAGACATCTCTAATAATACCCGACTGGTCGAACTAGATCAGCTGGAAGAAGCGAGGGACATCGCAACAATCCAGTCGGCAAGGTATCTACAAAGCCTACGTCGCTACCACAATCGCAATGTCTATGGCCATGCCTTTTTTTGTCGGGGATCTCGTCTTGAGAAAAATACAAACCACCAAAGACAGACACAAATTATCCCCAATTTGGGAAGGGCCGTTCATTATAGCTGAGGTCATGCGGCCAGGCGCCTACCGACTGGAGACCGAAGACGGTGCTCTTATCAGCAACTCATGGAATATAGAACAGTTACGTCCTTTCTATACCTGAGTTTTATATTTTTTCCATATGTACAGTTCTTTCTTGACTCACTATGCCGCTTGTCCCAACCGAGTAGTGAGTCGGGGGCTGCATGTATCATATGTGCTTTGTCAATAATATACGAGCCTACGTTACTTAAGTTATGAAGTTTTACTACAACTTTATTACGTTTGCCCGAGTATAGCTTTCTGGTGAATTATTTTTACTAAGTTCCTATAGACTAACTCGGCGTAGACCATATTGTCAGGTAAAACTAATGACAACTGAGTAACAACTTAGGGTTTTGCGGCATTGCACATATATTTACACATGCACTTACAAAAGTTTCTGCATACCGACTACAGAATATATTGCTCTTACAGACCTAGGTCTCGGGTGATTATCTCCGCAGTCGGCCTTGCCCCGGCTATCAGCTCCAGAGCCTCCTCAGGCGTCGTCTCCTCGGCAAACCCCTCCCCGATGGATTCAATGTCTGCTCTTGGGTAGATGGATTTGGTCATCGCCAGGGTCTGAGCCACGCCAGCAATAACATGCTCATCCGAGTACCTTTTCAGGGCACTCGGTGCATCTTCAAGGCGCGCCTCTACCTGGGGGATCCTGGTGCAGCTGGTTCCCATGGGGCAAGGATCTATAAGGTCAAGGAGCCCTTTCACCGACTCGACGAGGGCCTCCCGTGACCACCGGACAAGTCTTATCTCCTCTTTGTAAGCCTCAAATTGGGCCTGGGAATTGACTCTTGCAGCTACCTAGGTTCACCGACGAGTAAACTCGTTAGGCAAAACGGCAGACGGAGCAATAAATGGATTGGTTAAAGTCATTGTTAGGGCGGGGGCTTACTTTTATAGTCGGCCTCCCACTTGGCTGCGGCCTTCTCTAGTTCTGTTTTTTCGTCTTTGACCTTGGCGGCGGCCTTCTTTAGATCAGCCTTTTCTTGCTCGAGCTCGGCATTGGCCTTTGTCAGATTGGCCTCGCTTCTTTCAAGCTCGGCCCTGGCTCTCTCGGCCTCCTCCAGCCGGACTTTTTCCTCTGTTCGGGCCTCCAACTCGGCTTCGAGGGCTACACATCAAAACAGTCAAGTACTCAGCATGGCAGTCAGGACGCAACTGGGCAGTTGGGAGACAACATAGCTGGAGGAATCACAACAAGGGCTTGGTCAGGAAGGTCTATGCGGGGAACTTACCTTTGATCTTCTTGGCTTGGTCCCACTTTTCGGTCCTGAGCTGAGCGACGGCATCCCTCAGCCAAGTCTCCCGCCCCTCCAACGTGGTCTTCAGCTCCCGAAGCTGGTCCAATTCTTGGAGGTGAGGGGTGACCTCGGTCAGGACCTCGTTCATTTTCTTGGCGCGGTCGACGAGTTTCTGAGAAAAGCAAGTCGGAACAAAGTCAGTTGTCAGGATGCTACGCAAGGAAGACTATCAAAACCCCAGCACAACGAAGATGACACCTGAATCCCCTGGGAGGCGGTAATTGTGGCCTGGAGCAAGTTCTCAAGCTCCTTTTTCGCCGCAGTCTCATCGTGTTTGTACCTTTTCGCGGTCCTGTCGGGCGCCGTCCACCGGAATGTCCTAGCAAATTTACGCGGTGGCGCCTCAATCCTGGGGAGGTTCGGCAGTTCAGGCGGCGATGACAATGATGACGACGATAATGACCATGGCGGTGACGAAGTCCTGGCCCCCACGGCCTCGGGAGCTCCAGCAAGGGCTTCAACAGCAGCCATTGGCTCGGGGGCTGACTCGAGAGCTCTGGCAAGGGCTTCGATAGCAGGCGTTGGCTTAGGGGCTGGGTCGGCAGCCTCGGTAACCGCCCCTTGGTCGGACGGCGCCTGCAGCCCTGCAGTCGGGACCATCTCAGTCTCCGCGACTGAGACGGCCTCTGGCTCGATAGGTATGCTCGCGGGCGCCGGCTTGGCTGGGGCAGGCTCAACGATCGGAGCGGCCGGTGCGGTCTCCTTAAGATCGATATCGATGCGTTTCCTGCATAACAAGTCGGACATCAAAACACTGCTATAGCGGACAAGAATTCTAGAGGATCCAACACAGCTCACCTCTTGGAGAACTTAAGTTTCCCACCGGGTGATCCAGGCCCCGGCGGTGCGCTGCGACCGGCTGTCGAGCCAGTCGGCGCGGCAGTCGGTGGTGGCGTTCTCTCCCGAGTCAGCCTCATTTGCGGTATGGCCGGCTCGGGTGCTTGGGTACTTGGCGGCGCTTGCCCTGACCGCGTACTCGGTGGCACCCTCGACGGGCTCGACCGTGTTGAGCTTGGCTGCGCTGGTCCCGGTCTGGGACTTGATGGCCTAGGTGTCGCGCCGGCTGTGTCCCTTATCCTCAGGCTTCCTGCCGCAGCACTCGGTGTCACAGCCTTCTTGCCCCGATACATAACTGGTCTTTTCCCCGCTCTCTTGGAGTCGGGTTGGGCAGCAGAAGGACTCCTCGGCCTCTTCTTCGACTTGGAGGCCGACAACGGGCGGGAGTCATCATCAAACTCCTCGCACCACTACAGATGATTCAACAAAGTACATCACACAATGCTGGGCAATCATAGATACAAGTCCACAGACATTCATTACAGAAGAAAGACGAGGGCTACCTGGGGACGGGGCCGATTGTGGCTATAAGATGCGATGTGGCGTTTCTCATCTTCGGTCTCGACCACCCCGCTGGAGAAATAACCGAACAAGGTTTCGGTCACTTTCTGCTCGTTGGCCGATTCGTGGCTGACCCGATCGGGGTCATATTTTCCTAGGTAATCCCAGCCAAACGCGCCTCTCAGCATCAGTGGCTGGATGCACCGAGTCAGAAAATGCCTAGCCACCCAAGGTCCGGTCAGGCCGGCTTTCTTGAAGCTATCCAATTTCGCCAACAATTGATGCACTTGGCCCATCTCCTCAAAGGTTGGATCTGCTGACCAATTTGGTGAAACCACTGGTGTCGAGCCGGTGAATGGACGCAAGGAGGGTGTTAGATCTGAACAATAGAACCATTCCTTGTGCCAACCTTTCAAGGAAGATTTCAAAGGAAGATCGATGTATGTCTTCTTCCTATCGCTCCTCAACTGAAGACCAGCCCCCCCAATCACTTGGATGTTACTCTTGGAGGGCTGGGGTTTAATGTGGAACAAATGCCTAAAGAAGTTGAAGTGGGGTTCCACACCCAAAAAGCACTCGCAAAGAGTCACGAATATGGAGATTTGAAGGATCGAGTTGGGATTCAAATTCACCAACTCCAACTCGTAGAAGTCAAGGATGCGGCGGAAGAATGCAGAAGAGGGAAGGAACAAACCCCGGTCGAAAAAAGAGGCAAATACTACAATTTCGCCGCATCGGGGGCTTGGAACCGACTCACCCTTAGCCGACCGCCAATGAATCACCTCCTGGCTTTGCAGCTTCAATTGATTCTCTAGTAGCTTCAGCTTAACCGCGCCACAATCTGAAGTCGGCCAGGCACTCTTCGACGCACCCACATAATCTGAAGCCTTCGACATGGTCGGGGGCGCAGAAGTTTGGGGGAAATGCGATTGGTGGCTTGGAATAGACGAAGAAGATCGGAATCGCCCGAGTTCTAATGGAGAATAGCGAGCAGCAGCGAGCCCTAGCAAAGCAAAAGGCGAAATTTGGGCGCAGAGGCGGAAGACGAAACGATTGGTCGCTTTGGGGAAGATGAAGGAATCTTTTTCTCTCTCCCCGTCTTTTATATAGCCTGTGCTGACTAAATGGGCTTGGGCCTATACAGTCGGCACTGGGCCACCAAGATATGAGTTTCTACAGTAGCACGCTCATAATGAGCCGCTCGCAGGCTGTGTCAAAATCGCAGTTCTGGTGCTACCAACAGGAACCGATGAGGTAAACAGATATGCTTCATGAGAGCCTTATTGCTAAACATATATGTTTGGGTATCTGTTTTATCTACCAGGTCTCGAGGATATATCCTTACAAGGATCACAAGCTGGTCTTCATTAAAATTAGGGATGCAGGTATCTTTCTCGAGTACACCTGACCACGCAATGGATTTATTTTCATACAATGGTACTCGGCCTACATGCTTGGCCAACAGTTGCCATGAGCAACATTATTCCGGCCGATATGATGCTGAAGAGTCTAACTTCCGAGTAGTGCACTACTCGGGAGAGACTATAAATATCTTTTTCAGCTGACATGACGCTGAGGAGTCTAACTTCCGAGTGGGACGCTACTCGAGAAAGACTATAAACCCCCTATTCCAGTTGACATGAAGCTGAAGAGTCCCATATACGAGTGGCATGCTACTCGTCAAGATTATAAATCATATTCAGGTTGACATGATACTGAAGAGTCTCATATACCAGTAGTAATCTACTCGGGAAGACTGCAAGGTTAAAGATCTTTGACTTTATGTTTAATTGTCGGGGGCTACACCTAATAGGTGAGCCTATTCGGCGCATACTATTCATACATCTACATAAAGCCCTTCATAGCCTCGCTGCCAGCTGACATGAAGCAGGACTCGGGAAGAAGAAGCACTCGGACAAAGAGTACTCGGGAGCAATGCACTCGGGCAATCTTCACCGTGGAGGACGAGCACTCGGCATTAGCTGTGACTCAACTATGAAGGTCTCAGGGGCTACTGTGGAGGCCATGGGCCCTAGGTACCTCATCACAAGCATATGGGCCACTCAGATAGAGGATGGGCCGAGTCTTGTAGTTAGAGATATAATAGCACCCGGTAGGCTTTGCCTTGTATAATAAGAAATGTACAGTCTTAGCCGGGTAAGATCTATCTCTAAGAAGGAAATCTCTTGGCTATATCCGGCTGGGATTCCTATCCTGTACCCCAGCCCCCCAGTATATAAGGGGAGGCAGGGCGTCCCTTGAGGGCAACGAAAAACACAGAAGATCATCGATCGACATAACTCCTCAGAGGAATAACACCACAACTGGACGTAGGGTATTACCTCATATTGAGGGCCTGAACCAGTATAAAACCTCGTTGCGTTCCTCTGCAATCCACCGAGTTTTCCCTTGCCGAGTAGCCCTATAGTTCTATTGCCGGTGTAAAACATCGACACAAAAACACCAAGAATCAGAACTTATCTTATACAACTAATAGTGCCAATGTGTAGATCTCATTTTTAGAAAAAAAATTGAGAGTTGAATGGGCTCAAACGGAGTTACGGTTTAAAAGTTATGATTTTTCAAAGTTTGAGCTATTTTCTTTGAAATTAAAAAGGATTAAACTTATTTTTAGGAAAGAAAAGGAATAAAAGAAAATAAACCAGAGGCTGACAGTGGGGCCCTCAGGTCAGGAGAGAGGAAAACAGTACTGTGGCTGACACGTGGGACCGGCAACAGTGAGGAAAGAGGGGACAGAGACTGGCAGGTGGGACCAGGTTGTGTGAGAGAGAGAGAGCTGACAGGTGGGGTTGGCTTGTCAGGAGAGAGAGAGGAGAAAGGGGTCGCTGTTTATGTGGGCCCGGCCAGTCAGTGCGGGTAGAGAGAGATGGGAGCACCGACAAGTGGGGCCAGGGTCTAGGAGGTGGGCCGTGCCAGCTGATGCGGCACGCCGCGTGGCATGCCACGTCGGCATGGTCCGCCGGAGCGGCCACGACGGAAGATCGACGGCCGACAGTCGCCAGAGTCGATCTCGCCGGTGGCGGCGAACCACGGCGAACGGCTGACCTTGGCAGGGAGCGAAGGGGACAAGGAAGCTAGTGAACAGCTCGGATTGGACTAGGGGCCGGCGGAAGATGGTCGGTGACGGTCATCCCGAACCGGCGGAGGGAGAAAGACGTCGCCGGCAATCATTAGGGCGGCGGTTGGCTCGGATTTTCGGCTGTGGAGTTGCGGTGTCTCACAAGGAAGCTAGGGGAGGGAATTAATTTGTGTTTTACCTCCGTCTACGGTGAGATACAGAGCGGCGGCGACAGCGGACGGCGGTGGCGGAAATTGGGGGTTTCCGATTTAGGGGCTAATCGGCGGCGAGAAGTGGCGGAGGAGCTTCCTGGTGGTTTGGGGAGCTTGGTGGTGGCGGTAGCTTGGTCAGAGCTGGTCGGGAACGGTGGTAGGAGCTCAGGTCAGTATGCGGTGGAGGAAGTCTCTCGGTGGTGAGCTTGTTCGGGTTTGATTTCTTGGCGGTCGGAGGAGGGGGTGCGTTGCCCTATTTATAGCAGAGCTTAGGGCGCTAGAGGACAGCGGACAGAGGCGGTGGAAGCCGAAGATAAGCTCGAGCTCGGCGATGCGACGCAACAATGGCGGAGCTCTGTGGCTTGCATCACACGGGCTCCAGAGAGGAAAAACGGGAAGAGGGAATGATGGCGAAGTGACGGGACGAGGTGCCCGTGCGTGCCGGTTGACCTTTGGTGACCGACGGTGAGGAAAAGCTGCGGTGGCCATGTTCCTCTTTTGACTCCGGCGCTCGGTTGAGGCGACAGCGCGGATTTCTCGCAGGGCGATGACACGCGGATGTGACGACGGTGTTGACGACGGAGGCCAAGGCTTAAAAAGGGCGAGACAGGGACGTATGGCGAGGAAGAATCGAGAGAGCTTGGGAGAGAAGAGAGAGAATGAGTGGGCATTGGGAGGTTGACGATGGCACTGTTGCCGGGCTGACAAACGGGGCCGAGCGGCCGCGTTGATCTCAGCCGTCCACGTGTGATCATCGTGTGGCCGGGAGAGAGAGCGTGGACAGGGTGGCTGACGCGGGAGGCCCGTGGGATTTTAATCCACGCGCGCGCGCCCGTGCTAGGCCGAGCGAGCCGCGCAGTGAGAGAAGAGGAGCAAGCCGAGAAAGGAGGACGGCAGCCCGACAAGCACAGTGCTATTTCATCTTTTTCCAGAGATTGATTTAAAAAAGGTTTTGAAGATTTGAATTTGGCAATTTGATTTAAACAGGGTTTCTAATTTTTACAAAAATTTGGGGGATTTTGCAGAGGCTCTAGGACTGGTTTTTGGAGAAATTTTTGAGATCTCATATGGCACAAAAATTCCAAAATCAAATAAAGAGCCATTCTTTTGAATTTAGATTTTTATTAAAATAGTTTGGCATAAAAATAAAATGTGATTATTACATCGGTGGTAGGAGCCCTGATTCCCACTTCACCGACAAAGGCGTAAGTCTTTACGTTTATCCCTCCGGTTTGGTCACTGTGGTACCACCCAACATATATAAGGGTAGGTCCAAGACCATAAGAAGGGACGGGACTCTGAAGCATTCTCGATAAAAAAACTAAGCATAACACAACACACACGGGTAAACTTGAGAACTACACCCCCGCCCGAACCTCAAGGGGGGTTTGTCCAGATCCCTGCTCTTGGTGTTCATCCACTGACAGCGCCAGTATGTTGTAACGGGAAAAACAATCTGCGTCCATGATGATTATATGTTTTTTCTATATGAAATTGGATGCTCTTGATGTTGAAATTAAAATACCACTACATTTTGGTTTACAATTTACTTATATAATCAGGCCTTCTTAGAAAATATGCGAGTTTTTTTATCCCTGCAGAAAATAATATCAATTGTCAGCAGAGAGGACTTGAAAGAAATCTGAAGATACACCACCGAAGGTTGGTCAAAAGAAATATGAATAGAAAAATGCAATGGATGATAAGAAAAACTTAGTGTCAATTTTATAGACAAGAAATAGGCACCCAAGTTCAACTCAACCACGTGAGCCAAGTTCTGTCCCTTTTTCTCAAAATAAATTAAACCTATGAATCTTTGTCCTTCCGTAATTGCATTTGGCGATTTTAATTACTAATTTTTTCAAAGAAACGATTTTAAATACTAATGGTAAGAGATCTCTTAGATTATCAGCATAGAGCCCACTCCTCTAGTTATATGTAGAGTTTCTCCTAATCAGCGGTAAACCCTGACTTCACCAGCCAAGTAAAGTAAGATTTATCCCAAAACCTACCTACCAACGAATGAAAATACAATATAGTATTTTGCGCAACTAAAATTGTGTCTTTTTTTAATCAAGTCCACTCCTGCTAAACACTGTAATTAAATAGATAACTGATTTTTCAAAACACAATATATTCAGGTCCTCAACAAAGGATTAAGAATCAACTGATCAAGAGTGACATAAACAGCAGCAGATGGGGATTGATTTCACCTCCTAGCTTTGTTGTCTGCTGTTGTGTTTAGTGCTTGCGCTGACGGCGTGGTGGTCTGATGTTCGGTGTACTGGTCAGCTCCACAGCATCGAGCTAGTTGCAAAACGTCCTATCCGCCGTTGCCGCCATCGTCAATTCCTTCCTTCCGCCGAAGCACGCCACCTTCACTTATTTCTCGCGTCACCAGCCCCGCTTCACGAAGGTGAATGTTTCCCTCAATTTCCCTTCTCATATCAAAATCACCAGCCCGATTTTAATTGCTCCCCTAACCAGCGACTCAGCTTTCTCCACGCTTGACTGAATCTCGGGCAACTTTTACTTTTCTTCTCTGCAGAATTTGATACTGAATTATACGTAACTAACACTGAAACAAGAGGAGATATTCATCCGCAGAAATCTCAAAGGCATCAAGTGAGGTCATCGATGCTAGATCAGTGAGGTGGCTAGAAGAGGGACATCGGCGGTGCAGATCTAGGGGCGTGGCAGTAGGTGAACACCACGAGCAGGAGCAGCCATCGACACAAGCAGGAGCATCAGCCGGTGCCTCTCTGAGAGAGACGACGCAAATCTGGTGTCACCGGTGGCCACCACAAGCAGGAGCAGTCGTCGCCGCCACCATCGCCGTGGTGGACCTCCGCTGCCGCCCGGGTCTGCCTCTTCGATAGGGGCTCCTGCGAGGCGCGCTTCCTCGTCAGTAGAGGGGTCTGGATCCGACGACTCCCTCTGATGACTTAGGCGCTGGCACAACTACTCCGACGTTGGGCTCTTGGGCTGTGGCGTCTTTGATCTAGGTGGGCGTGGCTATGGGAGCAAGGGGAGAGGGGGTCATCAAAACTCGTTGAGACTGCACGGTGGGCTGCCCACATCATCGATGGCTGGATCGGCAAGCTGCCTAGGTGGTGACATAGAGGACCAGCGTCAGTGAGCAGTCGGCAGCTGGTGGTCCTTGCCACCAGGGAAAAATCATGTGTATTCTGCAAAAGTGGTGGCTATGATGTAAAATTTTTATTCATAGCCTTGTTTATTGTGTTTACCGGTGAGTATTTTTTTTATTTTTGGGTAGTTGATCGTGTAAAATACCCAGCTGTATATTTTTTTACTCGAGGTGCTTAGATATATACTGATTTAATACGATATCGTGGTTAATTGTAACAATGAGTAAATCATTTGTTCTATAGTTTGTGCTTCATTTGTTACAAATATACGTATGTAAGAAAATTATTGTTTACATGTGGAAAGAAATTACTATCAATCCCTCCCTAATACCTATTAATAAAAAATTGATGCAATAACAACAAGTAATTTATTTACCCACAGGCTATCGAGTTAACAGGAAGTGATGGAATAACAGATAATAATTTATTTACTTGTAGGCTATCGAGATAATAGAAAGTGATAGAATAACTGTAATAATTTTTTTACCAGTAGAGGAGGAACGAAAGAAAGTGATAGAATAACTAATAATAATTTTTTTACCGGTAGAGGAGGAACGGGAGAAGGGAGTGAGTGCGCTAGGGGTGTGTGTGGGGAGGGGGGATAGGGGATGGAGGGAATATATTATTGACATATTGACTATGTACAAACTAAATAGCCACCTCTTTTATACTATTTGAAAACTTAACCTTTTCTTTCTTCCTATTATATTATTTTTATATTTTGTTTCTTATTTTTTTATATATATATAAGTGTATCCCTGTGTCTGCAAAACGAGAAATACTATTAGCACATGATTAATTAAGTATTAACTATTAAAAACTTAAAAAATAGATCTATTTATTTTTTTAAGATACTTTCGTACAGAAAATTTTTTAAAAAATATACTGTTTAGCAGTTCAGAAAACGTGTTTATAAAAAACGAGGAAATAAAAACACACATTACAACCATAACCGAACGGGGCCTTACACTAATTAAAAAAACTATTTTTATAGAAGGGAGGAGTTTATTTTTACAGACACACTATAAAAATTCGGCCTGTACTAATAACGAATAATTCGGGTGTTCTAAATCAGCCTGGCGGCCACTAAAAAAGACCGCCCATGGAAAAAAAAAATCTTCCTTATTAAAAGTGTGACCGCAACCCTCCCCTCCCTCAGCCGCTCTACCTCACCACTGTGCGGGTCGTCGTAGCCACCAGCTGGCTGGAGGCATCGCCTGAGGCGGACCGCCTCCGCCCACCCTCCCTACGTACCTCAGTCGCCAAATCCGGCGACTGGCGACGACGGCAGGCGGTGGCCACGGTGAGGCGGCGACGACGGCGGGCGGCGGCCACGGTGAGGCGCCCTCCCTCCCCCTTCTGCTGGTCACTAGTGGCCACGGGGGATGACGCGGCGGCTGTCGGGACCTCTAGATCTAGCGCCTGCGGCTCCGATCGGGGGCGACGGCGGGCGGCGGCCACAAAGGCACGACGGCGATAGCAGACGGCTCCATATCCAGCTCCGCTCCCGTCCTCCCTTCCTCCCCCTTCTGCTGGTCATGGGCGGCCACGGGGACGCGACGGCGACGGCGAATGGCGGTTCCGGGGGCAACGGGCGAGCTTCAGATCCAGCTCCGCTCCCGTCCTCTCTCCCTCCCCCTTCTGCTGGTCACGGGCGGCCACAAGGGTGCGACGGCGACGGCGTACAGTGGTTCCGGGGGCGACGAGGAATTTTTTGTTGTGCGTGATTTTTTTTGCACCGAAAATATTTTTCCAGGCGAGTGGCTTAAGCCTTCCGCTTGTGAAGATGATTTTTCATAGACGATGCCCTTAAGAGACCCGTCCGTGAAGATCGATTTTTGCAGAGCTACCTGAGAATATCATTGATTTTCTCTGACTATTAGTCGTAGGCGGTGCGGCCTGTCGTCTGTGAAAACCTATTTTAGTCGTCTGTAAATACCCATTTCGTAGTAGTGTTAGTATGCGTGTACCATAACTGGCAGCAGACGTAATGGTGTAAACCTTGCTTTGCTACTTTACATGGCAGATTGAGCAGGGTAATTAAGCGCTAATCTACTGCTCAATGCGGAGGGTTGCTAGGCCCGGGCTCTGCCACTGTATATATGCGGGTCAGTAGCACAAAATGCATTTATTCCAGGACATTGATCCCAACTACCGTTCAGATTTTGACAAATGCTACGTATAACCCTTGGGTTTGGGTACCGTCGTTATCAGGTTTTTTGGGCCGATAAAAATTAAGAAAACACATGGCAAACCAGCCAAGTTTTTTTAAAAAAATCACTAAAATTCATTTTTTGGTATAATTTGTTCAATTTTCACTAGATTTTGTTGGTAAGCAAGCGGTAATTGATGAAACTGCTGGGAAGCAGTTCTCGGTGACGAAACAAATTTTCAAACCATGCTTCCAACAGAAGGCCCACCCAGTCTGTTGAGAACTTAACTATAAATAGACCTTTGGAGTTGTCATCCTCTATTGTGTACAAGAAAATAAAAGATGATTCCAAACTGATAGCCACTGCTGCTGCTGAACCACATAACCTTCGGGACTAGAATCTTGACGTATAAACGACTGGAGAATGTACTCCACATTGATAAAACCTAATGTCGCGACTCGGTCTTTTCAATAGGAAAGAATATACTACTACTACCGGTCTATCAATAATGATAGCAAGCGGTCAGCATCTTGCAGATTTCCGGAGTTAGAGCCAACCGCCCACCCAACCGTTTTCCTAATTCGTCATGAAGATTTCAATAATCACGTGTTGGTGAGCCGAACCAGATAACGCCCGTACGCCATCAGGTCAATCTACCGCCGTGTATATCACCAGTAACGTGTTGCACCGTACACGAGCTAAGCTTACGCATCTCGCTAGCGTGTGAAACGATAAGCTCGCTTACGCGTTACACCTAGCCTGCATTTGTAGGGGCTTCGGCATCGTTCCAATCTACCCGGTAGGGGGGGGGGGGGGGGGGTGAAATACGTCTCGTTCGCATGAGGACGATTTCTAAACTACTAGTGGTGATTTGGGAACAGCAAACAACAGTCAAAAGCTGCAGTGATTTCATTACTGTCCGGAGAGTGTGTTTGACGAGCAAGCTAAAAATGTCAACACTGGTAACATCAGAGCGGTTGGCATGCAAGCATGCAGGTTTAAATGCACTCAACAAAGAACTCAGAAACGACTCATTGTAGGCGCCGTTCGGTTGTGCTCCTGTCATCTGTTTATGCCCCTCTCACAGGCTGCGTTCTCAACAGGTTATAGCTTGACTACTCCCTCAATTTTTTTTAAAATATTTTTTAAACTGCTAAATAATATATTTTTTAAAAAACTTTCTATATAAAAGTTATTTTAAAAAATCAAATAAATCTATTTTTTAAGTTTATAATAATTAAAACTTAATTAATTATGTGCTAATGACTTGTCTCGTTTTACGTGCTAAAATAAGCTAAGCCAATTAAGACATTCCGAACGAAGCCTTAGACTGAGTTCGGAAGTGAGGGAAGAGGGAAAAGTTTCCCTTGTTTTTCGTGAGCACGTTTCCTGAACTACTAAACGGTGCGTTTTTTGCAAAAAATTTTATATAAAAGTTGCTTAAAAATCATATTAATTTATTTTTTAAGTTTAAAATAATTAATACTCAATTAATTATGCCTTAATGGTTCACCTCGTTTTACGTGATCCTCTTTCTTTTCTCTCTTCTCTCACTTCTGAACTCTCTCTTAGGCTCCGTTCACAAGTACCGGACGAGAAGAAAAAACTCCTCGTTTTTCGTGAGCACGTTTTCCAAACTGCTAAATAGTGTGTTTTTTATAAAAATTTTCTATATAAAAGTTGTTTTAAAAAATCATATTATTCTATTTTTCAAGTTTAAAATAATTAATATTCAATTGATCATGTTCTAATGACTCACCTCATTTTATGTGATCCTCTTTCTCTCTCTCTTCTCTTACTTCCGAGCTATGCCTTAGAGCCTCTCAAGATATATTCAAAAATTAGTTCTAAAAAATTTTAGATTGGGACAATCTAAAAAATTTTAGACTCAAAAAGCATTACCATCTTCAAGAGAAGCCAAAAATTAAATCTCAAAAATTAGTTTATTAGCCACGTAGGATAGATGGACCTAGTGTTTGCTTGTGATCGTTTTTTTTAACAATATTATGCCCCGTGCGAATATCGATTGGAAGGATCCTCGTTGACGCCACCGTTCCTTGGCGCCAGAGAATACGTCGCTGGCCATAGTGCACTCGGCAGAAAACTTTGCCATTAGTCTATGGAGAAACGGAAAACTCTATCGATCCCCTAGCCGAACATGTCATCAATCGCAGTTTGTGGGAGGATCGACGACGGCTTACGGCAGTGTGTGGATCAAGCGATTGCGGCAATCGGCGTGGGCGGAAGACGTTGGGAGGAAGAAAAGGCACAGGCGGAGAATTTCTAGTGCGCGGGCGGAGAAATTTTTCCGTAGGAGCAGTGATTGGAGACGCCGATAGATTCACTAAATCTGGCTTACTTTTGTGTTAAGATTGGGCATGGGAAATTTTTGAGGATAGATTTGGGCATACATTGGAGGTCTATTTTTTAACATAAATATCAAAATTTGGCTTTTAGGAACCTTTTGGGCTTCTCTTAGAGATGCTCTTAAGCACGCTTCCCAAACTACTAAACGGTGTGTTTTTTATAAAAGTTTTCTAAATAAAAGTATATCAAAAATCAAACAGATATATTTTTTTAGTTTCTAATAGTTAATACTTAATTAATCACGCGTTAATAACGCATAGGCCTTGTCGAACGCAAATAGTTTTTCGTGAGCACGCTTTTTAAACTACTAAAAGGTACTTCCTCCGTTTCAAAATATAAGGATTTATGCACGTTATTTAAGATGTATCTAGATATCACTTTGTCCAAATTTATTTTAGAAAACGTATAGAAATCCTTATCTGTTGGAATGGAGGTAGTGTATTTTTTTAAAAAAAACTTTTTATGTAGGAGGTTTTCTAAAAATTAAATAAATATATCTTTCAAGTTGATAATAGTTAATAATAATTAATCATATACTAATAACTTATCTCGTTTTACGTGCTACCACTAAGGGGTGTTTGAATTGCCTTATTGTACTGGCTTATAAGCCGCACGCAAAACGAGAAACATCATTAACGTATGATTAATTAAGTATTAACTATTAAAAACTTAAAAATAGATCTATTTAATTTTTTGAGATAATTTCATATAGAAAATTTTTAAAAATCACACCATTTTATGTTTTAAAAAACATACTAATAAAAATCGAGAGATAAACTATAAATATAAACAAAAAGCAGGAGCAAATACCTGTAAGCTAAGTAAAAAAAACTCTTAGAACGGTGCCAGTGTACGGTCGTTGTTTTGCTTTCCATGATTCGGTTGGCTGAGGTCCCACAGCGAACCACAGCGACCCAGCTTGCTTCGATCAGTTTCGTGTTCAGATAGTAGTAGTACTCCTGCGTACTGTGGTGAAGAGAGAGACAACGAAGACGTGTTACATGTGTCATACTCCAGTATTCCCTCCATCCTCAGATATATCTGAGAATGATAGGTTCTTTGAAAAAGAAATAAAGACAAAGAAAATTTACTATTCTCTTCGTTTCAAAATATAAGGATTTCTAGAATTTAAATCTTATTTCATAATATAAAATATTTTAGCACTATTCTAATACTACTTATCACATCAATCACTTTTCATTCAAATTTCTTTCCGTCTTATCTCGTCCATTCTTCCACCTCTATTCATTCCACATTTATTGAGGAACAACAAAGTCTTTTGTTCTTAACCTTAATCTCTATTAAATAACATAAAAATGCTTATATTTTATAACGGAGGAAGTATGATGCTATCAGTGAAATAGGAACCAGGATCCCATCACCGGTGGCACAAGATGGCCTAAGACCACATGTCATACCCTAAATTTAGCCACACAAAAATAATACCTAAGAAAAAGTCCTAAGAAATTAAATTAAAATGGCTAAAGGAATTAATAAAATGTGTGAAATGCAAAAGAATAAGCTACTGTGGCTGGGAACATTTTTCCTATGTTCCTCTTGCCAAAATATATTAACTAGATTTTTAGTGAAATTTTCAGAGCATAGGAACTATTTTTAATAAATCAAAAACGATTATCGGAATTAATTTCGCTCCAGAAATCTTTTTCCCTCTTTTTCTTACTTCCTTTTTTCTTTTTCTTCTTTTTCCCTGTCGCTGGGCCGCCGGCCCAACACTGTGCTTGGCCTACCCGCGCGGCCCGTGCGCCTCGGGACTGCCTGTCGGCCGCCCCTCCCACTCGCTCTCTCTCTGCGTTACGGGGTCCGCCTATCGGGCCGCTTTGCCCGCTCGCCCGCACGTCTCCTCGCTGACAGGCCAAGCCCGCTTGTCAGCTCCATCTTCTAGCTCCATTCGGATCGGGCGAAGGGGGGGAAAATTTCCCCGGGCCGTCCGATCAGCATCGCCTCCCGCCTCCACGCGTGCCCGCTCTGGTTCAAATGAGGGCGGACTCGGTCCTCACCCACTCCCCCGCGTTCTCCAGCACAGTCGCCCCCTCTCTTGCGCGAATCGTGCGCATGACCCTGCTGCCGCCGCCCTCAATCCAGTGAGCGATTGGAGCCGTTCGGCCACGATCTCGCTCGCCCACGTGCATAAAAAGCTCCCTCGTCCCCTCCTCCGCCTTTTCCCTAGCATACCGAGCTTTCCCATGCCCTCAAACACCGTCGCCACCGCGCACCCGAACTCCCACCACCTTTCGCCCTCTCCAACCGTCGCTCGCCGCCGTTCTAGACACCGCCAAGCCGCGTCGCCACCGCCATCGTCTCCGCCGTGCCAAGGAGTCCCTCGGCCGCCGCTCTGTGAAAGCCGAAGCCTGCCGAAACACTCCGCCCTCGTGCACGGTGAGCTCCGACCCTCTGTCTCCTTTCCGGCCGGCCAATTCCGCCGCGCCGCGCCTCCTTACTTCGTCCTAACTCTCTTCTCGTCTTCCCCATCTCCCAGAGCCCTTCGGTCGTCGCTCCTCGTTCTTCAATCGCCGTCGAAGCACCGTTGTCGACGCCGTCCCGAAGCCGCCGCCGCTTCCATCTCGCTGCCGTCGTCCTCGCGTTGTGGCTCGCCGCCATGAACCGCTGGTGAGCTCCCCGCCGTTTTCCCGTTCCTTTTTGCCTCTTCGTGTGCCCACCGCCGCGCCGTGTGGTGGCCGCCAGCGACCATTGGGGCGCGCGCGCCGCCGCCCCGCTCGGGACGGCTGGCGTGTGGCCGGCGCATTCCTGAGCCGTCCGATCTGCCACGCGGCAGATCAGGGCCATCCATCGGCTGCCCGCGTGGCCGCCGCGTCGGCGCCACGTGTGCGCCATGTGGTGCACTCGTTTCCGGCTCAGTGGACCAAGTCCACCGTGCGCCGGCTTCCTAGTCCAGTGACGCAGTAAACCAATTAATTGCGCAATAAATCTTTTAGTAATTAAATTTATATTAGAAAACACACTAAAACTTCAACAATTCATAACTAATTCATACGAGCTTCGATTAAGTCCATTCAAATTTCATTAAATCCAGAAAAATGTCAAGAATTTATTAAAAATATTTTCAGCTCATGTTTGCTTGCCCATATGTACTGTTTTTAATTATTTGTGCATTATCTGTTATAGAATCCGACGCTGGTGACTCTTCCGTGTATTACGAGGTCATAGCGGAGTACGTCGAGCCGGATCAAGGCAAGTCGCAATGTAATCTTGATCATTTTATACCCTTTTTCGCTAAAATGCTTTGTTTACATAAATAAACTGCATTATTTCATGTGGATGGGTTATAACCTATATAATGATAGGACTGTGCCTTAGATCTAAAACCTGAATCCTTGTCACCTAGGTAATAATATGATTAGATTACTATTCCTAGGATGCTTAGCAACATAGCTCACCTGGGAATTAAATATTATTATTTCTTTTGATTCGACTCAATATTGGAAAAATGGAACTTTGGATAGGTTAAGGTTAAATTACTAAAATTGGACCTAAATGGTGGGCTGTGGGTGTATGGTTTTGCTTGTCGTATCTATGGCAATTAAGGACCGGTTCGCGGGAACCCCTTGGGTAATTACTCGTACTTTTCACAAGCCAGCGTGGGCAACGGCTAGACTTGTAGCGTCTCTTCTCCCTCTCCTAGGCACCGAAGATGAGGGTGCGCGTGATGGAGTTGGGTCGGCCCGGGGTAGGGTTGATCGGGTTCTGGATCCATCGTGGCGCAAGGGGGGTAGCCTGGCCAATATGGGGTGTCCTGTTGGCAGGTGCAACCTTAGCGTGGTGTAGATGGTTTGGGAGAGGATGCGTGAGTGGTCCTGTCACAGCCTCTTACGGGGTATCGTGGTGATGCAACGGTGCACGGAAACGTGTGTGAGGCTGTGTCTTGTGGGTAAAGTTGTACATCTCTTGTCAGAGTTAAATCTATTCGATTAGCCGCGCCCGTGGTTATGGGCACGTTGGTCATGACTCACCGTGATTAGTCTCACATTTAGTCAATTAATCTGGCTTTATGAAACTGGTATGGTTCAGGTGGATGGTGTGGAGTTCGGTCAACGTGGTGTAACGTTGATTGGAGGAGACCGGTTAATATGGTGTAACGTTAATCAGTGGAGACTGGTGAACGTGGTGTAATGTTCATCAGTGGCGCCTGGTTAACATAGTGTAATGTTGACCAGTGCGGCCTGGTCAATGTGGTGTAACGTTGATCAGGGGAGGCTTTTACTGATTAACGTGGTGTAACGTTAGTCAGTGGAGTCCGGTTAACGTGGTGTAACGTTAATCAGTGGAGTTTGGTGAACGTGGTGTAGCGTTTATCAGTGGAGTCTGGTTAACGTGGTGTAACGTTAACCAGTAAGGAATGGTTGGGCCTGGTTAACGTGGTGTAACGTTAATCAGTGAAGAATTAATATTGTTAAATTATTCAACCTTTTACTGTTTGCGAACTACTACTGTTTGTAACTGTTTTTACGCAAGCTAAACCCCTAGCCTACCTTTGCTTCCCGTGCATATGCATAATTGTGGGTGTGATTTGTTGAGTATTGTGGGTGGTACTCAGCCTTGCTCTCTTTTCCCCCTCTCAGTGGTGGAGTACACGTCCGACGAGGATCGTCCGGAGGAATAGGCTGGCTCCGTCGTTAAGGTGCTTGTGGGATGGAAGCTGCTGCTTGGCCAGATGTTTATAGATTTTAATCTATCTTTTTCGCTGCATTTATGTAATATAATTTCACTTTGGTTGTAAGAGCACTCTGTATGGCAACTTGTTTTTGTGTACCATAGCTTTCCTAGATAGGGATTTATTACACATGAATATTCAGAATTTCGATGTTGAATTTCTAGCCGTTACACCACGTCACCACGTGGCTGGGCCGCCCTTGACCATGGCAAGGTTGTGTAGGAGGCTCCCCTAGCGTGGACCCGAGCTTGCGCCCCAGAGGGGTGAGCTCGGGGCATCTTGTCAGCTCCGAGCTCTGACAAGCTCGGGGCACCCCCTCACTCTGCCCCCGAGCTCGGCTCCTCCCAGACGGCTTGAGGAGCGCGTGGGGATAGGAGAATCAATGACGATGCGATGGAGCGCATCTCCTCGCTTCAATCTCTCCACACCTCACCCTTTAAAAACGACGGGACGTATTTCTACCCGGCGTGAGGCGTAGGAGACAAGACGGTCCTATATCCCATTCCACAGGCCATCATTGCCTTTTTTTCTGACAAGGGACATGGGATGGCAGGTGGTATGGACAATGACGCTGCCTACCCCGTCCCTCCCAGCACCTATTCCTTTAGCGAGAGGCAAGCGGGCGGCCCCCATGGTTAGCGGGATAAGCTCAGCCTTCCTTCGCAAGCTTTGGGCGACCACATCGGACGCATGGCTGTCCGCCATTGCTCCACTTCTCGCCAGCTTGAAGAGGGCCCTGGGAGGGAGAAGCGGCTGGGCCTACTAGCCTATACAGAACAAGACAGAGCATACCTAATTCTTTAAACACTGATTGGCTGTATTCTCTCAAAGTTTAATAAGGGGAGAACCAAGGCCATAGGAGGGAGAGGATCCAAAAAAGAGAAGGGAATAGCCCAAAAAAGAGGACTCACAGCCTAAATCTTGTAAAACCTTTCTTAGATGGAGTAGATTTTCAAGAACCAAAAACACAACAAGAGTAAGGTACTACACCTCTAGGTGGTCTGAACCTGTATAATCCCTTGCGTCTCATTTACTCCAATAACTATCTACGACCGATCAAAAACCACTGATTCCCTGGCCGAACTCACAAAGAGGGTTCCTTCGGATCCCTGCTATTGGTGTTTCCACACTGACAGATGCCCCTCGATAAATTAGGGCACATGAGAAGTGGAAGTGATAGGTGAGGGTAAGAAGGGGAGAAATTTGAATGAGAAATAGTTAGAGGAAAAATAGTACAATATGATCCCTTATAGCCGGATATAAATTTTAAATATCCCCATCTCTTATAGTTAGGGACGGAGGGAGTAATTTACATGAACAATAATGCATTGAGAGAGGATGCTTGACTCGAGGGGGTGTTTAATTCAACTTCTCGCGATAGCTTATAAGCCGTACATAAAACGAAAAATATTATTAGCACATGATTAATTAAGTATTAATTATTACAAACTTAAAAATAGATCTATTTGATTTTTTAGAGATACTTTCATATAGAAAGTTTTTACAAAAAACATACCGTTTTACGTTTTGGGAAGTATGCTAATGGAAACCGAGGTACAAGCCATAAGCAATAAGTTGAATCAAAGCATCATTAGCGTATGATTAATTAAGTATTAGTTATTACAAACTTGAAAAATAGATCTATTTGATTTTTTAAAAATACTTTTATATAGAAAATTTTTACAGAAAACACACCATTTATCAGTTCGAGAAATGTGTTCACGAAAAACGAGGAAAGAATCATCAGGCATAAGGGAGTATTTGAAGGTGAGGAAAAAGGAGGAAGAAGAAGATCACGCAAAACAAGATGAGATATTAACGTATGATTAATTGGGTTTTAATTATTATAAACTTGAAAATAGATTTATTTAATTTTTTTAAGCAACTTTTATATAGAAAATTTTTAAAAAACACACCGTTTAATAGTTCGAAAAACGTGCTCACAAAAATCAACAAAGTTTTTCTTATCTTCGAACCCTGTCTAAGTTGTTTAGAACGGCACTAAGTTCTAACTGGAGGAGTAGTATAATTATTATAGGACTGTGACCTCGATCGGGATGGAGTCCAGCTCTGTTCCGATCAAGTAGCGAGAACTTCAACTCCAGCACAACCTAAACTCTGATTGAATTTACATTACATAACCTCTATATGAAATTTAACTTCGGCACTACATTAGGCTATAAGGTTCTGTTTTAACTTTTCATCCATGTGAGATATGCTTTCGTCTGCAAAGATGTAGCAGTGAGAATATCGGCACGTGTTCCCCTGCCCATGTTTGACGACCGCCTATTTTAATTCTGTTATCGGCAACAAACCAGCGCCCATATACAAAAAAGGATATTGTAGAGCACAAATCCAACACCCACACCAACACCTCAATATTTATACAGTTGTGATGTTGAGACGTTGAGCACTGGCGGCATCATTAATGGATCTCCAAACCACGCGTGGTTGAGCTGGTTTCGCACACGCATGTAGAGCAGCACGCGGACACGGCCCAACCAACCGATGCCGATTGCCGAGACAGGGTCTTCCGGTTCTCGGTTGTGTCATCCCGTCGACCTCACCGCTGCAAATGCTGTTAGCCACAGCCACCACCGGTTGGCTTCACATGGGTTATCTCTCAGCAGCCAAAACGACAGCGTGGCAGGCGGCAGAAAAGCGCCTTCCTGGCCAAGCGTGAATGCGTGATTCGAGCGTGGGCGGCGAACCGACTGGCGGGGCGGCGGACGGGCTGAAGCACGTGTCAACGTGTGCGCTGATGTCTAGATCGCGCCGCGCGTGCGGTCTTTGACGAGTTTCGGCGCGTGCGACGACGAGCGTCGTTCGGTGGCGGGGTGGCGGCGACGGATGACGCGGGACCCGGCGCAGCGTGGCGGCCGGCCGTTTTTGGGTCTTTGCGGGATTGGATACGGCGCTGTCGATAGCGGGAGCAGGGAAGGCCCAGATACGCGTGAGGCATCTAATGATAGTTTGCCCGGCTCTGTTCTTTCCAGCTTCTTTGCTGGCTTATTTAAGCCACGCGCAAAACAAGAAACATTATTAGCGCGTGATTAATTAAGTATTTACTATTAAAAAATTGAAAAATGGATCTATTTGCTTTTTTAAGCTACTTTCATATAGAAAATTTTTGTAAAAAACACACCGTTGATTATTTTGGGAAGCGTGCGCGTGGGAAACGAGGGAATAAGCCAAAGCAGAGAAGCTGGAACGAACACAGCCGGCTGAAATGGAGATCTAGCATGCGTTTTCGTATTGCTGTTGTTCGTGAGACTGGTAGGCCTTGGCCCAGATAAAAATGTCTTCCGCTTGTGGCAGGCCTGGATGTGGTGTTGAGGGATACATGTCGGTGGCCTTTTGGAGAGACCAAAAGCCCAGTAAATAGAAGATGGAGGTGCGGCAGTTCTGTGGATTTAGGTGCAGCTTTGAATTGGGCCGTACATTTGTTGCGGAATAAGTTCCCTGCATGAAAGTCATAAAAATTGCTAATCAAGGGAAATTTGGTCAGAAAAATAAAAAGAAAAAAATGGGCTTGAGGATGTCAAAAATGTGCTTTTCACGATGAACCTGTAGCACTACATAATCCTTCGTGGGTCCCTGCGTACAGTCCTTTTTTGAGAAGCTTACTTGAGATTTTGACAAACATGTCGCTAACCCGCATGCTTCTTGCTTCCTCCCTTCAAAATTGCCTCCTCGCCTTGCCGTGTACCTGCGTGCTTCTCGCTTCCTTCTTGTCACGCCCTGCGTGGACATTGCCTTCCTTTGTTCTCTCGTATCGCTACAAACATGTAGTGCACCCCAGGGCTCTGGAGCTGGAAAACTGGAAAAAGGCTCAAGAGTACAACTTGTTGGACTATAGGTGAATAGTGATCACCGTTAGTAACAAATCCTGCAACCGTGGAAAACCGAGATGGCATGACGACCTCTGAGGCTCTGATGCGTACTTCTGCACTCAACTTTCGTAGTACAAGACTGGAATGCGTTGAAAGAACGGAAGTCCACCAAGAAAAGGGTGACTGCCTCTGCCTAGCTGACGGTAGTTGGACGTTGCCCGATTCATTGTGTGGAACGAACCGATTCTTCAGACCAGCGTGCCCTTGCCCGATTCTTGGTGTGGACTGAACTGTTTCTTAGCCTGACTCACCACGTTTACATGGTCACTCTCGTGCTGATGACCAAAGCTGGCCGAGCAGCATTTCCTTCAAGAAAGAAAAAGGAGGTCATATTCGCACCATATCAGGAGATTGATCCTCCACGACCACTCAGCCAATCAGAAGTGTCCATTGACCATTGCCCAGCCGAGCCAAACCAACCAGCAGCTGCTGCTGTAAATACCCCTGCAGCAGTAGTTGAATCAGGTTACGGATAAATTATCGGAAAAATTACAGAACGGTGTCCCGTTTACGAACGGAATAGTTTAATAATGGCCATCTTTCGCGCGGTGTGCCTCCCACATGAGCCACCTGCCTCGGGCCCCATGAGGCTAACAGTTACTCCCTCGGATAAAAATAGGATTTCTCGAATTCAAATTTTATTATGCTACCAAGCTATCTACATGTTACAACGGGATGTTCAAAATATAAAGTATTATTTTTTAACGGGATATGTAAATTATATATAAGTATTATTATTGTTCTTATGCCTAAGTGTATGTGCATAGCATTTGCATGCAGTGCGATCAGACAGTTTGATTAATTATGAGGAAACATGGAACTGTGCTATATGGAGTATATAAATTTGTTAATGATATGGGCATTAGATATAGGCAGGGTATTCCATACCGTTAGTTCCCGCGGTAATCGTGTATACCGTCAGAGTACGGTAAGGATAACCGACGGTATGATTTACTCAAATTTCATCGGAATTTAATTTTTTTGAAAAAATAGAAAAAATCCAAAAAAATTCCAGTAGATAGTACTTGAATTATAAATCACTATGGTGAAGAAATTTGTGAAAATAATGAAGTTTACTGTATATTTTGGAGCTCTATCAAAATTAAAAAAAATAAGAGATAAGTTGAGATATAATTTCTACTTTATTTAAGTGTAAATGTGAGCACCCGATTATTCTGCACTATAAGAGGTAATTGGTACGACAACACGAAATATCTAACGCGAAATATCTAGTTGGATAGAATCTCAAGAGAAAGCCAAATAAAACTATAACCATCCAACCTCATCGTAGCCTTGTCATACAAATCACCAAATATAATACAAAACAACCGAACACCAGGCTAAAAACACAAAAGATATTTGGAAGAATAGTTACACCAGTCCACACGGCGAGATATGCCCATCAAACCACACGAAGGTGACGACCAAACACGATACATATCTCTGAGGACATGGTCTACGGTTGAACTACTCTCTATGTATCTCAACTGTTCTAAACCTATACTCATGCAGACTAGCCCTAAGAAAATTGTTAGTCCACACTTTCATCTCTAGCAATGGTATACAAACATAGGGTATACAATTATAAGTGAAATAAACTTAGATACAACTAAGATTACATAGGCCAAAAGGCCAAATAATATGATTCAGCGGAAGCTTGTCTACCCATATTACAGGCAATCCGACTAGGGGTACACCCCTTAAAGAATCAACCCTGAAGAAGCAACGAATTCCCGTAGCACTCAACCTACAGCAAGGATTATAATCATACAAGCAAGAGTCAGTACATTACCGAGATAATGTACTGGCAATGTCAATCCTACCATACAAGCAAGTTCTAAATCAAGGAAAAGCTATTTATGGGTTTAGTTTTGCATAAAGCTAATTTTAGTTCACAATCATTTTGCAACGGTAATTTAGAAAGCATTTAAACAAGTATAATAAGTAGTGAAGTGATCAACATAATATCAACATAATAATTTTCCTGCTTGTGCCCTCCTCGGCAACAAGACATCATAAGCATTGTAATAAGCGTAATAATTCTCATAAATCACCAATCATCATCCCAATTTCATAAACACATTTAAAAGCATAAGTCTATACTCAATGAACACAACCATGCCGCTCATGACCGTGAGCACGGCTAGCCGATTAGTTTTGACTCTGCAAAGTTTGTATATCGTTACCCACATGATGTGATAGAAGCCAAATGGCTATACTCTAGTTTGTCCGGTACCCGTCAATACCACCACACTCTACATGTTGAATGCGGTCTAGAGGTCATAACACAGCTTTTACATTACCTAACGTTTAGCCTTGCACCAGCACGAGGTGTGTTACTCCACATCGGGGCGCTACCCCAATGTCGTGGGTGGCGGGCCCACGCCTTAAACCCAGCGCCGTGACGGCAACCATCCTGGCTCCCCACGAGACACACAACGTTGTATTGGACAGACTTAGACGCCTATACCATGAGGTGATCACACTGTCCCTCATGGTTCACATAGGTAGTTCCTATGGACAGCCCTACAGTCCGTCGTAGGCACTGCCCCTACTACTCTGCCTACCAAAATGCAAGGCTAAACATTAAGTAACTTAATCCACTATGGCTATCCCATACTAGCACATGTGGTTGTACTGTTTAACATGAGAATATGACACTGAGTTCGGTCCTTAATCGACTTAGGCGAACACTCCCCATATCGGTGTGCAACTACTCCATATGCACACCACTTGCCGCCTAAGTCTAAATCAGGTTTTTCATCATTTTAGTTCACAAATAGTTAGAGGCTTCACCTCTGTCTAGAAGTCATAAAATTTTCATTTTCAAATATATATAGTGATCACTGTGATATTTAGCACGTTACTAAGCATGGCTAAGCATAAGCAAGTGTATTAACTTAATATGGACCCCCCATGAGTATAAGCCAAGTACTTTAATCAATTCTAAGGTTACGAACAGCAAGGAACACAAGGTTCTAAGGTGGATCATGCAACTAATAGGTTATAACTACCATTTACCATAATTCAAATACCGTTATTCACAAATACGCATGCAATTTTATAAACAACACATTTTATTCCCCAAAACATAGGATTCAATTTGTTCAAGGAGGAGGGGAGAATACTTGTCTTACTCTTGAATACCCGGACTCCAACTATTTCACCCCTTCACCGATATCGAATTCGTTCTCTAGAAAGAAAATAGCGTACGATCGAATAAATAGTAAATAATGCAGAAAATATGAAATGCTCTAATATGCATGATATTTATGCCTTAGGTTGCTACTGGTCTAAAGTGAATTTAGGTGAAGAAATTCCTATTTTATCACGTTCTGTTTGAGAGTTATGAATTTTACGAGTTCTATACGAAAATACGTTAGAATACGGTATAAGGTTAAATTGAAGTTATCTTAATATGTGTGAAATTTACACAGTGGCTAGGTACTGGTTTTAGATGAATTGTGGTGAAGAAGTTTCCATTTTATCGACTTCTTTTTAAGAGAGATTAATTTTTCCAAGTTCTAGGCAAGTATACGTATTTATACATGTATTTTAGTATGCATGGGTTTTAGGGCAAGGTATTTATGAAATTTAACCTTTTGATATCTGAGAGGAATGTGGTGTAGACTTATTGTCATTTGGGTGTATTTTACTTAGAGTAAAATGAAGTTTATATGATTTTTATGAATTATTTTACCTCCTAGACCTTATATAAAACATTTATCCCATGTATAAAATATAAAGAGAGTTCTCATACTAGTTTTAGCAAATCCTCAGTTTTCAGAAGTGGAGAGCAAAATATTTTGAAGTTAACAAAATTGATTTCACATTATTTGGAGCTTATATGAATTTCTTACACATTTTAGAAGTTAATACATGTTCTGTATACTAATTTATATATTTACCTATTATAAGTTTCGTATGAGTGTCTTTTATGTAAATGAACTTTAGTTTTAGTTCACTTCAGAAAAGACCAACATTTTATGAATTTACTAAACCTTGATTTAAGGTAAAGATGAAATAACTAAATTTGCATATGAGTTATGTATTATATTCTTTATATTATTTTTTGAGACATTTTAGGTACTGGTTCTTCCAGATTTCAAGCAACAGAAATAAAGTTCATAATTTTGTGATTCCAACAAATTTTGTTTCATAATTTTTGGAGTTAAAATGAATTTCTTATATATGTTTGAAGTTATAGCTACTTTTCAGTTAAAGAATATTCCCAAAAATTGTTTTCCCTTTTCTTTTCTTTTTCTTTATCTCTCTCCCTGGCTGGGCCCACCTGCCAGCGGCCCAGGAGCAGGGGAGGTCGAGGTGGCCATGGCCGGCGGCGCTGTCTGGCCTCGCCGGCGACGAACAACGGCGCGGATGGGAAGGCGGCCAAAAGGTAAAAGGCCGAGGAGCTCTCGGTGAACATTCCGGTGGTCGTCTTGCCGCCTTGGGTGACCGGAGTCGACGGTGATGACGGCGGAGTGGTTCGGGTGGTCGATGCATGTCACGGTATGGCTTGGATCTAGCCTATCCGAGGTATGCATGCGAGTCTAAGGACTACCAGGAGGCTTACCATGTGTGCAGCAAGGAATGGCAAGTACGGAAAAGCAGCGGCTATGGCGTCCATGGCTTGGCGGCGGCGCGGACTCCTTCGGGTGGATGGCGACAGCGTGTTCCGGCCAATGAGCTAGCAAGAAGACACCTGAGGGTGGTCAGTGAGATCCTAGGGGAGCTACTGGTATGAGGAATCGAAGATCAGCTCACCGGAGAAGACGAATTTCACGGCGGCGGCTCGGATTGGGGTTGGGGAAGATGGGTGCTGATCTCGAGCTTCACAGCACTCCGGCTTGATTCCTTTGATCAGCGAACTCCTGGAGGCGAGGCGACCTCGTTGGCACGGTGGTTCGGGCTGGGATCACCAGAGTTTGTCGGGATGGCGGCAACGTCACGGTAGCGCTCTCTGGACAGAGGCAGAGCACGGCAGCGACTTCGGCCGGCGAATCCTAGGGCGAGGCAATACAAAAATGGATCGGTTAGGGGATGGTGATGACGTTCCTGCGGTCGAGAACAAGCAAGGCTCACCGGAGTTGAGTTGGTTTGGATCGAACGGCTGCCGGCGTCGGGGAAGACGATGCCGTTCCCGGGGAACCCGAGGTGGTTTCTCTCGGTTTTACCGTGGAACAGATAGCGGGAGAGAGGAAGAGGATGATGACGAAGTGGCTGGGTAGATGGTGAAGTTTTCCACGGTGTGAGGATTCCTGTGGTGGCACTGGATGGCATCGACGCGTGGGATGTGGCGTGACAGCGTTCCAGGGCATGTGGGTGAGCTAGAGCGGTGTCTGTGACTGACAGGTGGGTCCAGGATGTCTATAGGTTCCACTTGGTAGTGAGAGGAAGAAGAACATCATCTAGAAGCTAAGTGTTGCTAGCTGTCAATCATGCAATCTTTACTCAAGTGTTTTACTAAGTTACCATGGGGTATAAATCTAGGAAAAATTACTGTGGGCAGTAGGTGGTATTGTCCAACTTTATGCCAAGTTTCAGGCTTAGGTGACTTGTGGATATTCCCTGATGAAAATACAAAGTTAGGCTAAAAATCAGTCTCTTCTGTATACCTACCTGAGTTAGTGAGTCTTGGCCTGTTATTTTATGTGTGAGATTGGTGAAGAAGGTACTGAAATTTTTACTGTAATTATTTCACAATATAATCCAGGTTCTGGTAAATTTTGGTGAGAATGTGATTGATGGTTTAATTCTGGCAAAAGTGTCAAGTAGGCTGTCTGCAGGTGAAAGTTTTTCTGTATTGCTGAATTAAGAGTATTTATTTGAGACACTTATTGAATTGATAAAATTTGGTAAAAATTACTGGAGATGGAGGAGAATGCGATTAACTTGCTGACCAAATTTTGTTGCTAGAAGTGATCTGGTTCATTTTTGGTGAATTTGCAAAGTAGGGTTGTCGATCCAGTTTTTTCTGCAGTTTCATTTATTTCTCCAGTGCCTTGCTCTTATCATTTTATGTGTTTTCTTTGGGAGATAAATTAAACCAAAATTACTGGTGGTAGGGTTCTTGTTGACACACCTGTTGTTAGGATTGCACTGTCTAATTAATCTTCATTTTTATTTGGTGAATTTTAGAATTATACCCATTCATTTTTAGCTAGCTTCCCAGTCTAGCTGATTTGCGAGATTTTATTGAAGTACCAATTGAAGTGATAAGGTTACAGAAAATTTACAGTGGATTAATTTTGTGGGATAGTGGTTACAGGAATTTTTCCATAATTTTATGTTTAACCTATTCTCCTTAGAAATTGTTTAGGCTATACAAATGTATATGCATCCTATTATGAAAGTGCAATGTAAGATCCAAAAACAATCCAGAAAAAGGTATGCACATGAAATGGTAATAATTTATTTATCTCCATATTCTATGTCAAACTTTTATCTATACATAGTTAGTCATATTACATTTTCTGTTTCTGGTGAGTTAACTCGTAAAATCTTTATGCATTCCTAAGGTATTTTAACTTGGTCAAAACCCCTTATCGTTGCTCCCTAGTTTGGAAATTATAGGATTTTACTTCTGAGGTCTTTTTGTTATTTTGTTTTGGTTAGAATTTTGAAAGTCGAAATTCTGGTCTGTTACAGTAAAAACGATAGCAAGCGTTATACAAAAAAATTATGCAATATTACATTATTTTTCTAAAGATATCTATAATTTTTCCTAAATTTTCTACAATTTTTTAGAATTTTTACTATGTTTTACAATTTTTTCCGTATTTTTTTCTTTTTAGTCTCAACATACCGTGGTTACCGCGGTTTATCATATAATTACCGCATGATATCGCGCGGTAACCGCGATCTTATAGCGTGACATTTAAAAATTTTGAATTTAAATTTTTGGAGATGAAATTCGTACGGTTTTAAGCGGTTATCATATAAACCGCCGTACCGTGGGGAGCGGTAACCTCTCCTAAACGGTATGACAAACCTGGATATAGGTAGAAGATACATGCAGTGCCACTCTGGTGTTCATCTTGTCTCAGAACCATCCAGCCTGTGTAGTCGAGTTCTGCTGGATTGAATGGGACGGCGTCAGCGTTGCAGAGAAATTGGAAGCAAACAAGAAAGCACCTTAATTAAAGCCAAGCTTATTCCAACTGCGATATATAGCACCACAGCGGAAATCGAAGAGTCCAAAAGAAAAAAAAAAGAACCCAAGCTAGCATACACATGCATCTGAAAAACAACCTGGAACCTTGTGAACTGGAAGAACATGAGGTTTCAAAAAGGTTATTACTTGGCCAGTAATCAAAATCAATAGTGTGGTAATCACAAATTCATGAAAGATTAAAGAAACAAACACAACCCCTCTCCTGCACCGACAATCATGAATCATATTGGTGAAATTACATCTTGCAATTGAAATTAAAGAAGAGAAGTGAAGCAACAGAAGTCCATAGGACCATAGTTCATATAATTTCATGAACTACAATGAACAGGCAACAGTGATCTCTTATGTCATACAAACCTTGCATACAAAGACATCCTCTCTTTTGTCAAAAATTCATATTTACAATTTCTGACATTTCGCTGTGTATGCACAAGCTCATGTTATTTACTTGCTTAGACACACATAAGTTAGGAAAGATAACACTTTTACCTTCGAATTCCCTTTGTGGCAAAACTCGCAAACCAAACACCTCCACGTCCCCCAAAACTGCAACTTTCTTCAATTTATCCTTCACAGAAGTATCAGCATCCAGCAATTCACCGTGAAATCTTGTCGGTGCTGGTGGCAGCAGCTGACTGGCCAGACCTGCCTCGTCCAAAGGACACTGATTTGGCTACTCCAACGCCAGCCATCTCCAGGACTTAAAGAGAAATTCATTAATCTAATAATCCGTGCTAGGCCCATCTCTCCCAAGTGCCCACTGTTCGACGCTAGCGCTTGGAGCGAGACGTCCAGCCATGGGTGTCTTGGCAGCGTCACCATGGATGCAGCCCGCCTGACACAAGTAAAAAAAAGAAACATAAGGAAGATCATAGCAAGATAACCCCTGCACTGTAACAGAGCTTCTGCAAGTATAGAAGATGATATGAATAGGAGGTATTAACAACCAACAAACAAAGCGTGAAGTTGCCTGTCAAAACAGTTTCTTGACAATCTCTGGCAATAACCTTGCAGAACAGGCTTTACTATTGTTGCAAAGAGCAGACCCTTGCTGTTTCGCGACAAAAGGGACGCACAAACAAGAATAAATCTGGCAATCAAAATGAGGAGACTCTTATTCAGCTATAATGATGTTATGAAACTATGTATTTTGTTTCTAACTGTAAATCACAAACTGCAGCGTGCAATGTATTAAACCCCTACTCAAACAATCCATAATTAAGAGAAACTACAACTCGTCATAGGCATAAACAAGGGGAAAATGCCTAAACCCATCCCAAACGATGCGACCCAGAAACCCTACTCAAGGAAGCAGACGAAGCACAAATTAATCCCTAACAACCTGCCAGCACATGGAGCATGAGAGAGGCTGCAATTGAAGGGGCGATAGGGGCGGCAGAGGCAGAGATGCTTACCTCCCCCACGACGGAGCTGACCTCCGCCAGAGTGCCAGGAACGGTAGCACGCTTGCCGCTCGTGTCGGTCGAGTGAAGATAAATTAAGGTCTCCTCCTCCTCCCTCTGCTTTGGCCTCGTCATCCTCTCCGCGCCAGATCTGCTTCGGGTGAGGGGTCCTTGGCACGGATCCGGCGCCTCTCAAGCTCGCAAAGGCTGGATCAGCGCCCTCGAGTTCAATGTGGCCGGATTCAGCGGGGAGAGGCGGTGGGTGGCGAAGCGGCACCGTCGAAAGGGAGGAGAGCCGCCAGGGGCTGTCAGAGGCATGGGTGGCGGACTTGATGGCGCGAAGGAGGACTTGGCGGGTGCGTGGGACAACACAAGAGGGAACCTTGGCGGATGGGGCGACGGGGCATGGCAGCGCGAGGAGGCCAGCGAGGTGGGAGTGGCAGCGGGGCTGGGCAGCGGTGACTCACTTGGCGAAGGGGGAACCGAGGAAGAGAAACTCCGAGTCCGAGAGTGCTGGGCTTCGGGCGCGTGACGGTGCAGGCGCTCTACTCCATCTGGACCGTCGACGCACGATCGAACGGACGCGGTTGATGGAGACGAACGAAAATTTTAGGTGACGAACGGAATGATATCAATTTTTATAATAGAGACAGATATAGAGATTGGATATGTTTAATTTGGAGCTATTTTAAATCTTAGTAATGTTTTTATGAGAGAAAGTTTTTAAAATTTTCAAATTTTGGTAGGGCGCAATGCTAAGATCATGTTTAGTTTATTAACTTATTAAAATTTAATAATGCCAAAACTTTATAGAGTTAAAAATGACAATGAAGTAAACAAGTTCTATATTACCTGATCTGACTTGGCTACCTACTGGTTAGCTAGAAGAGAAAAGGAGAGGCTTGTGTATAGATGGATTTGTTGATATCTTTATAGCACCACTATGAAATTGTAGAGATGTTTTGTTTTAATTTAACTTCAACTAAAGTACCATTATAAAACCTTAATGATACCATGCACGATGCTATTAAGAAATCTCAAAGTACGATAATAGCTTATATGATACTTCCAAGTATCATTATAATATTTTTGTGATACCATAAAATACAATATAACAATATATCATTACACCTTATTATGATATCTTAAGGTATTATGACCGACCTATAGTCGTGCTCATAAATTAAACGTCTTATTAATGTCTGCACCACCTCTCTCTATGCATGCATGCGTACGCATCCCGTTGTTGCCGTTGCGCCGGTCCAACCATGGAACCGAATAACCAATGCCTGGTTCGTCCATCCGTCCTGGACGCCAACCGGTTTGCGAGTCTGCGACCGTACCTACCCCAGGAACAAGTCCGCGTACGTTCGCCCGCTGCTGCTGCAAGCCACCTAGCTAGCCTGCCTGTCTGCGTTATTGTTTCTCGCCAAATTTAAGTCTTCCCTTACCAACCTTCTCCTTGTTCGATCAATCGATCTCGCCGATATATACTGCTCCGTCTCGTCGCTCGTCTCTCGCGTTAACTACTCGTGGCCTCGTCGATCTCTCCTTGCGCGGCTAGCTGTTGCTGCTGTGCATTTGGTGGTGCAAGAGTGATTGATTGGTTGATCGATGGCGGGGGCGGTGGAGGAGATCGTCAGGAGGGCGGGCGGGTGCGCGGTGATCGACGGCGGCTTCGCGACGCAGCTGGAGGCGCTCGGCGCCGACATCAACGACCCGCTCTGGAGCGCCGCCTGCCTCATCACCAAGCCCCACCTCATCAAGGAGGTACCAGTTTTCTTCCCGTAGTTCACCGGCCGTCGCGCCTCGGTGCGCCGTCGACGTGCCTGCAGCCCTGCGTGCATAATGCTCAGCTCATGCCACGCTTTGGCCACATGCATCTAGCTAGCTATCTCATCGTGACGCCATAGATTGCTCACGTTGTTGCACCGCGGCGATATTATGCAATGCCAGCTGAGCTGCGTCTGTTTTTTCGGTTGGCCATTTGAAGCTATTAGCTGTTGCGTTAGAGATAGATGCAATTATTATTCCACAGGTGTATGTGTGCTCGTCCTTTGGTCTCATGGTAATTGTGTTATGAGTCAACTCTCGTTCCCTCTTCCTCGACAAAAAGAGTAAACAAATCTTAAGACTAAGTACTACAAACTGAAGTCTTGCTGTCTTGGTCTTGACCAGGACAAGAACACTGTAGCTTTTCCCTTTCTCCCCTACGGACCTTCCGACCAACCAAGCTTTTTCAGATGTGTCTAGACAGCATTCTTTTTGGAAAAAAGAAGCAATAAAAGATTACCTACTCTTTTGAGTGTGAGAGGAAAAGGTAGGTGAACACCTCTGAATGTCCAACATTCTCTGAGCATTTAGTTTCAGGCTTTCTTTTCCTTGAAGTACTGCCATTGTTTGACTCAATTTAATCCCTTCTCAGAATGACTATCCTTGATATTTTAGAAAAGAAAAGAAGACGGACTATTATAGTGTGTACCCACGAATGGTGTTTGTTGCACCAACTTCTGATAGGACCGTTCAATTGTGTCAAAAGTTACTGTGGATGTGAATATCACACTTCTTTTTTTCAAAAGATCAAATGTCACAATTTTTAACAATTTCTTATGCAGGTTCATATGCAATATCTTGAAGCAGGTGCCGATGTCATCATTTCCTCATCATACCAGGTATCATCACTCTTGTGATCTTCATCCCCTGCTGTACATAACTGTCTCATCTTTCAGTTTCAGCGTCAGAGAAATTTATGCCTTTCTTTCTTGTATTTATCTGCAGGCAACTATCCCAGGATTCTTAGCCAGAGGAATGCTACTTGAGGAGGCAGAAGGCTTACTGCGAACGAGCGTTGAATTGGCACTGGAAGCACGAGACGAATTCTGGAAGTCAACGCTGAGGAAGTCCAAGCCTGTGTACAACCGTGCTCTGGTCGCTGCATCCATTGGAAGCTATGGAGCCTACCTTGCCGATGGTTCAGAGTACAGGTAACCTCTTTCTTCAGCACTGCAAAGCCATGAATTGGCTTACGCTCTGTAACCTCGTAGTATCATATTTTGTTTATGCAATTGATGCATCATTATATCTTACAGTGGATTGTATGGAGAAGACATCACGACAGAGAAACTGAAGGACTTCCACAGGCGCCGGCTGCAGGTTCTTGCGAGTGCCGGCCCTGACTTGATTGCGTTTGAGGCCATCCCTAACAAAATGGAGGCACAGGTGAGGCTAGTGTATCTAAATCTCTGAAAGGAACACAGATTCGTCATTTTTTTTAGATAATGACAGATTCGTCAATGAGTTCAGACTCTCAGTGGTACTGAAATGTTGTCACCTTTGATATTTCTTTCTGAAATTGGTGAACATGCATGCAGGCTTTGGTTGAGCTTCTGGAGGAAGAGAACATCCAGGTTCCCTCCTGGATCTGCTTCAGCTCAGAGGACGACAAGAACCTCTGCTCAGGAGAGAGTTTTGCAGAGTGCCTCCAGTTCCTCAACGCGAGCGACAAGGTGGCCATCGTGGGTGTCAACTGCACGCCGCCTCAGTTCATCGAGGGCATCATACGCGAGCTCAAGAAGGTTTGCAACTTCTTCCTTCAGCAACACGACTGTTCGACTCCATTGCTGCTCCGGTTCTGCAATTGTCTAGAACTCTGAATGTGTCGTATCGCTTCCTTTTTTTGACAGCAAACGAAGAAAGCGATCGCGGTGTACCCGAACAGCGGCGAGGTTTGGGACGGGAGAGCGAAGAGATGGTTGGTGAGCACTCCCTGTTACCCTAATCTGTTCTCATTACTGACACGCAAAGAAAGATAGCACATTTCCGTGCAAATCCTTCGTCATCTTGTTCATCAAACTGACGGATTCAGTGATGCGTCGCGTCCACAGCCGGCAGAGTGCTTCGGGCACAAGAGCTTCGACGCGCTCGCCAAGAGGTGGCAGGAGGCCGGCGCGAGCTTCGTCGGTGGATGCTGCCGGACGACGCCGTCGACGATCCGGGCTGTCTCCAAAGTCCTCAAGGGCAGGACGGCTTATTCAGCCACTCAGATTTGAGACTGACTACTTGGTGCAACAACAGCGAGAATTATACCCATCCAGTATTAGTGCATGCTAAATTTTGCAGTGGAAATTACCGTCTAACGATTTGTAGTGCTGATGTGCAACTATCGAATTTGGATATGAGCATTAGTTCAGAGTGCGTTGCAGAGGCTGGGGATGCAATTTATCTTCGTTATATAAAAAAGTTTGCAGTTATGTATCGAATTTATGCGTTATCTATATCTCCAAATTTCACTGCAAAACAAGAAGTTGCATGTCCTATTATTTATGTGAATAGTTGTTGTATATGCAATATTAAATTCCAAAATCCACAGCAACTACAGAGCTGATATGTAATATAGAACTACAATTTGACAATAATTTCAATTCCTATTGTGGACTAAAAATCCATTTGCCAATAAAGATGGACAATAGGGTCAACTCAACCTAGTGCTAGCAGATGAACTCCATTTGCCATGGGAACAGAGCTGCCTTCTGGGTATCACCTTTTGCATAAGGGCTTTCCTGGGAGTATTTGATACTAGATTTTTTTATTTACATTTTAGCTCTTTTTAAAAACTTATTTTATGAATAGACAACTAAAAAAACTTATTCTAAAAATGGAGCCCTAGCTCAGCGGTTTAACGTCTCGGCGCCCAAACCCTTCCCTCCCATGGCACATCAGCTAATATACTTGAGAAATTAGCACACCCAACCAAAACATGAAAACTTCAAGTTCCCAGGTGAGTACAACATAACCGGCGGAGGGTGGTCAAGTTGAAGGGCGGTGACAATGCGGCTTATGCAATGAGGTGTTGAGTATTGTGTGTCTAATTGACAGCCCAGGGCACATTTATCAGTTCTTCAAGACGATGACATCTACTACTGAATACACAATCCAACACCAGGTATAAACACCCACTATATGCCAGCAAAATTGTCAGCAAATCAGCAAAACAATCAGGCACTGGATGGCTCAACGGGTGAATCAATACATCCATGGCCATATGATCTAATGTTCATCAACAGCTAGCAGAATGCTAGTTAACCTGTCTATCCATCCACAACACTTATTACAGTTACACGACACCAACATGATTTCCTACATACAGGTGCAGATGGGGCACATGGCACCCTTGTGCCTATTCTTTGTGAGCCTTGTGAATTATAATGATGATGACTACTACACCTTTACAGCCCCAAAGGAAGAAGGGGGTGGCATTAGCCATTTTACTGTTAAAGGGTATTATAACTTTGCAGGGCTACCTAGCACATATACACCACGGGGGGCTCTCAGAAAGGATCCTCCTGTTTGACTTCAGTGTCTTCTTCTAGCTTCCCAACTTTCGTTGGCATACGAGATAAGACCAAATGCCCCTCGGAATACCCATTCATCAGGAGCTTTCCTATCTTCATCCTCCAATCCGTGCCAGATTTCTCATTCCACCTGTCATGAACTACCCGGTCACGGTAATTGAGCATTGTGCCAAGCCCAGAGTTTGGCAACCAACCATATTCTTCCAAAACCCACGCTTCTCCTTCTGTCAGATCTTCACCAATCTGTAAAAAATAGATTAGTTCAATGGAAGCTAGCACCCAAGAAAGAACAACTCACTGAAGTACAAAATTATAAATTCCTTTTCTTAACTACTTTAAAAGCATAGTCATCCTCCTCCTTCCCCCTCTAATCCCATGCGCCTTCCCACGTATAAAAAAACTGTTCCACAAAAATACCCCCAAAACCTGACTCATCGTGAAAAATCAGCATAGAAAGAAACTGGATCATGTTTCCATCCTCTGATCTTCGTTGCAACGCACGGGCATTTAACTAGTACTACAGAAGCCCAGAGTGCATGACTGTATGATGGTATGTTAGTACTTCAGTGTCCATCTTCAAAAACTAGTCACTGTATATTCTGATAGAAGATCCTAGAAACAATTGTCACAACTGGACAAGAAACTACGAAAGGCTATATCAAAGTTTAGATAAAGAAAATAAATTATGGCAACTGCAAACACAGTTAATAGTTGTTGGGTAGTTGTGTACCTGTGTTCATAAGCAAGGATAAAAAGACAGATTATGAAAACCTATGCTGGTAGCAGGTTACTGACCGGTTACTGTAATGTTTCAAGTCTATTCCAGTTTACTTTTTTTTCATTCTTACAACATTTTTTCCTCAAATGTGTTTGTTAGGTCTTTTACAGTCACCAGCTTTGAGATTAAAATATATCGAACCTCGTATAATATTACTCTTGAAATGGCTGTATTATATCTACTGGTCATAGCCAATATAACCAGTAACCGGCATCAGTAGAGCTGATTTCTCTGGTCATAAGTTGCTAATGGGGCCTTTTATCTTTGATAACAGTACTTCTACATATGTTGTCAGTCAAAAACTGCAGCATAACACTGCAAAAAACTGCAGGGGAAAAAAATAGTGAAGTAAGATATCTTACCAATAATGGCCTGTTTTCAATAAGAGCTGTCCTGCCACAGCCACTAAGCTTCATTGCAGTAACCAACCTTTGGATCTGCCATTCTATTGGCAGTGATTTCACAATCTCAAAGAAGTATGTCGCATACCCATATTCAGGTCGCTCAAGAACAATCCTGTGAAACAAAAATGGGAAGGTATAAAGGAAAGAAGCATTTCAACCATTTTAACCAGCAGTACCTGAATAACAGTATTGGCTAAGAAAGATTACCTGTTATGGCTTTTAAAAACAAAAATAAAGGATTGCAGGTCTCTGCACCATCCCCATTCAACAGGACAGTCACGAAACTGAAGATAGCGGGACTACAAGAGATAAAGGTGCATAAAACACTAAAATTAAAAGCCTCGTACAAGTGAAAAAATAATGGCCAAGTTGTCTAGATATGGATAAATACCTGCTCGATGAGAGAAATTAAACAGGTCAAGCAGTATATAGCCCTTTCCCCCTTCTCATGCCTAACTGCAGATTTCAACAGGGATGTTCTTTGTGGAAACAACTGCGTATTGAACAAACAAAACATGTCAATAAACTATAAAACACATAACCACTACATGCCATTTGCTCTTCACAAATTAGCCCATAATACTAAAGATGCAGCTGCATATTAGCTCCCTTCCTCCCTCGTAATGGAAGTGGTGTCATAAAATCCAGAAAAAGGTAAGCAAGCGAGGCATATCTGTATGTTACGTAGATTCTCAACAAACCATTTGTTACTTGTCATCAAGTGGTGGGGCTGTAGAGATATTTTCAATGTTGTACAATGTATTTTCTTTCTCAAAGACAAAATCACCCATTCTTGTAACACTAAGTACAGTTTTAGAATCTTACTTTTGTAATAACATTTTCAAGATCTTGAAAGTCACTTTCTATGCAGTCTGAGACCATATCATCATCTTCTTCAACACCATAGAGTTTAATCTCTTTAACCAGTATTCCTCTGTCCAGAAGAATCTGCAGGCAGAAAAGAAAAGGAAACACAGAATCAGAAGCTGGCATCATTGCTTACTGCATACCATTATTGAACTAAAATAGAACTATGAACATGACGAATGAGTACCTGCAGAAGTCCTGGGGCATCTTCTTCAAGTGCCTTTTCAATTGAATCCCTGCATAGATCACATTTGTTATCATAATCGCAAAAGTAATTGTGAACATTGACACAAGTTAATCATGCAGCATACGTTGCTGTTTTTCTCCTTTGCCTTCGATGAGAAAAGTAAATAGTACCCTCATCATTTCTGTGAGAATCTTCTTCAAGTGTCTTTTCACTTGGATCCCTGCATACATTATTTCTATAAGTATAATCTAGCCAAAAAAGGAATCAGTATGAACATTAAAAATGTTGCCTGTGCAGCATACCTCACAGTCTTCCTCCTTTTCCTTTTTTGAGAACAATAAGCAAGGACTCCATCATGGTTTAGAGTATTGGTTTTTTTAGCAGTGAGCTCCGCGATACTGATAGAAGTGAGACCACATATGACCGGTGGTAACTCACTCCCAGTAACTTCACTTTTTATTCCTAATGATGGCGTTCTCTGCATACAAGATGTGCCCTCAGTGACATGATTTGGATGCATTCTCTGCATATAACATGTAAGTTTCTCTGCCAAATCCCCTGTAACATGCAAGAGTTCAAAATCAATATTGATGCCTTTTGGGTTTGGACAAAGTCCATTTTTGGCCCTTAACCTTCACTGAAGTCCATTTTTTCACCCTAAACTATAAAACTGGTTATTTTTCACCCTAAACTTTCAAAACCGAACAAATTTCACCCTGAGATATGTTTTAGCGGTGGTTTTTGCCATGCTGAAAGTCACACACTATTTTACACCATTATAACTACTAACATAGCATAGGGCCCCACATATCATGCATTTTCTTCCATTGCTCTCCTCACATCTCCCTCTCTTATCACTTTACCGTAAGAAGAAATGATGGAAAAACTGCGTGAAATGTGGAGCCAATGTCATATTAGCAACCATGATGGCATATAATAGCATGATGGTTAGTAAGGTGGCAAAAACTACCACTAAAACCACTCAGGGTGAACCATGTCTGGTTTTAAAAGTTTAGGGTGAAAAATAACCGGTTTTATAGTTCAAGGTGAAAAATGGACTTTGTTGAAAGTTCAAGGGTCAAAAATGGACTTTACCCTTTGGGTTTTTACAAACATATGCTGGTGCTGAACCAGACTGTTGTTTGAGGAATAGCGAAGTTCTTCTCAAACAAAATTCAGAGGGTAATTATCATAACCTTCCATTGCAGGCTCCAATTTTACATCAACCAAAAAGGTCCTATCATCTGTCCCTTTCAACTGAATGCTTTCATCCCCGAAAGTTGCTGTTAAATTTGAAGGCTCACCACTATAAATAAGACTCCTGCCATTTACCAATAGATCATGAGAGCATACAACTTGACATTGGGGTGGAGCAGCAGGAGATGACATAATCAAGAAACCTGATTCACCTGCAGTAAGTTGTTTATCATCACTTGTTTCAGAGTATTGTCATTAGTGCTTTCTTCACCATTGAAATGTCAAAGTAAGGATTAAGGATTAAAAAAGAAAAGGAGAAGAAAAATTACATCCAGTCTCATGACTTCGCCGGTTGTTTGAAAGACCTTCAACTAGCAACCTCCTGTTGTTATCGTTGCCGATATTATCTATAATGGGTGGTGCAGAAGAAATGTCCTGCACAGAATTGCAAACAGTTGAACAAACCAGTTTCTCTTTCCCCTCCCTCCCACAGACCTTGAATCACTAAAATTCAGTTTGCACAATGAAAAATTATTTTCTATGCTGTGCTTGATAGAAAAGCTATTGACCTATTGTGATGCACACGTTTATTGACCAAGAATGAAAGTTGTAATAAGTCCTAATAAGACATCAGGGAAATCAAAGGGCATTTCCTATTTTTGAACGAACAAATCAAAGGGCATTTCAAACATGTTGTTAGAACATAAAGTTAATGCATAACCAAAACAGCAATATTATAGCCAAATAATTGAGAAAGTGTGCTCGTACCTGCAACATGCTATGCATACCATCCCTCAAGGCAGCCCCTTCATGAATTCTACAAGTAAAATTACAATATGAGCAACTTCATATCAGTACAAACTTTATACAGCGCATCCTTCTTGCATCCCACTTGTAAATGTTCTAATCAATTCCCCAAATAATTGGAGATACGTTATTTTTTGTATCTTGCAAATGCGATCAACTTTGACTTTGAAATTTTACATGTCTATAGAACATCCCTCTCTACATCTCCATATTTAGGTAGAATTATTAAAAACTTAGTGCACGGGACACACAGCGGATGCAACATAAGGAGTACACATGGTTTTTTTTTTCTCAGAAATATAGCTCCTAAATATAGATAATAGATGCATACATTTCTTCACTCTCACCTTTTAGGAATCAACCCACTAGTTTCAGGCCTGCATGAATTCTCCAAACCATCCATTGCACACTGTTCAGAAGATGGTACAGCAGAGCAAGAATGCTTTTCTGCCAGAAGGATTCTGTAGCGCTCTTGCAGAGACATATGGTCAAGCTCCTCAATTTCATCATGGTCATTAATTTGGTTTCCAATATGCATGTTGTCTACCACATTGAAAGAATTTAGTTTGTTCTGATCCGGACATGTCTCTGTCTGCATCTGCTTTGGCTGGTTTTCAATACCTGAAGAGAATTCAATGTCACGGTCTATGGAACAAAAATGCATTTAAAATAAATGGATGAGAATGAGCACAGAAACCTTGAACAGAACTACTTTCAGTAACCATATTATAAGAATGATTTTCCAACTGTAATTCCTCTTTGGAATCATCATCGGTTGCAGAAGCATCCTGCATAGAATTCCAGAGTTATTTAGTGTGCGTTACTTAAAATTAACTGTTGTAAAGCCCCAGGAAATTACAATTCTGTTGACTTCAGAAAGTTAGCAGAGATAAACCACAATGAATGAAAACTTTACAATGAGAGTATAAGACTAGACTTAAAACGTAAGCAAAAAATAAGATAAAGAAAAGCAAAACAGTTGCAACAGAATATCTCCAATTAAGGAAACAAGAAACAGATTGACACCAAAACAAAACAAAACAATAAGATGGACAGTGTAACATTAATCGCAAAAGTGGTTTCTACTTAACTAGTAGGATAGCAGCCATGTTCAAATAAACTAAATGTGAATTAGCATTCAAATCTTGCAAAAGAACTGGAAAATGGTCATTGGCCAATAGACCAAACAAAAGTCAATTTTTAAAATCATGACAGAGCCTCTCGTAATTTGGTTCCAACACGTTGGATAACAAATTGCTGATAATAAGCATATAATCCAACAAAGGTAGCTTAAAGATTTGCCCTGCGGTGTTCTGTTTACAATGATCAGCCAGCTTACTTTCAGAAATTCAAAAAAAATTAGTCAAAGGGTGAAACCCTGACAGGGTTATCTCATACCATATAAAACTACAGGGAAAATACTAGGATAAGTAATACCTGTGCTGACTGAGCGTGAGCTTTCTCAGCCCATTTGAATTGATTTTTTTCTGACTTGTAGAATATCTTTGACACCACCAGTTCTCCCTCCTCCTTCTCTGTGCTTTTGATATGATATTGATGTAATCTCCAGTCAGTGATCTGAGGACTGTTACCATCTGTCTCGTAAGCATACAATACAAACACTTCCTTGCAACCTTGAAGAATCCCATCCAAAATTATTGATATAGGGTTTCCATTTTTTTGCCATCTGATGCATTTACCATTCTCATTGTTGCACACCTTGAAATTTTTGTGAAAGAAATATGATGTCCATCCATCCTGCCTAATACCTAAAATTGAAGTCAAAATGTAGCATGTGACAGTAAATAATAAAAGGAACAAACAGGAGAGATATTTACATTGAATAAGATTGAACTACCTGGTATATCTTGAGGGTGAGTGCAACCAAATCTTATGGTTTCATCAACAGATTTAATAAACTCGTTGATAAATGGATGACGATGAGCCTGACCATTTCCAACTTCTGCAGCCAGATGCCAGAGTAGATCACAATCGGTAGGATTAAACTCTACGCCTCTTGGTAGTCCTGGCCAGTCCTGCAGCAATAGAACAAGCACAACATTAAGTACAGAAGCAATTTAAGTATTTACCATGATGCAAGCATTTCAATTGAAGATCTTGGAATTGCTATACATGAAAGATCTTGGCAAATTTGGAGATTTTTAGGAGAGCGGTTTTAAAAGAACCGCATAGAGGAGGTTTCCAGGCAAACATAACCAGAACCAGTTGATACCAGTAAAACGGGCAGCCACATAAGAAAGGCTCCCTCGTAAAGAATTAATTATGGCTGCTATGAAATGTATAAGTCCAGCTTGTGGAGGGTGAGAAAAAAATTTGAGGAGCGATGATTAGTTATTCAATTCCTCATAAAGGAATATTCAGTCAGGTTTAGCTCTGACCAAAACTGACATCCACAACAGCAAAATGGTAACCCAAGAAATGTGATTTTAGATCAAATGCCGGACACCAGTAGCAGCAAAAAAAGTTTCAACTTTACACCGTCTAATAATAATCACGACGCGCAAAAATCAAAAGAAACCAACCTGCTGGGCCGATCCACCTGCACCCTCTGCCAGAGCCGCCGCGCTAGCCTTGCTCCTGCGCCGGAACCACACTAGCATGACATCTCCGAAAACCTCACCAGAACAGAACAGGAAAAAAAGGAGGCGCGCACCTATCTGGAGCGGGAGGCTTTGAATCCACCGGCGGAGCCGGCGGCCGAAGCAGCCGCCGGCGCCGCTCCGCGAGCGGGAGGTCCTCGGGGTCGGAGTCGAGGCAGGGGAAATGAGGCGAGTCCACCTCCTTGGCCATCACCGCATTAGGGTTTGAGCGGGAGGGAGTAGAGTGGAGGATTAAGGTGAGATTAAGGCCAGGACGGCGGATTTGATCGCCGGTGGGAACGTGCGTTTGGGGATTGTTCACGGTGAGCCGGTGAGGCAAAACAGCTCGTTGTTATGGCCCAAGCGCGAACGTCCAAAAATTAGCCATCTGGCCCAAGTCGCCCGTAGCTCGGTTTCGATGGCAATATGGGACTTTTTTTCGAACGAGCTATTCAACCGCCGGAGGCAGAGCCCATCGCGACCATCCCACGGTTACCTACGTCAACTTGATTAGCCAACTGCCTTTAAGCCAACTGACATCAAGAAATATGACGGTAAGATGGATCCCAAAATCCTGACTAATAGTTTGCACCTTAACGATCCAAGCTGATGGAGCCGATCATAAGGCGATAGCCAACTATCTTCCACTCGTCCTAGCAAAGTCAGCATAGTTGTCACACCCCGAGCGCCACACGAAATATATCTAAGAAAATGTCCCAAGAAAATTAATTTTAAATTGACCAAATGAATTAATTAAAGATGAAAATGCGAAATAATAAATTATCTTGGCTGGGAATATTTTTCTTATATTCTCTTAGCCAAAATACACTAACAGGATTTTAACTGGAATTTTTAGAGCATTGTAAGTATTTTTAATAAATTAAAAACTCTTATCGGGATTAAAAGAACATTAGAAATCCTTTTCTTTCTCTATTTCCATTTTCTTCTCTTTTCCCTTCCGTTGGGCCGCCGGCCCAATACTATGCTGGCCTGCTTGCACGGCCTGCACACCGCATGTCCCTCATCCCCTCTCACCGCCAGCCGAGCCTCACCCGTCGGTTGCTTTTCCCGTACCGCTCCCCTCAACCCTCTCGCTGACACATGGGACCAGGGCCCCACATGTCAGCTTCGTCCTCAATCTCCGACCAACCTGGCCGAAAGGGATTGAGCTACCCCGTCCGTCGGATTACGCCGTTCGCGCTTCCACGCGCATTGGCCCTTGATTCAAATGCCACGGACCGAGTCCTCGCCCGTTTCCCCCCACCATCTCCGCCCCTCTCACCCACGACCGCGATTGAATCGCGCCTACTAGCCGTCGTGGCCGCCGCCCTCAATCCCATGTAAGTCGGCCATGAACTTCCCCAACCGAGTATATATATGGACCCTCCCTGTGCTCCGCTCTCATTTTCCCCTTAGTTGCATACGCCTGCCGAGTACCCAAACTTCCTCCGCGTCGAGCTCCCGAATCACCGTTGCGCTCCGCCTACTCCAGTCACACGTCACCGTCGCTATAGCCGTCGCCGACTACTGCGCTCGTGCTCGGTAGCTTCGCCGCACCCGGCTGCATCCTGTTCCACAGTCGGCCGTCTTGGATTCCGTCGGAATTCCATCCTCTCCGTCATTCTCTTTTGGTAAGCCTCTCCACTGGCAGTCAGCCGCGGTTTTCCGTCGACCTACTCAGTCTTTCTTTCCCCTAACGCATCCAACATCTTCCCTAGGACCTCCCGCACCTCATTTCCGTCCCTGTCGTCGCTCTGTGCTGCCGGAATTCAGTCGGCGTCGCCATCCGGAACCTTGGCCGCCACCAACTCCCTCTGTTCACCATCGTTCGCCGCACTCCGGTTGCCGCGAGCCCTCGGTGAGCACTCAGCCGCAATCCTCATCTCCTCCGCCTCTCGCCGTTGCACTCCGCCGCGCCGGATGGTCGCCGGCGGTGACCATCGGGTCGTGTGGGCCGTTGCCGCGCCGTGCGCGCCGGCGAAGCTCGTTCCTGACTAGGTCTGAGTCGTCCGATCTGTCTCGGCAAATCGTGGCTGCTCGTGTACCTATGTCCGCGGTCGCCGCACGTGCGTGGACTGCGTCCACCGTGAGCCGTCCTCTTTTACGCCACTGATCATGGGTCCCGCCTGTCGGCGCCGGCTCCTCGTGGTCCGCTGACGCATTAATTTCTTTAATTGCGCATAAATTGGTTAATAATTGATTTTGTATTGGAAATCACAGTGAAACTTCTAAAATTCATAACCAATTCATTCGAGCTCTGATTAATTCCATTCAAATTTCATTAAATCTAGAAAAATACCAAGGATCCATTAAACAAACTTTTAGCCCTTGTTTCCTTGTCCACATGTACTGTTTTTGATTGTTTGTGCGTTGTTTGCTGTAGAATCCGACGACGTCGATTCTCCCGTGTACTACGAGGTCGTAGCCCAATACGTCGAGCCGAAGCAAGACAAGTCACACTGTAATCTTGATCATTTTGCACCTACTTTTGCTAAAATATTTTGTTTATTCAAATAAACATGCATGTTTTATTATTACATGTGGTATGGATTATGACCCCCATTTAGATAATGTTATGTCTTAGTTGTTGAACCTTATTCCTTGTCACCTGGGTAACAATATGAGTAGAATGTTATTCTTAGGATGCTTAGCCATGCTTAGAAACTATTAGTTCATCTGGGAATTAAACATCATCATTCACACTCTTGTTTCGACCCTATGTCGGAAAATGGCACTTTGGATATATTGATGTTGAATTACTAAAATTTGACTCAAATGGTGGGTTGTGGGTGCATGATTTTGCTGGTCGCACCCACGGCAATTAAGGACCGGTTTGCGGGAGCCCCTTTGGTAAATACTTGTACTTTCCACAAGTTAGCGTGGGCAACGGCTGGGCTTGCAACGTTTCTTCTCCCTCTCCTAGGCATCGATGGTGAGGATGGGCATGATGGAGTTGGGTCGGCCTGGGGTAGGGTTGATCGGTTTCTGGATCCATTGTGGCGCAAGGGGGGTAGCCTGGCCAATATGGGGCGTCCTGTTGGCAGGTGCAACCTCAGCGTGGTGTGGATGGTTTGGGAGAGGTTGCGTGAACGGTCCTATCACAGCCTCTCACGGGGTATCGTGGTAATGCACCGGCACACAGGAATGTGTGTGGGGCTGTGTCTTGTGGGTAGAGTTGTACACCTCTGATCAGAGTTAAATCTATTCGAATAGCCACGCCCGCGGATATGGGCGATTGGTCAAGACTCACCATGATTAGTCTCACCCTTACTTAATTAATTTGACTTAATAGAACTGGAGAGGTTCAGATGGTTTGTTGGGCCTTGTTAATGTGGTGTAATGTTAACAGTGGAGGATTAAATATTGTTCAATTAATCAACCTTTTACTGTTTGTGAACTACTACTATTTGCAACTGTTTTTACGCAAATAAACCTCTAGCCTATCTTTGACTCCCGTGCATTGTGCATTTTTGCGGGTGTGGTTTGTTGATTACTGTGGGTGGTACTCAGTCTTGCTCCTTTTTCCCCCTCTCAGTGGAGGATCAGCTGGAGGACTAAGTTGGCTCCGCTGTCAAGATGCCTGTGGAATGGAAGCCTCCGCTTGACAAGCTGTATATAGACTTTGTTTATCTTTACCACCGCATTTTTGTAAGACTATTTTATTCTGTTTGTAAGACGCACTCTGTATGGCAACTTTGTTTTGTATACCCTTGCTTTTCTGGGCAGGGATTCAATACACATGAACGTTCAGAATTTCGGTGGGAAATTCCGGGCGTGACAACAGTCCTGACTAACGGGGCTTCCTAGAGGGCTTATTGATTTCTAGGGAGAACTCCACGACCGGTTCATTGCCAACTTCCAGGGTACCTACGAAAGGCTAGGCACTGAGTTCAACTTGTACCAAATTCGCCAGAAGAAGAATAAGTCACTTCGAGACTTCATCAAACAGTTATCCGAGAAGAGGAACACGATTCCCAACATCAATGACGAGACTATCATCGTCACCTTTCACAAGGGAGTCAAGGATACCCCTTTCATCGCTAAATTCACTCCCAAGATGCCGACTACAGTCAAAACTCTCTTCGAGATGGCCAACAATTATGCCTACTCGGTCGAACCCATGGCCGAGTTGCGAGACGAGAAGTCTCGATAGAAAGACCGACACCCGACTAGTCATAGCCCTCTAGCGTCGGGAGTTGGCTCATGGCTCTTTCCCAGACACGCGTTTTGGGTGACTTGAGTTTGTCTTTCATGGAGCAAAGTTTCACGGATCAGAATTTATGCTACTCGAGAACTTTTGTAATCATTAAGATAAAAAACAGAAAAATATGCAGCTTGTACACCTATTAGGTGTAAGCGGCTACGGCATTGGTGAGGCCGAGTGAAGAAATATTTATTAGAAAGTGACTTAGTTGTTCGGTATTTGGGAGTGGGGATGCCATCCTTGTGTCTGGGCTTTTGAGCCCCCGAGCATGTCACTTGTTGTTCTGGTAATCTTCAGTTGTAGGAGGTCAAAGACGCTTGTGATCGACTGCCACAATGAAGTCCTCCGACTTGCATTTGCGGTTCCCAACCTAGTCGAGGCCGCGTCATCGGTGTCCTTCTGCTTCTTCTGTCAGGGTGTCTTTTTATCATCGAGGGCCTCAGCAACAGCGTCGGCCGAGTCGGCGTACTTGTTCATCATGTCGAATAGAGCCTTGACAGAGTTGGGACGCAACCTCTCCCCAACCATCCACACCACGCTGAGGTTGCACCTGCCGACAGCGCACACCATATCGGCCAGGCTACCCTCCTTGCGCCACAATAGATCATCATTGTGGGCATGCAGGCGTCTTGCTTCTTCCTCTTGTTGTTCTCGCAGTCAGCGGGCCTCTTCCTCTTGTTGCTCGTGTAGTCGGCATGATTCCTGAGTAGGAGTAGAGCCTTTGGATGCCATGAAGATTTCTCGTGATGGAGAGAAGCTTGCTGAACTACTATCCGACTTAGAGTCGGAGTCCGACTGAGAGTCGGAGCCCAACTGAGAGTTGAAGTCAGAATAGTTGCTGGGGGTGATTATAACTCCGACCTCCCTAGATCCGATCTCGAGCGGCTCTAGGCTGTATCCGAGTCGAACTCCAGGGGATCGGGTATGCCGCGTCAGATGTTGTTTGAAGATATCCGCGGTGTTGCCGAGTCCGAACGGGAGATTGACGATCTCTTCCTTTCTTAGCCTGATCTCGGCCGGCTCAAAATAGAGTCCAAGTCGAACACTGAAAGAAAGAGTTGTACCTAGACTCGGGCACATTGGAGATCGCCGCAGCATGTTGCCGAAGATTGCCACAGCGTTGAGTAGGCCAACCGGCGCGGAGTCGGCTTGATCCTTGGCTGATCGGATCGAATCCCGATCGGACAGGGTAAGGTTGCCGAATTCGTCGGCGATGAAGTCGAGGCTCCCAAAGGTGATTGTTTCTCCGAGGGAGAAGTTGATGCCGTCGACTCCCTTGATTGGATCCATTAGGCTTGATGTAGATGATCTCGACGAAGCCCCTACCTGGCGCACCGACTGTCGATGTTTTACACCGGCAATAAATATATAGGGCTACTCGTCGGATCGAAACTTGATGGATTGCAAAGGAACACGAAAGGTTTATACTAATTCAGGCCCTCGAGGTGAGGTAATACCCTACATCCAGTTGTGGTATATTTCCTTTGAGGATGTGACTTCTTCTGCCCTCCGGGGGCGCCCTGCCTCCCCTTATATACTGGGGGACAGGGTTACAAAGTAGCAGTCCCAGTCGGACTATGACCAAGGGATCTCCTTCTAAAGATATAACGTTCCCAACTAGACATATTTCCCTGTCGTATAAGCTAAGTCTGTCGAGTTATATCATATCTCTAATACAAGCTAGGCCCATCCTCTATCCGAGTGGACCAATAGCTTCTCATGAGGTACCCCGGGCCCATGGCACCGACATCGCGTCATTGCTGTCCAACGCTCCTTCTGTTGGAATGCCTTTTTATCATCTAGGGCCTCAGTAACAGCGTCACCCAAGTCGACGTATTTGTCAGCTATGTCGAATAGAGCTTTGATAGAACTTGGAGGCTTCCGAGTAAATTTAACGATAAACGGGGTGTCCTTGACTCCTTTTCAAAAGACGGCGATGACGACCTCATCCTTGATCTTCGGGATTGAATTTCTCTTCTCAGAAAACTTTTTGATGAAATCACGAAGAGACTTGTTCTTCCTTTGATGGCATTGATACAGATCGTACTCGGAAGATGGTCTCTCGTACATTCCTTGGAAATTGGCAATGAAGCTTTCCCAGAGTTCTCCCCAGGAACCGATTGACCTCTTAGGAAGTCTAGTTAGCCATGTCCTCGCTGAGCTGGCTAGAGCAATTGGGAGGTAGTTAGCCATGGTCTTGTGATCTCCTCCAGCTGCTCGGATTGCCAGAGTGTAAACTGTGAGCCAACACTCGGGGTTGGTCTTCCCATCGTATTTTTCAATTCCAATCGTGTGACGCTCAGAATTTCCATCCAAAATTCTGGAGTTTATTGTGTGAAAATCCTTATCCAGGAATCAACCAAGGCACACACAACATAGTTGATAATCAAAGTAATGGTTTACATATCGAAAGTATTTATTACAGAGGCAAATAGTGCCTCTCAAAATAATAAAGTTCTAGCAGCGGTAAATAAACTAAGACAACGTGACGAAACCCACTCCACGAGCTTGACCGGGACTCCCGCTTAATCCTCCAAGCAGCCCTCCTTGTTGAAGTACTCCTTTGAATGATGATTGTTGATTGCAAAGTAAGTACATGAAATACTCCGCAAGACACACAACAAATATGCAAGTGCATATGATAACAAAGGATGGCATAATAGGGCTCAATTTTCATAAACAGCAATTAAGAAGGCATTTAAGACCATAGTGAAATATCAATAATTAATCAACATTATCCAACACTATACCATCCACCAAATGGTATAGGCCCAACCACTCCAACCTGGACCTAACCATGGTTCATCCTTCAATAATCTAATTTAGTTAGAGCATCTCCAACAGTAGCCTCAAAAACAGTCCCTACTTTCTGAGTAAGGGCTCATTCTACTTTCTGGGCTCTGTTTTGACACCCAACTCCAACAAGACCTCTAAATTTGAGCCCCTATTTTTTTCTCTCATATTTCAATATAATCTATATGGCTATATCTTTATATTACATCACTAAAATTCAACTCAAATATTTGTAAACCATAACAATAAAACCATATTCATCGAAAGTAGCAAAATGCAAAATCTCCAATAATGTTGTCCATGACACCGAATCCTTTCAATGTCTCAGTGTCAAACACATAATCCGCTCGATTCACACACCCACACTTGCAAAACATGTCAATCAATGCATTGCACACATGGGTTGATCTCCCCAGCTTCCTCTTTCGCACATATCGGTGAATCCTCTTTCCAAGTGAAAGAGAGCCTAACTCTGCACATGCGGCTAGGATACTCACAACCGTAGCAACATCAAGTTCCACGGAAGCCTCCTTCATCTGAGCAAACAACTTTCCTGCCTCATCGACAAGCCCCTTCTGTGCACATGCGGAGACCATTATAGTCCATGTCACCAAGTTCTTGCTAGGCATCTTGTCAAAGATCACCCGAGCCATCTCCAGGTCACCCTTCTTGCAGTAACCTGACACCATCGTTGACCAAGACACAACATTCCTCTCCGGCATGTGTTGAAACAGCTCGAATGCCGCCTCTACCTCCCCAGCTTAACGACGTGTGAACTGTGGGAGGCCGTGCGGCAGTGACGCTAGGTGCTGCTTCACCAGCCGCCGGTGCGACGGGGTGTCCCACTGCGGCGGCGGGCAGAGCGCTGAAGACGCGGCCGTGGACATGGCCTGGAGATGCCACTGCACGCGCGGCAGTGGCGCCGGTGCGCGCCGGAGAGGAGGCATGGCCAGTGAGGTGGGAGGAACGGCTCGCGGCAGGTCGTCCCCTCGGGGCACACCACCAGCCCTGGGGCGGCGAAAAGATGGCCTGCATGGCGGCGCGGTCAGCGGCGCGATCGCGGGTGAGGCGAAGGTGCGAATGGGCGCCAGGATCTCGAGAGACGCTGATGCTGTAGTGCGGCGGCGAGTCGGCGCGACCCGAAGATGACGAGACGTAGAGCGGTCGAGCAGGAGCGGGGGTTGCAGACGAAGAGGTGAAGCGGCGCGCGAGAGGGAGTTGGATGGGCACACGGGGAAAAATTGTTTCGCGGGTAAGAAAAAAACTTCCAACCGTAGAATAGGGAGCTCCCTACGTACCCGTGGAGATGGGCTGAGGAGGAAGATTTGGGGCTCCATAAAGTAGGGACTCGAGTTGGGCCCTGTTGGATGAGTTTTTTCTGCTGGCTTCAAAAAATAGAGTAGCTTTTAGAGGTCCCTTGGAGATGCTCTTAAGTGAGACTAATCACATAAAACATGCTAGCTCGCCCTTAACCGTGGGCAACGGCTATTCGAATAGTTTACTCTGCCAGAGGTGTACTAATTTATCCACAAGACACAAACTCCACAACACATCACTTTGCGCCTTGACACCACCACGGTACCTCGGAAAGGAATTGTGACAGGATTATCCATGTAACTTGCACAATAGGAGAGCCTCCTGTCGAACCTCCGGTCTCCAGTAGCGGTGATCAAGTACCTTCCCGCGAGATGGCTCGACACCCGAAACATGGTCTTATTGTCACTGCCATGTGTGGACTTATATCAGCCACAACACGCCCTGGTGCCTCCTATTGAACTCAGCACATTTGAAACTCCTGCTATCCCATTCTAGCTTGTGGTTAGCACAAGTGTTGCTTTGCAACAAGTAGTCCGCGAACTGGTCCTTAACTGTCACTTGCACCGCTAGCAAAATTCACAACCCTGGTGCTCGCAACCCACCTTTGTCCATATTATTTCATGTAGACCATTAAATCATCCTTGCACAATCACAGTCGTACGTCAAACTATTATTTCATGTGAGTCAATAGTAATTGTCAAACCTCTAGTGATAACCTAGTAATTATTCTATAGTTTGCTAAGCATGGTCCTAGAGTTATTCTAGCTAACCAATAAATAAAGCTAGCTAGTCACATTTGTCCCATAGGTACAATGTCAAGTAATCAAGTCAAAGGGGCCGTACACAAAGATTACGGTTTCCCTTTACCGATTGTATTCCAAAATAAATGCAGAGTTGAAAGAAAATATAGCTTTAAACATAAAAACAGTATGCTCAAAGGGATTTCGGAATCTGTGTGACTTGCCTTGCTGCTCCACACAAATCTCGCAACTCTCCTCGAGAAACTGCGGCTCTTCCTGAACGTCGGCGACTAAAGGCAATAAACAAAAACGAGCAAAATAATACATCAACACAAATGAACAGTACACTTTAATATTTTTAATGGGTAGATCTTGATTTTTAAAGAATTTTGCAAGTTGAATCACCCCAAACGGAGTTCGAATAAATTAGTTATGAATTTTAGAAGTTTAAACCCTTTAAAAAGCCTATTAAAAGAATTAAACTGATTTATTGCGTCATTTAGTAATTAAATTAATTCGGGAAAAGGAATTATGATGTCTTCACAGGGGAGAGAGAGGGTGGGCTGACGGCTGACCAGCAGGGCCCACTGGATAGAGAGAGAAAGGGCTCGGGTCTACGGTAGACCGGGTTCACCGAGGTCCACAGAGGTTTCAACGGCGTAGATTTAATGAGATCAGATCGGACGGTCCAGATTGATCCAAGATTTTAAGAAAGATCAGAGGCTTGGATCTAATCCTACTCAGATCAAATGGCTGAGATTAGATCGAGCAATCTACGGCTCATATTAGCTCCGAGCGGATCCGAGCTGGTGCCTACGCAGCAGCCACATCGACGGCTGAGTCAGCACGGGCGATGGTGGCGGCACGGGGACCAAAGGTCATCGGCGATCAGTGACATGGCAGTGCGCAGCAAGGACGGGAATAGGTAGAGGAGATCGTGGCGGTTCTCACCGTGGGTAGACGAGCGACGAACGGTGACGAGAGGTGCCGGCGGCGAGCTCCAGGCGGCGGCAGTCTTCGGGTTCCCATCGGCAACGGCGCTCCGATGATCTCCGGCGGTCCAGAGATGGTGGCCAAGCTTCCTTGGGCTCCGGTGAAGCTCACAGAGGCGACGGCGAGTTCTAACGGCGACTGAAGCAGCGACGACATGCTATCGGGGCTCGGCGGAGGCGGCGGAGCCAGCTCCGGACACGGGAGGCGGCTAGGGCTAGCTAAGGCTCAACCTTGTGCGCGGGATAGCTCCCAAGGGTCTAGGGCTTGCTATTTATAGCGGCAAGGTGGCGAGTCCGGCTCGGGTTCAGCAAGATACGCGGTGGAGGCGGATTAGGGATAAGATCTGAGTCGGGAAGCTTCGGGTCTCCTCAACCGTGCGCGATTAGGCTCCGTTTCCTTGGGGATAAGACAAAGGAGGATTGGGGCACCGTTTTCCCTCAACCGATTGGACGAGATCAGGGCGGGGACACTCGGATTTGGAGCGGATTGCGGCGGCGGCGCTCGGCGATGAATAGGACTCCCCTGGCGAGAGGTTGACGACGATGCCGATAGGTGGGGCCCACCTGTCAGCGAGGTGTGGGCGAAGCGGCGGCGGCAGCCGTGGGCCGCGCGCGGGGGGGTGGGGGGCGTTAAGTGCACAGTAACGGGCCAGATTCGGCCCATGCACAGGGAAGAGGGTTTTTAATTCCTTTTTCTTTTATTTTAATGCTGTAGACTTGTTTAATTCACCAAAAATAATTCCGTTAACCAAATAAATCCCAGAAAATTTCAGAAAATAGATGATTAAGCAAAGAATTTTATAAAATTATTTCCAAGCCCATTTTGCTATAGATTTTTCTCTATTTTTATTATTTTCACTCATTGAGGCTTTTAATTAAATTTCTAAAATTCCTTTTTCTCATTTATCTTTTCATGGGGATAATTTAGGGTGTTACAAACCTACTCCCCTTAAACAGAATCTCATCCTGAGATTCGAGAAATCACGCAAAGAGGTGCGGGTGAGCAGATTTCAATTCATCCTCGCATTCCCATGTTGCTTCTTCTTCCGAGTGGTTACTACATTGTACTTTGCAAAACCTTATCACTCGATTTTGAGTATTTCTTTCCCTGCTCTCTAGAATACGAATTGGCTTCTCGACGTAGGTCAGATCTTCATGAATCTCGACCTATTCTGGATCAGCTTCTTCGCCTGGTACTCATAAACATTTCTTCAACTGAGACACATGGAAGACATCGTGTACCCCCGTAAGGGTGGGAGGCAACTCTAGTTGATAAGCAACTTCTCCTTTCCATCCCAATATCTTATAGGGTCCCATGTAACGTGGTGCCAACTTTCCTTTTGTCTGGAATCGGTGTACTCCCTGGAGTGGCGTGACTCATAAATACACATAGTCACCTTCCTCAAAACTGAGATCTCTCCTGCGGTTATCCGCATAGCTCTTCTGGCGAGATTAGGCTACTCGAAGTCGTTCTTCTTTGATCTTCACTTTTTCCTTTGCTTCTCCCAAGATATCCGTACTGTATACCTAACGTTCTCCCGTTTGATCCCGAAGCAGGGGCGTGCGGCACTTCCGTCCATACAGAGCCTCGAACGGGACCATCTTCAGACTTGCCTGGTAACTATTGTTGTAGGAAAACTCAGCATATGGTAGGCTCTTGTCCCAACTTCCACTGAAGTCTATGGCACAAGCCCTCAACATGTCTTCTAAGATCTAGTTAACCCGCTCGGTCTGACCATCCGTCTGCGGGTGGTAAGCGGTACTGAAGTTTAACCGTGTACCCATCTCTTCTTGGAGTCTCTGCAAAAACTTAGAGGTAAACTGACTTCCTCTGTCCGACACGATCTTGCGTGGCACACCATGCAAACACACAATTCGAGACATGCATAACTCTGCCAATTTGCTACCGGAGTAAGTTGTCTTGACTGGTATGAAGTGGGCTACCTTTGTAAGTTTGTCCACCACAACCCACATAGAATCAAATCCTGATGCAGATCTTGGTAAACCGGTGATGAAGTCCATCCCTACTTCTTCCCACTTCCATTCAGGGACCTTAAGGGGTTGTAACAATCTTGCTATTTTCTGATGTTCAGCCTTTACACGCTGACATACATCACAAACAGCCACATAGTCAGCTATTTCCCTTTGCATGCTAGACCACAAAAACTTCTCCTTCAGATCTTGATACATCTTGGTGCTACCAGGAAGGATGGAGTACTGTGTTCCATGGGCTTCGTCCAAGATCAGCTTTTTTAGTTCCTCCTTGTCTGGTACACAGATTCGCTCTCTGAACCACACTGTACCTTGTTCATCTTCCAAGAATCTAGTAGCTTTCTCCTTCTTCATATTCTTCTTGACCTCCAAAATTTCTGGGTCTTCTTTCTGCACTTCGCGAACCTGATCCACCAATGTAGGTTGTGCTTCCAAGGCTGCCACAAATCCTTGACTGACTATACCCAGATTTAATCATTCAAAATCTTCACACAATTCCAAAGATAACCGCTGGCCTTTCATGGCGTTGCAGTAACTTTTCCAACTAAGAGCATCAACCACCATGTTAGCTTTCCCTGGATGATAATGGATTCCAATGTCATCGTCCTTGATCAACTCTAACCATCTTCGTTGTCTAAGGTTCAGATCTAGCTAAGTAAAAATATACTTCAAACTTTTGTGGTCTATATACACTTCGCTGTGATTGCCGATGAGATAGTGTCTCCAAATCTTCAGGGCATGCACTAGAGCTGCCAATTCCAAGTCATGAGTAGGATAATTATTCTCATGAGGCCGTAGCTGCCATGAGGCATATGCTACAACCTTCCCTTCTTGCATCAGCATATATCCCAAACCTTGCCAAGATGCATCACAGTATACTTGAAATCCTTTCTTGGGATCTAGTATGATCAACACAGGTGCGGTTACAAGTTTCTTCTTCAGCTCTTGAAAACTCCATTTACACTCTGGTGTCCACGAAAATTTCACATCCTTCTGGAGTAAATGGGTCATAGGCTTCGCAATTCTGAAAAAGTTCTCTATGAATCGACGGTAATATCCTGCCAATCCTAAGAGACTCCGAATCTCCGAAACCGATTGCGGCTGCTTCCACTTGGTCACCGACTCCACATTGGTTGGGTCTACCACAATCCCTCCAGCGGTGACAACATGTCCGAGAAACTTCACTTCCGGAAGCCAAAACTCACACTTACTAAACTTGGCATACAACCGATGTTGCTGAAGAGTCTCCAAAATGATACGAAGGTGCTGCTCATGTTCTCCCTTAGTCTTGGAATAAACAAGGATATCATCAATGAAAACCACCACAAACTTATCCAAATATTCCATGAACACTTTATTCATCAAGTTCATGAAGAATGCAGGAGCGTTAGTCAGCCCAAAAGACATAACTGTACATTCATATAACCCATATTGAGTGGTAAAAGTAGTTTTGGGAATATCTTCTTCCTGAATCCTTAACTGATGATAACCCGGGCAAAGATCTATTTTTGAGAAAACTGTGGCTCCTTCTAACTGATCAAACAGATCATCAATCCGAGGTAGCAGGTACTTATTTTTGATAGTGACTTTATTGAGTGCACAATAATCAACACACATCCGTTGAGTTCCATCTTTCTTTTCCACAAAAATAACTGCGCTCCCCAAGGCAACATGCTAAGTCTGATGTAGCCCTTAGCAAGCAACTCTTCAACTTGCTTCTTCACTTCTGCCAACTCATTAGCTCCCATCCTATATGGTCTCTTGTGGATAGGGGCAGTGCCTGGGGTTAGGTCTATTCTGAACTCAATATCTCTCTTAGGTGGCATTCCAGGTAGATCATCAGAAAAGACATCAGGATAATCTCGTACCATAGGGATCTCTGCGATGGCTACCTGGTTTAGCGATACCGGAGAAGATGAGGTGGAGAGAGCATGGAAAATTACTTTTCTCCCAAAGGCAGGGGTTAGGGTCACTGTCCTAGTGGCACAATCAATAATTTCCCTTGTGCTGAGTTAACCAGTCCATCCCTAGGATGACATCTATTTCTTCTGATTTGATTAGAATCAAATCGGCCAGGAAAGGAATACCCTGAATTTCTAAGGTCACAGAGGTGCCAAACTGGGTAGTATACATTTGATTTCCTGGTGTGTTAACCATGTTATCCAATTTCCCCATCTGGAACCCATGTTTTCTTGCAAAATTCCTCGACATAAAAGAATGTATAGCACCCGAATCAAACAAAACTGTTGTAATAACCGAATTAACAGGGAATGTACCTAGGACGACATCCGGGGCAATTTGAGCCTCGTCTGCAGTGACGTGGTTCACTCTGGCCTTGATCACATTGTCAGAAGGTTACCCCGATGTGGTTAACTTGAGGCACTTAAGCTTTGGACACTGAGAAGAGTAATGTCCTGGATCACCACAATTGTAGCAGGTCAGTGGCTTCCCTCCAACTTCCTTTTTGACGGGCTGGTTGGTTGTTGGGGCATGACGGGCGAGGGGGAAGGGCGGTTTGCTCTAGCGTTGCTGCCAGTGGTGTTGGTGTAGAACTGGCGCTATGGGCGAGGTGCCGATGAAGATCCACCTTGCTGGGTCTAGGACAGTCCCGCAACACGTGGCCTCTGACTAGGGGATTGCTGTGCCCAGAAACTTGCCATCCTACGCTTTCTTCGCTCCATTCAGTTGTGTTTGTCTTCCTGACGAATAGCCTTGTCCACCATTTTCTGGAAATCTGAGTAGTCACCGGAGAGTAGTTGAACTGAGAGTTCATCATTAAATCTGTCCAGAAACTTCTCTTGTCGATCGGTGTCAGTGCTATCATCCTCCGGCACATAGTGGGCAAGACGGTTGAACTCATAAAGAAACTCGGTCACCGACCGGTTCCCTTGCTTTAGTGCCCGAAACTCACGCTTCTTTAATACCACTACTCCAGCAGGGATATGCGTCTTCTTAAAAGCGATGGCGAACTTAGCCCAAGTGATAGGTTGTCCATCAGCTCGGTTAGCTCTGAAATGATCCCACCATTCAGACGCAGGACCATGTAGCTGGTGTGACACAAAAGAGACCTTCTCTTGGTTTGTGCATTGTAAAAGGTCCAATTTCTTCTCAACAGCATGCAACCAATCCCCCGCTTCCACAGGATTAGTTGTGCTAGAGAAAGTAGGAGGCCTCACTCGCAAAAACTCTGTGAGCTTGTTCTGCGGTGGAGGAGGAGGCGCTTGCGGTTGTGCCTGATTCTACTAGTTTTGTATTTGTTGGAATATCATGTTCATCAACTGCGTTTGGTTTGCCAAAACCTAGGCAATGGTAAGATTGTCATCCTGATGCGGCGGTCCGTTGGGTGCACCCCCGCGATTGTTGTTTCCAGAGTTACCATCTTGGTTGCTTCCGTTACGTGTGTTCACCATCTGCAGAGCAAAGGGGAGAAGAAGAGAAAGAGCCCTTGAGATGGATTTCATACTACTTAAGCTTTCACTTTTATTGCTTTGAACTGAGTGATTAACATTTATGTAGTTTACTCTCACACCATCAAGCAACTCCTAACTTAAACAGTTACATCACCACCCTCTGACATAAACTGCTGACTAAACCCCACACATACAAACATTTTCTACACACACAACTGCTAACACAACGATCTAGGGTAACTCATGCTAAGGTGATAATAAGGCTTCTCAACGGAGCGAAGGACTTCTTCTTGCATCCGAGTTGTGTTCCGATTCCTCTTCATCTTCTTGAGTATCACCCTACTCCACTTCAGAGTGAGTGCGAGCTCCACTGTCTTCTGACCCTTTCGAAGGTGTGCTGGCTTCTAACTCCTCTGAGTCCTCATCTGCATCATCAGCATAAGCCACCGGTGGAACTTCCAGAAGTGGGACCTGGTCGTTCAGTAAACGGGTCCTTGGTGCTAGCTGAATCCGAGGTGGAAGACGAACCCTCTTCCTTGCGGTGGTGCGGATCTTGGCTCCTTCAGGAGGTGCTTCTCCTTTGGCCAGGGCCAACTCTTGCTTCAACCGGTCCACTTGGTTCTGTAGCCTACAAATCTTGGTGTGGTTCTCATTCTCCCATTTATGAGCTGCGATCACCACATCAGCCCAAGCATTGTCCATAGCACTCAACATCCTAACAAGTCATTGAGTAGTTGCACTGTTCTCTGCTTCTGGGTTCTGGTAACTGCTGTACTCGTTGTTGTGGGTCCTGGACGGGTGGTAGTGGTAAGCAATATTCCTCAGACGAGCGGCGTAGCGGTGACGAAGTTCTCCAATAGCTTCCAAAACTACCTCTTGACATGCATGCTCAAAATTTCTTCCTCCTGCTCCGAAGATCATGGATGGAATTCCTTCACGTTTACTTGAAACCGTGAGGCGGACGCGACACTTCTCTTCACAGGGATTGTGAGTGACTTGTCTGTATTCAGGGGCTGGATTGTACCTTATGGCGAAGGCCATATCTTGTAATTCCTTGACAAATCCACCAACTCCAAATAGATGCACTAGCACATCGGTTTGCCATCTATGGAGCATGAAAGGAAACTTTACTGATTTTGACTAAGTTAACAGAACAAATTTCGTTTCAAATAAAAGGGAAAAGGAGAAGTAGTTTCATCAAAATTAAAAGCAAAAGATTTAGCAGAAATAGGGTTTTTTTTAAGAAATTCATACCCAGTATAGTACTGAGTAATGAAGAGGAAAAAAATTGCAAAAATTCCCCTTTTTTTCAATAGAAGAACATAGGTTTTCGGAAGAGAGAATTAGCTAAATCAAAGAGGGATTTTTTTTGTACCGTTAACTTCCTTAACTAAAAGAGAAAGGGGAGAGGACAGATCTAATTTTAAAATCTTTTTCAGAAGGCTCTTAGGGTACCAAGGGACTTATCCTACGGTCAAGATGGCTCTGATACCAACTTGTGACGCCCAGAATTTCCATCCAATATTCTGGAGTTTTATTGTGTGAACATCCTCGTCCAGGAACCAACCAAGGCACACACGACATAGTTGATAATCAAAGTAATGGTTTACATATTGAAAGTATTTATTACAGAGGCGAATGGTGCCTCTCAAAATAATAAAGTTCTAGCAGCGATAAATAAACTAAGACAACATGACGAAACCCACTCCACAAGCTTGACTGGGACTCCCGCTTAATCCTCCAAGAAGTCCTCCTCGCTGAAGTACTCCTCTAAATGATGATTGTTGATTGCAAAGTGAGTACATGAAATATTCTGCAAGCCACACAGCACATATGCAAGTGCACAGGATAACAAAGGGTGGCATAATAGGGCTCAATTTGCATAAACAGCAGTTAAGAAGGCATTTAAAACAGTAGTGAAACATCAATAATTAATCAACATTATCCAACACTATACCATTCACCAAATGGTATAGGCCCAACCACTCCAACCTGGAGCTAACCATGATTCATCCTTCAATAATCAAATTTACTTAATGTGGGACTAATCACAGAAAACATTGCTAGGCTCACCCTTAACCGTGGGCAGGGCTATTCGAATAGTTTTACTATGGCCAGAGGTGTACCAATTTATCCACAAGATACAACTCCACAACACATCACTGTGCGCCTTGATACCACCACGATACCTCGGAAATGAATTGTGACAGGATTATCCATGTAACTTGCACAATAGGAGAGCCTCCCGCCGAACCTCCGGTCTCCGGTAGCGGTGATCAAGTACCTTCCCGCGAGACGGTCGGACGCCCGAAGCATGGTCTTATTGTCACTGCCATGTGTGGACTTATATCAGCCACAACAAGCTCTGGTGCCTCCTATTGAACTCGGCACACTTCAAACTCCTGCAATCCCATTCTAGCTTGTGGTTAGCACGAGTGTTGCTTTACAACAAGTAGTCCACGAACCAGTCCTTAACTGTCACGAGTACGCTAGCAAAATGCACAACCCTGGTGCTCGCAACCCACCTTTGTCCATATTTTAGTAGACCATTAAATCATCCTTACACGATCACAATCGTACGTCAAACCATTATTTCATGTGAGTCAATAGTAATTGTCAAACCTCTAGTGATAACCTAGTAATTATTCTACAGTTTGCTAAGCATGGCTAGGCATGGTCCTAGAGTTATTCTAGCTAACCAGTAAATAAAGCTAGCTAGTCACATTTGTCCATAGGTACATTGTCAGTAATCAAGTCAATTGGTAGGGGCCATACACAAAGATTAGGGTTTCCCTTTACCGATGACATTCCAAAATAAATGCCCATGAGTGAAAGGAAATATAAGCTTTAACAACAATAGGAACAAAATAGATCAAAGGGATTTTAGGAAGCTGTGTGTGACTTGCCTTCGCTGTCCACACTAGCAAACCTCGAAACTCTCCTTGGAAACTGCGGCTCTTCTAAAACGCGGCGTAAATAGGCAATAAGCAAAAATGAGCACACAATACATCAACATATGAATGTATAACTTTATATTTTTAATGGGTAGAGCATCTTGATTTTGAAAGAATTTTTGCAAGTTGAATCACCCCAAACGGAGTTCAATGAATTAGTTATTTAGAATTTTATAAGTTTAAACCTTTTAAAAGCCTATAAGAAGTGACATTAAACTGATTTATGCGTCATTTTAGGAATTAAATTTAATTGGGAAAAGAAATTATTGATGTATACACATCACAAGGGAGGAGAGAGGGGTGGGAAGTTGTGCCGGCGGCCGACCAAATCAAACAGCGAACTGGGGCCTAGTGGACAAGAGAGAAATGTGGTGAGGGCTTGGGGGGGGGTCTACGGTAGACCGGTTCACCAAGGTCCACAGAGGTTTCAACGGTGTAGATTTAATGAGATCAGATCGGACGGTCCAGATTGATGCAAGATTTTAAGAAAGATCAAGCTTAGATTAATCCTACTTGTGTCGATGTTTTACCAGCAATAAATATTATAGGGGCCACTCATGAGACTGAAACTCGATGGATTGCAAAGGAACACAAAAGGTTTATACTGGTTCAGGCTCTCGAGATGAGATAATATCCTACGTCCAGTTGTGGTGTATTTCCTTTAGGGTTTCTCTGGTGAGATTTCTTCTTCTTCCGCCCTCAGGGGTGCCCTGCCTCTCCTTATATACTGGGGGACAGGGTTACAAAGTAGGAGTCCCAGTCGGACTACGACCAAGGGATCTCCTTCTAGAGATATAACGTGCCCGACTAGGACTATATTTTTCCTGTCATACAAGGCTAAGTCTGCCTAGTCCTATCATATCTCTAATTACAAGGGCTAGGCCCATCCTCTGTCCGATGTGGCCCATATGCCTATCATGAGGTACCCGGGGCCCATGGCCTCCACAGCAGCCCCTGAGACCTTCATAGTTGAGTCACAGCTGATACCGAGTGCTCATCCTCCACGGTAAAGTTTTCCCGAGTGCATTGCTTCCGAGTACTCTTTGTCCGAGTGCTTCTTCTCCCGAGTCCTGCTTCATGTCAGCTGGCAGCGAGGCTATGAAGGGCTCCATGTAAAAGTATGAATAGTGTGCGCCGAATAGACGCACCTATTAGGTGTAGCCCCCGACTTTATGCTTAATTGTGAAACAATTAAACATAAAGTCAAAGATCTTTATCCTTGTAGTCTTTCCCGAGTAGTGCACTACTGGTATATGAGACTCTTCGGTATCATGTCAACCGGAATATTTTTTTAAGTCTTTCCCGAGTAGTATGTCACTCGGAAGTTAGACTCTTCAGCGTCATGTCAACTGGAATGATTTTTTTATAGTCTTTCCCGAGTAGTATGTCACTCGGAAGTTAGACTCTTCAGCTTCATGTCAGCTGGAAGAATTTTTTATAGCCTTTCCCGAATAGTATACTACCCAGAAATTAGACTCTTCAGCGTCATGTCAGCTGGAATGATTTTTGATCATGGCAATTGTTGGCTAAGCAAATAAGCCGAGTACCACTTTATAGATTTTAACCCAATACGTGGTCAGGTGTACTTGAGAGATACCTGCATTCCCAATTTTAATGGAAACCAGTCGTCGATCCTTATAAGGATATATCCTTAATACCTGGTAAATAATGCAGATACCCGTATGTATATTCTCGGCTGTAGGCTTAGCATGAAGCATACCTGATTATTTGATCGGTTTGTGTGAATAGCACCTGCACTGCGATTTTAACACAGCCAGCGAGCGGCCCAATAGAGCGTGCTATAGAGAAACTCATATCTTGTGGCCTACTACCAATAAGCCGGCCTAAACCGACCTACCTAGGGCAGCCCTACAAAATTGGCATCCCTCGCATGTCAGGATGAGTATTTCAGCGTCGATGACTGCAATCAGCCAGAGGAATCCTTGTCTGCAAGCCTTTCCAACTTATGTTCTGGATGCAGCATAGTTGCCATAGATACCCGAGTAGGTATATTGCAGGATCTGCTTGTCCTCCTCAAGTATGACGCAATGCATGAAAACCCCGGATGCGCTTTGACGACGTAGGTCTTCTCTGACTTCGGTAAAGCCGAATAAGGTACCCAAACCGTGCATTAGCATAGGATTCGGTTGGCAACCCTCATGGGGTGTACCCTATCCAACAAAGTTATGGTCAAATAAGGTACCCGAACCTTGCATTAGTATAGGACTCGACTGGCGACCCTCATGGGGCGTACCCTACCTAGCCGAGTGATACACGAGCCCCGACTAGTGCCGGAGGTCGGTTATATTAGCCGAATAAGGTACCCGAACCTCGTATTAGCATAGGATTCGGCTGGCGACCCTCATAGGACGTACCTCACCCAGCAGAGTTGTGACCGAATAAGGTATCCGAACCTAGATTTAGCGTAGGATTCGGCTGGCGACCCTCATGGGGCGTACCTCACCCAGCCGAGTGGTACCCGAGCTCCGACTGGCGCTGGAGGTCGATTACTAGCCCACATATGAAGCGTAGCCAGGGAAGATGACGTCCCGACTTGCACAAGTACTCGGTCAGTAGCCCTTATGGAGCATTTCGAGTGGTTCTTGAAGCGTCGCACTTCAAGTGTATCTTGGCAGACTGGTCCAGCCCCCGAGCGTAGGAGATAGGCTCGTAGCCCTGAGTTCTTGTCACGCGTATCCGGAACTGGCCCTGCATTATAAACATATCGGATGAGTAGCATCTGATGATGAAAACAATCACCCGAAGAAATTTTATGTATTTTACAATATATGTAAATACATGTTCTTCCTCTTTTTGATATTAATTTCCCCGAGTAGTTGACCCCTTATGTTTAGCACTCTGCTCGACTAGTCATAGCCCCCTAGCGTCGGGAATTGGCTCATGGCTCTTTCCAAGACACGCGTTTTGGGTGACTTGAGTTTGTCTTTCATGGAGCAAAGTTTCACGGATCGGAATTTATGCTACTCGAGTACTTTTGCAATCATTAAGAGAAAAAACAGAGAAAAAAGTGCAGCTTGTACACCTATTAGGTGTAAGCGGCTGCGGCATTAGCGATGCTGAGTGAAGAAATATTTATCAGAAAGCGACTTAGTTGTTCGGTATCTGGGAGTGGGGATGCCATCCTTGCGTTTGAGCTTTTGAGCCCCCGAGCATGTCACTTGTTGTTCTGATAATCTTCAGTTGTAGGAGGTCGAAGATGGTTGTGACCGACTGCCACAATAAAGCCGTCCGATTTGCGTTTGCGGTTCCCATCCTTAGTCGGGGTCGCATCATCGGTGTCCTTCCGCTCCTTCTGTCAGGGTGCCTTTTTGTCATCGAGGGCCTCAGCAACAGCATCGGCCGAGTAAGCGTACTTGTTCGCCATGTCGAATAAAGCCTTGACAGAGTTGGGAGGCTTCCGAGTGAATTTAGCGATGAACGAGGTGTCTTTGACCCCTTTTCGAAAGGCGGTGATGATGACTTCGTCCTTGATCTTCGGGATTGAATTCTTCTTCTCAGAAAACCTCTTGATGAAGTCATGAAGAGACTCGTCTTCTCCTTTGATGCAACTGATATAGGTCGTACTCGGAAGATGGCCTCTCGTATGTTCCCTAGAAGTTGGTGATGAAGCGTTCCCGGAGTTCTCCCAGGAGCGATTATCTCTTAGGAAGTCCTATTAGCCATGTCATCGTGAGTGGCTAAGCGATTGGGAGATAGTTAGCCATGGCCATATGATCACCTCCGGTTGTTCTGATTGCCAGGGTGTAGACCGTGAGCCAGGACTCAGGATTGGTCTGTTGTCGTATTTTTTCGATTCCCATAGGCTTGAAACCTGATGGCCAATCGACCTGTTGTAGCTCCTGGGTGAAGGCCGGTACGCCTTCATCTGCATGAGGACTCTGGCTCCGACTACGGCGGTGAAACCGCTCATGGTGGAGGCCGAAGCGCTTGTTCTCATCTTCCAATCGGTGTTGCTCGTCTTCCTCTCGTTCGCGCCGCCGAGCGTTGATGTCCTGTCGAAGGTCACGCGGTAGTCAGCCTCGGAGATTCTGGTTGTCCTGACGGTTGTTTTGACGCCGCCGCTTGTTGTTGGGGTTGCTGAGTGACGTCTGGCGTGACTCCGTGTGCGGCTGACTGGAGCCGGCCGCACGGCGTCGCGTTGAGGCGAATGAGATTGCCGTTGGAGATGCCGACCGGTTGGTCGGTATGAGGGTATCGCCCGACTGTTAGCGCTGCTGACATGCAGCAGCGGTGATCATGGCTTTTATCCTTGCTATAGTCAGGGTGGCCGGATGATCAGGCCCAAATTGGAGCGTGTCCAACAGAGTTGCAGCGGCTATGGCATTCTGTTGAGGTGTAACGAAGATGTCGTGGTCGTCGACTCAGGTTTGGAGGATTTGTTGCTGAGCAATCCACCCAGTCCTGCGCAGGTCATCGTTGCGGGTGTGCAGGCATTTGCTCTTCCTCTTTGTTGTTCTCGTAGTCAGTGGGCCTCCTCCCCTTTGCTGCTCGCATAGTCGGCTCTGATTCTGAGTAGGCAGTAGAGCCTTGGATGCCATGAAGATTTCTCGTGGCGGAGGAAGCTTGCCGAACTGCTGTCCGACTTAGAGTTGAATCCAACTGAGAGACGAAGTCGAAATAGATTAATGGGGGTGATTATCTCCGACCACCCTAGATCCGATTCTCAAGCGCCTCTGGCCGTATCCGAGTTGAACTAGGGTTCGGGTTTGCCGCGTCGATGTTGCTTGAAGATATCCGCGCGTTGCCGAGTCTGTACGGGAGATTGACGATCTTTTCCCTTCTTAGCCCAATCTTGGCCGGCTCAAGGCCGAGTTCGAGTCGAACACCGAAGGAAAGAGTTGTCCCGAGACCCGGACAAGATGAAGATTGCTGCAGCAAGTCAACGAGGTTACTACAAACGTTGCATGGGCTGACCAGCGCAGAGTCGGCTTGTTTCCTGGCCGATCGGATCGAGTCCGGTTTGGACAGGGTGAGATTGACAAACTTGTCAGCGATGAAGTCGAGGCTCCTGAAGCTGATTGTTTGCCCGGGGAAGAAGTTGATGCCATCAACTCCGATGATTGGATCCATCAGGCTTGATGAAGATGATCTCGACGAAACCCCTACCTGGAGCGCCAACTGTCGATGTTTTACACCGGTAATAAATATATAGGGCTACTCGTGAGACCGAAACTCGATGGATTGCAAAGGAACACAAAAGGTTTATACTGGTTCAGGCCCTCGAGATGAGATAATACCCTACGTCCAGTTGTGGTGTATTTCCTTTGAGGTTTCTCTGGTGAGATTTCTTCTTCTTCCGCCCTTAGGGGGCGCCCTGTCTCCCCTTATATATTGGGGGACAGAGTTACAAAGTAGGAGTCCTAATCGGACTACGACCAAGGGATCTTCTTCTAGAGATATAACGTGTTCGACTAGGACTGTATTTTCCCTATCGTACAAGGCTAAATCTGCCAAGTCCTATCATATCTCTAATTACAAGGCTAGGCCCATCCTCTGTTCAAGTGGCCCATATGCTTGTCAGGAGGTACCCAGGGCCCATGGCCTCGACACTACTTAGATCGGATGGCTGAGATTAGATCGGGCAATCTACAGCTCAGATTAGCTCCGAGCGGATCCGAACTAGCGCCTACGCAGCAACCACGTTGACGGTCGAGTAAGAACGGGCGACGGCGGCGGCACAGGGACCAAATGTCGTCGGCAATCAGTGACACGGCAGCGCGCGGTAAGGACGGGAATAGGTAGAGGAGATCACGGCGGTTCTCACCGTGGGTAGACAAGCGGCGAACGGCGACGAGAGGCACCAGCGGCGAGCTCCAGGCGGCGGCTGTCTTTGGGTTCCTATCGGCAATGGCGCTTCGATGATCTCCGGCGGTCCAGAGATGGTGGCCAAGCTTCCTTGGGCTCCTGTGAAGCTCACAGAGGCGACAGCGAGTTCTAACAGTGACTGAAGCAGCGACGACACGCTACCGGGGCTCGACGGAGGCGGCGGAGCCAGCTTGGGACGCGGGGAGGCGGCTAGGGCTAGCTAAGGCTCAACCTTGTGCGCGGGATAGCTCCCAAGGGTCTAGGGCTTGCTATTTAAAGTGGCGAGGTGGCGAGTTTGGCTCGGGTTCGGCGAGATACGCGGTGGAGGCGGATTAGGGATAAGATCCGAGTCGGGAAGCTTCAGGTCTCCTCAATAGTGTGCGATTAGGCTCCGTTTCCTTGGGGATAAGACAGAGGAGGATTGGGGCACCGTTTCCCCTCAACCGATTGGACGAGATCGGGGCCGAGGCGCTCGGATTTGGAGCGGATTGCGGCGGCGGCGCTCGGCGATGAACACGACTCCCCTGGCGAGAGGTTGACGACGATGCCGACAGGTGGGGCCCACCTGTCAACGAGGCGCGGGCGAAGCGGCGGTGGCAGGCCATGGGCCGCGCGCGCAGGGGGCATTAAGTGCACAGTAATGGGCCAGATTCGGCTCATGCACAGGGAAGAGGGTTTTTAATTCCTTTTTCTTTTATTTTAATGCTGTAGATTGTTTAATTCACCAAAAATACTTCCCTTAACCAAATAAATCCCAAAAAATTCCAGAAAATAGATGATTAAGCAAAGAATTTTATAAAATTATTTCCAAGCCCATTTTGTGTCGATGTTTTACACCGGCAATACAACTATAGGGCTACTCGGCGAGGGGAAACTCAATGGATTGCAGAGGAACACAAAGAGATTTTATATTGGTTCAGGTCCTCGATGTGAGGTAATACCCGTCCAGTTGTGGTGTTATTCCTCTGAGGAGTTGTGTCGATCAATGATCTCACGATCTCGTGCCCCTTGAGGGGCGCCCTGCCTCCCCTTATATACCAGGGGGCAGGGGTACAGCATAAGGATCCCAGCCGGATACGGCCAATGGATTTCCTTCTTAGAGATAGAAACTTATCCGACTAAGACTATGTTTTCCTTATTGTACAAAGCCAAATCTGCTGGGTGCTATCTTATCTCTAATTACAAGACTCGGCCCATCCTCTATCCGAGTGGCCCTTATGCTTGTGGTGAGGTACCCGGGGTCCATGGCCTCCATAGTAGCCCCTGAGACCTTCATAGTTGAGTCACGGCTAATGCCAAGTGCTTATCCTCCACGGTGAAGATTGCTCGAGTGCGATGCTCCCGAGTACTCTTTGTCCGAGTGAGTCTTCTTCCCGAGTCCTGCTTCATGTCAACTAGCAGCGAGGCTATGAAGGGCTTGATGTAGATGCATAAATAGTGTGCGCCGAATAGGCACACCTATTAGGTGTATCTCCCGATTTTGTGCTTAATTGTGAAGACAATTAAACATAAAGTCAAAGATCTTTAACCTGATAGTCTTTCCTAAGTAGTATACTACTAGTATATAAGACTCTTCGGTAGCATGTCAACCGGAATAAATTTTATAGTCTTGCCGAGTAGGGAACTACTCGTATGTAGGACTCTTCGACTTTGTGTCGGTCGGAATGTGTGTTTATAGTCTTGCCGAGTAGGATGCTACTTGTATATGGGACTCTTCAGCTTCATGTCAGCTGGAAAGGGGGTTTATAGTCTTTCCCGAGTGGTGTCCCACCCAGAAGCTAGACTCCTCCGCATCATGTCAGCGGGAATGAGAAATTTATAGTCTCTTCCGAGTAGTGCACTACTCGAAAGTTAGACTCTTCAGCATTATATCGGATGGAATAATGTTGCTCATGGCAACTGATGGCCACGCATGTAGGCCGAGTATCACTTTATGAAAATAAATCCATGGCGTGGTCAGGTGTACTCGAGAAAGATACCTGTATCCCCAATTTTAATGAAGACCAGCTTGTGATCCATGTAAGGATATATCCTTGAGACCTGGTGGATAAAACAGATACCCAAACATATATGTTTAGCAATAAGGCTCTCATGAAGCATATGTGTTTACCTCATCGGCTCCTGTTGGTAGCACCAGCGCTATAATTTCAACTCAGCCTGCGAGCAGCCCACATGGAACATGCTACTGTAAGAACTCATGTCTTGGTTGCCCAGTACCGATTGTGTGGCCCAAGCCCATTAGTCGGTATCGGCTCTATAAAAGGCGGGGAGAGAGAAAAATATTCCTTCATCTTCCCCAAATCAGCCAATCGCTTCGTCTTCCACTTCTGCGCCAAACTTTTTGCCTCCTGCTGGGCTAGGGTTAATTGCTGCTGCTATTCCCTGCTCAAACTTGGGCGATTTCAGTCTTCTTCGTCTATTCTAAGCCCCCAATCGCTTTTCCCTCAAATCTCTCCACCCTCAACCATGTCGAAAGCTTCGGATCCTGCAGGTGCACCGGAGAATGCCTGGCCGACTTCAGATTGCGGCTCGGTGAAACTGAAGCTGCTGGAGAGTCAATTGAAGTTGCCAAGCCAGGAGGTGATCCGTTGGCGGTCGGCTAAGGGTAAGTCGGTCCCAAATTCCCAATCTGGCGAAACAGTAGTTTTTGCCTTTTTTTTTTCGACCGGGGTTTGTGCCTTCCATCTTCTGCGTTCTTCCGCCACATCCTTGACTTCTATGGGTTGGAGTTGGTGCATTTGAATCCCAACTCGATTCTTCAAATCTCCATATTTGTTACTCTTTGTGAGTGCTTTTTGGGTGTGGAACCCCACTTTAATTTCTTTAGGCATCTGTTCCACATCAAACCCCAGCCCTCCAAGAATAATATCAATGTGATTGTGGGGGCTGGTCTCCAGTTGAGGAGTGATGGGAAGAAAACATATCTTGATCTCCCCTTGAAATCTTCCTTGAAAGGCTGGCACAAGGAATGGTTCTCTTGCGCAGATCTGGCTCCCTCCTTGCGTCCATTCACCGGCTTGCCACCAGTAGTCTTACCAAATTGGTCAGCAGATCCAACCTTTGAGGAGATGGGCCAAGTGCACCAATTGTTGGGGAAATTAGATACGCTCAAGGAAGCTGGCCTGACTGGGCCTTGGGTAGCCTGGCGTTTCTTGACTCGGCGCATCCAGCCACTGAAGCTGAGGAGCGTGTTCGGCTGGGATTTTCAGGGCAAATATGATCCTGACCGAGTAAGCCACGAGTCGGCCAACAAGTACAAGGTGACCGAGACCCTGTTTGGTTACTTTTCCGAGGGGGTGATCAAGACCGAGGACGACAAACGCCAGATCACGGCTTATAGCTTCCTTCGGACCCGTCCCAAGGTAATCTTTGTCCTTCTTCTGTGACGAATGCCTGTGGGCTTGTATCTGCGATTGCCCAATATTGTGTGATGCACTTTGTTGATTCATCTGTAGTGGTGCGAGGAATTCGATGAGGACTCCCGCCCATTGTCAGCCGTCAAATCGAAGAAGAGGCCGAGGAGCCTCCCTGCTGCCCAACCTGACTCCAAGAGAGCGGGGAAAAAGCCTGTTCTATATCGGGGCGAGGGGGCCATGACGCCGCGTGTCGTGGTAGGAGGTCTGAAGATAAAGGACACCGCCGCCACGACACCCAGGCGATCAAGTCCCAGGTTGGGACCAGCACGGCCAACCTCAACATTGCCGAGCCCGGCAAAAGCACCGCCGAGTAGACGATCCGAGCTGGCGCCACCAAGCACACAGGTGCCCGAGTCGGCTACGCCGCCATCGGGACTGCCTCCAGCTGCCACGCCGCCGTCGACTGCTTCGCCGACCGGGCCGACAACCGGGCGCAGTGTTCCACAGGGACCCGGATCACCCGGCGGGAAACTCAAGTTCTCCAAGAGGTAAGATGCTTTGGATCTTCTGAGATTCTTGTCTGTTGCAGTAGTGTTTTGATGTCTGTTTTGCCGTGCAGGAAGCGTGCCGATATCGATATCAAGGAGACCCCACCGACCGCTCCCCTTGAAGAGCCCGCCCAACCGAGCCGGCCCCCGCGAGCACACCCGCTAAGCCAGTGGCCAACCTAGTCATGGAGATTGAGGTGGTCCCGACTGTGGGGCCGCTGGTGCCGCCTGACCAAGGGGCGGTTACTGAGGTTGCTGCCCCAGCCCCTGAGTCGACACCCGCTGCCGAGGCCATTGCCAGAGCCCCCGAGTCGACCCCTGAGGCCGCAGGGGATGCCGGCGTGGGGGCCAGGACCCCGTTGTCGTCATGGTCGTCATCGTCGTCGCCGCCGGAGATCCCGAACCTCCCTCGGATTGAAGCTCCTCCGCGTAAGTTCCCCCGGACGTTCACTTGGATGGCGCCTGATGGAACCGCGAGGAGGTTCAAGCTCAATGAGGCCGCGGCGAGAAGGGAACGCGAAAGCTTGCTCCGCGCTGCCATTGCCTGGTCCGAGGGGGTTCGAGTACGATTCTTGCGATGGAGTCTTGGTGGTCTTCCTATTCTGATGTCTGACTCCGTTCTTGACTTGTTCTCTCCCTGAGCAGAGGCTTGTTGATCATAATGAGGAGATGATCGGGATCCTGGTTGAAATGGCCCCCCATCTCACGGAATTAGAGCAGCTCCGGGCGTTGAAGGCCGAGATGAAGGAGCGCCACGCGGGGAGGGAAGCCTGGCTGAAGGATGCCGCCACCTAGCTCAGAGATGAAACTTGGGCCCAAGCTGGGAAGATTAGAGGTAGATCCCCTGAATGCATCTTCCCGACTGAACCATTGATGTATTTCTCCAGCTGCGTTGTTCCCGACTGCCCAGTTGTGTCATGGCTGCAAGGTTGAGTTCTTGACTAATCTGTTGTGCAGCCCTCGAAGCCGAGTTAAAGACTCGAACAGAGAGGGAAGCCCAGCTGAAGGAGGCCGAGGAAGCCAAGGCCGAGCTTGAGAAGGACAAGGCCGACCTGACAAAGGCCAACACCGAGCTCGAACGGGAGAAGGCCGAGTTAAAAGAGGCCACCATCAAGCTCGGCGAAGAAGAGGCTAGACTGGAGAAGAACGTGGCCGAGTGGGGGGCCGATTACGCGAGTAAGTCCCCGTCTCGACAATGATCTTAACTAATCCTTTAATCATTCCATCTACAACCGTGCCTAACAAGTTTACTTGACGGTGGACCTGGGCAGACCTCAGAGCCAATGCCCAGGCTCAATATTGGTTTTATACAGAGGAGATAAGGGTTATCAGGGAATCACGGGAGGCCTTCGTCGGGTCCGTGAAAGGGTTCCTTGATCCGATGGATCCCTGCCCTGTGGGAACCAGCTGCAGCCGAATCCCCCAAGTGGAGGCGCGTCTTGAGGATGCACCGAGTGCCCTGAAGAGGTACTCGAATGAGCATGTCATTGCCGGCGTGGCCCAGACCCTGGCGATGACCAAATCAATCTACCCGAGGGCAGACATTGAAGCCATCGGGGAGGGGTTTGCTGAGGAGACGACGCCCGAGGAGGCGCTGGAGCTGATAGCACAGGCGAGGCCGACTGCTGAGATAATCACCCGAGACCTGGGTCTGTAAGAGCAACATATCATGTAGTCGGTATGTATAAACTTTTGTGGAAAACATGTGTAAATATATGTGCAGTGCCGCCAAGCTTTGAATTATTACTCAGTTGTCATTAGCTTTACTTGACTGTAGTCTACGCCGAGTTAGTCTGTCAGAACTTAATAAAATCGCTCAATGTAAGAAACTGTACGCGGGCAAACGTGAGTCGTAGTAAGGCTTCGTAACTGGAGTAGGACAAGCTCATATATTATTGACAAAGCACATATATACCTGCAGCCCCCAACTCACTACTCGGTTGATACAAGCGGCGTAGTGAGTCAGAGAAACTGTACACATGAGAAATTCTAAAGCTCAGGTATAGAAAGGACGTAGTTTTTCTATGTTCCATGAGTTGCTGATAAGGGCACCGTCTTCGGTCTTCAGTCGGTAGGCGCCTGGCCACATGACCTCGGCTATAATGAACGGCCCTTCCCAGATTGGGGATAATTTGTGCCTGTCTTTGGTGGTTTGTATTTTCCTCAAGACGAGATCGCCGACCAAAAAGGCGCAGCCACGGACATTGCAATTGTGGTAGCGACGCAGGCTTTGAAGATACCTTGCCGACTGGTTTGTTGTGATGTCCCTTGTTTCTTCCAACTGATCTAGCTCGACCAATCGGGTATTGTTTGAGACGTCTTGTGAGTAAGCCCGGACTTGCGGAGAGCCGAACTGTAACTCTGTCGGTAGCATAGCCTCAGTACCATAGACCAGAAAGAAAGGGGATTGCCCTGTTGCTCGATTAACCGTGGTTCTGAGAGACCAGAGAACAGATGGGAGTTCTTGTACCCACCGGCCCGCGTATGGTTGTAGTCGGTCGAATATCCTGGCCTTAATGCCTTGTAAGATCATACCGTTGGCTCGTTCGACCTGCCCGTGCTCCATGGGTGTGCCATAGATGCATAGCAGATCTTGATGCCGAAATCTTCGCAGAAGTCTTGGAATACGCCGCCCGTGAACTGAGTACCGTTGTCGGTGATTATGCGGTTAGGAACCCCAAATCTGTATAGTATACTCATGATGAAGTCCTTTGCTCGTGATGTTGTTATAGTTGCAACGGGTTTTGCCTCAATCCACTTGGTGAATTTATCCACTGCGACGAATAGATGTGTGAACCCTCCTGGCGCTTTCTTGAAAGGCCCAACCATGTCGAGCCGCCATACTGCGAATGGCCAAGAAATAGGGATAGTTTGGAGTTCTTGGGCTAGGAGATTTGTTTGTCTTGCGTAGAACTGGCAACCCTCGCACTTGCGAACAATGTCCTTGGCGTCTGTTACTACTATGGGCCAGAAAAATCCCTGCCGGTAAGCCTTTCCGACTAACGTCCTGGATGCAGCATATTTGCCGCATATGCCCAAGTGGATCGACTACAGGATCTACTTGCCCTCCTCGGTGGTGACGCAACGCATGAGGACACCGGATGCGCTCCTTCAGTACAAGTCTTCTCCCACTAGCAGGAAGCTTTTGCTTCGATGTTTGACTTGCTCGGCTTGACTGTGATCGTCTGGGAGTTCGTCGTCCAGGAGAAATTTTACAACAAGGGTCCGCTAGTCTTGACATATGTGTAGCACCTCATCTGTAGCCGGGGTAGGTTTGCCTCCCGACTGTTCCGGCGCTGGTTTCTTCTTGACTGATGGCTCCATAAGTTGCTCAACAAAGATTCCAGTCGGAACCGCTTCTCGCTTGGATCCCATGTTTGCCAGCTCGTCTGCAGCATCATTGTATTGTCGTAGGACATGTGTTATCTCCAGCCCGTCGAACTTGTTTTCCAGCTTGCGGACCTCCTGACAGTATGCCACCATGATATCATCGAGACAAGTCTAGTCTTTCATGACTTGGTTCACCACGAGTTGAGAATCCCCGCGCACAACCAGTCGATGTATGCCGATTGATATAGCAATCCGGAGCCCGTGGATAAGTGCCTCGTACTCGGCGACATTGTGGGAAGCCGAGAAATGGATTTCTAGAATGTACTTGAGTTTTTCGCCGGTGGGGGATGTCAATATGACTCCGGCCCCGGCGCCGCCAATCCGTAGAGAACCGTCGAAGTACATTGTCCAGTACTCTAGCTTCGCTGTTGATGTAGGCAGTTGAACTTCTGTCCACTCGGCCACGAAGTCGACTAGAGCTTGTGATTAATTGCTGTCCGTGGCTGAAAGGTGATATCGAATGCCATCAACTCGAGTGCCCATTTAGCGATTCGGCCGGTGGCCTCGCGATTATGAAGGACATCCCCGAGTGGACACGATGTAACCACCGTGACTTGATGTGCTTGGAAATAGTGCACTAGCTTTCGGACTGTGATGAGCAGGCCATAAACAGCTTCTGGACCTGCGAATATCTCATTTTCAAGTCGGCAAGCACCTTGCTGACAAAGTAAACTGGCCGTTGTGTTTTCTGGATGTGACCCTGTTCGGATCGCTCGACCACCAGCACCGTGCTGACTACCTGAGTGGTTGCCGCTAGATATAGCATTAGCAGTTCTTGGGGCATAGGTGACGCCAACACGGGAGGTGATGTGAGAAATTGTTTAAAGTCTTCGAAGGCTTGCTGAGCTTCCGGAGTCCATTGGAAATTGTCCGACTTTTTGAGTAGCTTGAAGAAGGGCATACCCCGTTCGCCCAGTCGGGAAATAAATCGGCTGAGTGCCGCCATGCAGCCTGTCAGCTTCAGGATGTCCTTCTGGTTAGTCGAGAGAGCCATCTTCATTATGGCGTTGACTTTCTCCGGGTTTGCCTTGATGCCGCGATGCGAGACGATGAAGCCGAGTAACTTGCCGGATGGCACTCCGAAGGCGCATTTTTATGGGTTCAACTTCATTTTGAATCGTCGAAGATTTTAGAAGGTTTCTTCCAGGTCAGCGATGAGGTCTTCTTTGGACTTGGTCTTGATCACCATGTCGTCAATGTAGGCTTCCACGTTGCGCCCGATCTGAGTGTGTAGACACCGCTGAATTGCCCGTTGATAGGTTGCTCCAGCATTTTTCAAACCAAACAGTATTGTGATGTAGCAGTACGCTCCAAACGGCGTGATGAAAGATGTCTTTAAGCAGTCTTCCTCCCTCAGGCTGATTTGATGGTATCCCAAGTAGCAGTCAAGAGAGCTGAGTAGGTCGCACCCGGCCGTGGAATCTACCATCCGATCTATCCTAGGAAGACCAAATGGGTCCTTGGGGCACGCCTTGTTGAGATCGGTGTAGTCGACGCACATGCGCCATTTACCCTTTTTCTTCCGGACCAGAACTGGCTTTGCTAGCCAATCCGGGTGATAGACCTCCTTGATGAACCCGGCTGCGAGGAGTTTGGTGATCTCCTCCCGAATAGCATCCTTGCGGTCTTGAGCGAAGCGCCGCAGCCGTTGCTTGACTGGCTTGGCGTCTGTCTTCACATTGAGGGCGTGCTCGATCACCTCCCTTGGTACGCCCGGCATGTCGAATGGTTTCCACGCAAATATGTCCTTGTTGGCTTGGAGGAAGGTGACGAGCGTGTCTTCCTATTTGGGGTTGAGTCCGGTCCCGACTAGGGCAGTCTTGGAGGGGTCGGAAGGGTCCAGGGGGATCTTCTTCGTGTCAGAGTCCGCTGAAATTCCTGACTTTGCCACCTTTTTTGCTAGAACTTGATCTTGCTCGACTTCAGTTGTGGTGGCTTGCCGGATGCTGTTGCGCCCAACTGCCACCTCTTGTGATTGAGGCAGTTTGCAACTCTCCTTGTCGCAGGTGAAAGCTTGCTTGACGTCGCTGTGGAGGGAGAGGACTCCTGCTGGCCCAGGCATGTTGAGCACCATATATGTATAGTGCGGTATCGCCATAAATTTGGCGAGTGCCGGTCGTCCGAGTATCGCGTGGTACGTGGTCTTGAAGTCGGCGACCTCGAAGCAGACGTTTTCCGTGCGGAAGTTATCCCGCGTGCTGAAGGTTACTGGCAATGTGATCTGCCCAAGTGGAGTTGATGATAGGTCGGGAATTATCCCGTGGAAAGGCGCAGTGCTCGGCCATAATTCTGAACGAGGAATTCTCATCTCGTCCAAAGTCTTGGCGAATAAGATGTTGAGCGCGCTGCCTCCGTCGATGAGGGTTTTCTTTAGCCTAATATTTCTGACGACCGGGTCCAGGACGAGTGGATAGCGTCCCGGGTGTGAAACCTGATCTGGGTGATCTGCGCGGTTGAAGGTGATGGCCATCTCTGACCGGCGCAGGTACTGGGGGGTGTCCGTCGTAGAGACCATGTTGATGTCGTGCGCTGATAGCTTCTGTTTGCGCTTGGACTTGTACGCGAGCGGCCCTCCAAAAATGTGATTGAGCTCGGCTTGGGGATCTTGAAAATCATCAGCCGGACCTTGATCTGGCTTGTCTTTGTCCTTGTCGATGCCAGATGATGAAACCTGCTCAGAGGCAAACTTCTTAAGCATGTAGTAGTCTTTGGCCGCGTGCTTGCCCTTGGGATGGAAGGGGCATGGCCCGCTCATGACCTTCTGGTAGTCGTTATTCTGCTGGGGCCGCGACCGAGTGCGCTCCATGTTGGCCACCTCGCTGTCCAATTTCCGCTTGCTGCTGCCAGACTTGTTTTGAGACGGCTCGTTGTCGGCTTTCGCCTTCTGGTCTTTCTATCGGGACTCCTTCTTCTCGTCGAGGGCCTCTGCGACCGCTTCAGCCGAGTCAGCATATTTGTTGGCCATGTCAAAAAGAGCCCAGACAGAGGGTGGTGGCTTCCGAGTGAATTTCGCGATGAACGGGGCGTCCTTTACTCCCTTGCGGAAGGCGGCGATGACGGCCTCGTCTCGGATCATTGGGATCTTGTTGCGCTTCTCGGAGAACCTCTTGATAAAATCTTGTAGAGACTCGTTCTTTTTCTGGTGTAGTTGATACAAATCGTGCTCAGAAGATGGCCTCTCGTAGATTCCCTGAAAGTTGGCAATGAACCGCTTCCTGAGTTCTCCCCAGAAACCGATCGACCGACTCGAGAGCCCTGTCAGCCATGTCCTCGCCGAGTCGGCTAGTGTGACTGGGAGGTAGTTAGCCATGGCTTTGTTGTCGCCCCCAGCAGCTCGAACTGCTAGGGTATATACGGTGAGCCAGGACTCGGAATTTGTTTTGTCGTCATACTTTTCAATTCCTGTGGGCTTAAAGCCAATCGGCCAGTCGACGTCCTGTAGCTCCCGAGTGAAAGCTGGAATGCCTTCGTCTTCGTGAGGGCTCGGGCTTCGACCACGGCGGTTAAACCACTCGTGATGGAGACCGAAGCGCTCATTTTCATCCTCCAGTCGGCGGCGCTCATTTTCGTGTCGTTCGTGGCGCCGGGTGTTGATGGTGTGGCGGAGGTCGTGTTGTAGTCGCTCTCGGAGGTCTTGGTTGGGTCGGCGGTCATACTGGTGACGCTGCCGACTGTCATTGCCGAGTGACGTTTGCCTGGACTCCTCGCGTGGCCGACTTGAGCCAGCCGCCCGACGCCATGCTGATGTGGATGAGCCCGCTGCTGGAGATCCCGACCGATTAGTCGGTACCACGGTGTCGCCCGACTGCTGTTGTTGTTGGCAGGCAGCAGCCGTGATCATCGCCTTGATCTTGGTGATAGTTGGGGTGGCCTGGTGATCAGGCCCGAGCTGGAGCGTGTCCAGCAAGTTGCGGCGGCCACAACATTCTGTTGCGGCGTGACGAAGACGTCATGATCGCCGACGTTAGTCTGGAGAATTTGCTGCTGAGCTGCTCGCCCAGCCTTGCGTAGCCCGTCATTGTGAGCCTCACGGTTAGCCTCCTCCTGTTGTCGCAGTCGACGCGCCTCCTCCTGTTGTTCCTCTTGTAGTCGACGCACCTCGGGTGGTGGTGTTGAAGCCATAAAGATCTCGTGGGGGAGGAGGAAACTCGCCAGACTGGAGTCCGAACTAGCGTTCAAACCATTATTCGACTTGGAGTCAGACTCCGAGTAGTTTATCGAAGTAAGAACGACCCCGACCTCTCTAGATCCAATCTGAAACAGCGTTTGGCCGTGTCCAAACTGAATCGCAGGAGATCGGGTCTGCTGCGCGGGATGTAGACCCGCAGCGTCGCCGAATCCGTGCGGGAGATTGACGATCTCTCCCCTTCTTTGCCCAACCCGAGCTGGCTCAAGGCCTAGCACAAGTCGGACACCGAAGGAGAGAGTTGTCCCAATGCTCGGCGAAGTGAAGGACTGCCGCAGTAGATCGTTGAAGGAGATTGCGGCGTCCTGTGGGCCGACTGGCGCAACGTCGGCTGGTTCCTCGGCTAGCTGGATTGGATCTGCTTCGACCAAGGTGAGGTTGCCGATCTGGTCTGCGATGAAATCGAGGCTTCCAAAAGAGATTATGTCTCCAGGGGAGAACTTGTCGCCGTCGATTCTAGTTGTTGGATCCATCGAGCTTGTAGATGTGAAACTCGCCGGAGCCCCTACCTGGCGCGCCAACTGTCGATGTTTTACACCGGCAATAAAACTATAGGGCTACTCAGCGAGGGAAAACTCAATGCATTGCAGAGGAACACAAAGAGATTTTATACCCTATGTCTAGTTGTGGTGTTATTCCTCTGAGGAGTTGTGTCGATCAATGATCTCGCGATCTCGTGCCCCTTGAGGGGCGCCCTGCCTCCCCTTATATACCAGGGGGCAGGGGTACAGGATAAGAATCCCAGCCGGATACGGCCAAGGGATTTCCTTCTTAGAAATAGAAACTTATCCGACTAAGACTATGTTTTCCTTATTGTACAAAGCCAAATCTGTCGGGTGCTATCTTATCTCTAATTACAAGACTCGGCCCATCCTCTATCTGAGTGGCCCTTATGCTTGTGGTGAGGTACCTGGGGCCCATGGCCTCCACATTTTGCTATAGATTTTTCTCTGTTCTTATTATTTTCACTCATTGAGGCTTTTAATTAAATTTCTAAAATTCCTTTTTCTCATTTATCTTTTCATGGGAATAATTTAGGGTGTTACAAGTTGGCTTGAAGCCTAACGGCCAGTCGACTTGTTGCAACTCATGAGTGAAGGCCGGTACTCCTTCATTTGTATGAGGACTCCGACTCTGACTACGGCGGTGAAACCACTCATGGTAGAGGCCGAAGAGCTCATTATCGTCTTCTAGTCAGCGACGCTCATCTTTCTCGCGTTCGCGGCGTCGTGCGTTGATGTCTTGCCAAAGATCACGTCGTAGTCGGCCTCAGACATCCTGGTTATCCCGACGGTCGTCTTGATATCGGCGCTGCCGGTCGTTATTGTGGTTGCCGAGTGATGTCTAGCGTGACTCTGTGTGCAGCTGACTGGAGCCGGTCGCTCGGCGTCGCGTCGAGGCAGACGAGACCGCCGTTGGAGAAGCCAACCTGTTGGTCGGTGTGAGAGTGTCACCCAACTGTTGGCGCTGCTAACAGGCAACAGCGGTGATTATGGCTTTAATCCTTGCTATCGTCGGGATGGCCTGGTGATCAGGCCCAAACTATAGTGTGTCCAGTAAGGTTGCAGCAGCCAAAATGTTCTGTTCAGGGGTTACAAAAACGTCATGGTCGCCGACTCGGGTTTGGAGGATCTCCCGTTGAGCAGTGCGCCTGTTGACGCCGAAAACCGCCGGGTGTGCCAAAAAGCTTGCTGACGATCTGGTTCGGCGCCTAGAGACACGCGAAGGCCTGGGAGATCTGCTTAGCTCCAGTACAGGTCCTAAAATATTTGAGGTTCGTAGGCGTGCCAGTCAATTTGACCCCGCAATTGACAAGGAGATGAAAAAATTTGATTATTGATCCAATCGGCCAGTAAGCCGATACGGATTCCTTCCAGCCGATTGCCGCTATGCTTGTGCCCGGGCCCTCGCCTGTACTCGCACCCGGGTCTCGTGCTCGGGTTCTCGCTCCCGAGTCCTCGCTTGTGCTCGCGCCCGGATCAGCAGCAATTGCACATCGGCTATCGGCCGATACGGTCTGATGTAGGCTCCTTGTAGCCGATGGCCGATGGCACCTGTGTATCGGCTAGGAAACCAATAACGCTATAGATAAATGGATAAGCTGTCAGTATAACATGTGCATCGGCTAGAAGCCGATGATAAAATAGATAGGCAGAATAGTGAACTAGCCGACTGCCAAGGAAACACATGTGCATCGGCTAGAGAACCGATGATAATATATATGACCAAAACAGTAAGGATAATACAGTCGGCTTTATAAAAAGATAACCTATCGGCTAAGCACTCCGATAGAACATCGCATAAAACCTATCGACTCAGCAAGAGTAAATCTATCACTATCAATCTAGTAGTTCAAACTTAACTGATGCAGCACAGATTAACAATAATAAAAGAACCTCGGTGAGCCGATAGATCTAATGCAATCGTGATGTATATGATAACTTACCGGCTATGCATTCCGATAAGACGCTTGCACAGAAACCATCGGCCTAGCAGGAACAACTTATCGCTCAGTTTAGTAGGTCGGACCCAACCGATGCAGCACAAACTGACGATAAGCTTTCCCCAGTAAACCGATAAAAACTATGCACGCGTGATGTGATATACCCGATAGGCCTAAGAGATCGAACCGAACCGATGCAGCCGTAGACAAAGCAGATATATCGTGGTAAGCCGGCTACCATATACCGACTAGAATATCGGACCTAACCGAGGAAGTCCTAGCCGATTGGTATCCGGGGTAACGAGACTTACCCTCTCGCCGGAGTTCGGACCTAACTGATGCAGCCCGGCTCGAGAAGCAAGAACCCGTTGGTAAAGGGTGGCGATGCGCCGAATTTGATTGATCGAGAGATTGATTACAAGGTCCCCGGGCATACGTATATATACCCCGAGTTACAAGAGTCCTTATAGGACACGGAACAGGACTTTCCTAACTAGAAAAGGAAAACTAACAGACCTGATCGGACAAGAGATCAGGTTTCCTAAAAGATAAAACTATCTAATAGATAAGATAAATAACTGCCATAACGTGGCCTTCACGACTCCTTCCCAAGCTCGGACTCTTCTGGATTAGTTTCCAATGGTTGATATCGATTCTTTCCTTAACCGAACATGGTAACGACCCGTACCAAATTTTGGCGTTAACAGCGCCCGGCTCTGTGCAGATTGTCGTTACAAGCATCGCGCTTGGCTTGCAGGCATTTTGCGTCTTCCTCCTGTTGTTCTCGCGGGCCTCCTCCTCCTAAGTGGGAGTCAAGCCCTTGGGCGCCATGAAGACTTCGTGTGGTGGAGAAAAGCTCGCCGAAGTGCTGTCCGACTAAGAGTCAGAATCAGAATAGTTGACAGGGGTAATCACAACTTCGTCCTCCCTAGATCTGACCTCGAGCGGCTCTGGGCCGTATCCAAGTCGAACTCCAGGGAATAGGGTTTGCCGCATCTGTTAACGCCAAAATTTGGTAAGGCCCTATGTCAGATTCGGTCAAGAGGAGAAATTACAGTCAACCGGTGGAAACTGATCAGAAGAGACCAATTCCGGGAAGGGGCCGTGAAGACCGCTGTTTGGCAGTTAATTACTATACGTATTAATTAGGCAAGTGTTTATCTTTAGGAAACCTGACCTCGTGTCCGGTCAGGTCTTGTTAGCATTCTCTATTATAACTAGGAAATCATGTATCGTGTCCTATAAGGACTCATATAACTCGGGGTATAAATACGTACGCCCGGGCACCTTGTAAAAAAACACAACAATCAATACAAACTTTGGCGCATCGCCACCCTTCCGACGAGATCCTGCTTCTCGAGCCGGGCTGCATCGGTTAGGTCCGAACTCCAGCGAGAGGGTAAGTCTCGTCACCCCGGCTACCTATCGGCTAGGACTTCCTCGGTTAGGTCCGATATTCTAGTCGGTTTATGGTAGTCGGCTTACCACGGTATATTTAATTTATCTATGGCTGCATCAGTTCAGTTTGATCTCATAGATTGATTAGGTATATCACATCACGCGTGCATAGATCGTATCGGCTTACTGGGAGCGGTTTATCATCAGTTTGTGCTGCATCGGTTAGGTCCGACCTACTAAGCTGCTAGCGATAAACCGTTCCTGCTAAGTTGATGCTTTATGCGCAGGCGTCTTATCGGGATGTATAGCCGGTAAGTTATCATGTTTTACATCACGATCGCATCAGATCTATCGGCCTATCAAGGTATCGTTATCGTCATCAGTCTGTGCTGCAACGGTTGGGTCCGATCTACTAGACCGATGATGATAGCTTCACTCTTGATGAGCCGATGGGTATTATGCGGTGTCTTTATCGGAGTGCTTAGCCGATAAGTTATCTGTTGAAGCCGACTGCATCTATTTATCTTATATTGTTGGTAATGGCTTTATTATTCTGTTATCTTTTTGTCATCGGCCTCCAGCCGATGTCCATGCGCCCTGTTCAGTAGTCGGCAGATTCGTCAGTTGTTTATCATTTATGTTATCGCTTGCCTTGTTATACATCCTTGCTTGTATTACTGTTGCGATCGGCTAAGGAATAGCCGATTGGTTTATTCTGCTCAACCAAGTTCCCGGGCACGACCTCAGGGGAGGACCCGGGCACGAGCTTAGGTAAGAACCCGGGCACGGGTATGGACAGCGGATGAAGATCCCGAGAGCCGATGTGAGCAAGGGGCCCGGGCACGGGGCGCAGGCAGTATCTTCGCAGCAATACCAGTAACTTTAAACTATGATCGGCAGGAGTTCCTGTAGTTTATTTTCCTTACGCATCCTGTGGGTGCCATGGGCCCCGGGTACCTCATGACAAGCATATGGGCCACTCGGATAAAGAATGGACCTAGCCTTGTAATTAGAGATATAGCTAGATTCGGCAGACTTCGCCTTGTATAGAAAGGAATATACAGTCCTAGTCGGGTGCGTTATATCTCTAAGGGGAGATCTCCTAGTCGTAATCCAATGGGGACTCCTACCTTGTAACCCTGTCCCCCAGTATATAAGGGGAGGCAGGGCGCCCCATGAGGGCAGGGGCACACGAGTTCATCAGAACCACCACCGTATATTCTCAAAGGAATACATATAAACTGGACGTAGGGTATTACCTCACATTGAGGGCCTGAACCAGTATAAAATCCCTCTGTGTTCCTTTGCAATCCACCGAGTTTACATCCGCCGACTAGCCCCATATATTTATTGCCGGTGTAAAACATCGACAGTTGGCGCGCCAGGTAGGGGCCTCGGCGCGATCTACATCTACAAGCTCGATGGATCCAGCAACCGAAGTCGACGGCGGCAAACTCTCCCCCAGAGATACAATCGCATTCGGAAGCCTCGACTTCGTCGCCAACCAGATCGGCAATCTCACCTTGGCCGACTCGGACTCGATCCGATCTGCCGGGGAACCAGCCGACTCCGCGCCAGTCGGCCTACACGATGCTGCGGCGATCTTTCACGACATGCTGCGGCGATCTCCCATACGCCCAAGTCCAGGGATAACTCTTTCTTTCGGTGTTCGACTCGGACTCGGTTTTGAGCCGGCCGAGATCGGGCCAAAAAAGGAAGAGATCGTCAATTTCCCGTTCGGACTCGGTGACACCGCGGATATCTACAATCTACATCCAACGCGGCAAACCCGATCCTCTGGAGTTCGACTCGGATACGGCCCAGAGCCGCTCGAGATCGGATCTAGGGAGGTTGGAGTTATATTCAACCCCATCAACTACTCCGACTACGACTCTCAGTCGGACTACGACTCTCAGTCGGATTCCGACCCCAAGTCGGACAACAGTTTGGCAAGCTTCTCCCCGCCACGAGAAATCTTCATGGCATCCAAAGGCTCCACTCCTACTCAGGAATCACGCCGACTACACGAACAACAAGAGGAGGAGGCCTGCCGACTGCGAGAACAACAGGAGGAAGAAGCAAGACGCCCGCACGCCCGCAATGACGGCCTACGCAGGGCTGGGCGAACCGCTCAGCAACAAACCCTCCAAACAAAAGTCGGCGACCACGACGTCTTCGTCACGCCACAACAGAACATCGTGGCTGCCGCAACCCTACTGGACACGGTCCAACTTGGGCCTGATCACCAGGCCACCCCGACGATCGCAAGGATAAAAGCCATGCTTACCGCTGCCGCATGTCAGCAGCACCAACAGTCGGGCAACACACTCGTACTGACCAGTCGGTCAACTTCGCCAGCGGCAGTCTCATCCACCTCAAAGCGACATCGAGCGGCCGGCTCTAGTCGGCAGCACGCGGAGTCAAGCCAGACGTCACTCGGCAACCACAACAACCGGCAACGTCGAAGCGACCGTCGGGGCAACCAGGACCTCCGAGACCGACTGCGGCGCGACCTTCAGCAAGACATTAATGCTCGCACCGCGAACGAGAAGATGACGACCAACGCCAGCTGGAAGACGAGAACGAGCATTTCGGCCTCCACTACGGGCGGTTTCGCCGCCGTAGTCGGGGTCGGAGTCCTCATGAAGACGAAGGCATACTGGCCTTCACCCAGGAACTACGACAGGTCGACTGGCCAGTCGGCTTTAAGCCTACAGGCATCAACAAATACGATGGCAAGACCAATCCCGAGTCCTGGCTCACGGTCTACACTCTGGCGATCCGAGCAGTTGGGGGAAATCACAAAGTCATGGCTAACTACCTCCCAGTCGCTCTAGCCGACTCAGCGAGGACATGGCTAACAGGACTTCCCAAGCAATCAATCGGCTCCTGGGGAGAACTCGGGAACGCTTCATCGCCAACTTCCAGGGAACGTACGAGAGGCCATCTTCCGAGCACGACTTATATCAGTTGCATCAAAGGAAGAACGAGTCTCTTCGTGACTTCATCAAGAGGTTCTCTGAGAAGAAAAATTCCATCCCAAACATCAAGGATGAGGTCGTCATTGCCGCCTTTCGAAAAGGAGTCAAAGACACCTCGTTCATCGACAAATTCACGCGGAAGCCTCCCAACTCTGTCAAGGCCCTATTCGACATGGCAAACAAGTACGCTGACTCGGCCCACGCTGTTGCCGAGGCCCCTCGATGACAACAAGTCACCCTGACAGAAGAAGCGGGACGACACCGACGACGCGGTCCCGACTAAAGCTGGGAATCGCAAACGCAAGTCAGATGGCTCCATTGTGGCAGTCGGTCACAACCGCCTTCGACCTTCAACAACTGAGATTATCAGAACAACAAGTGACATGCTCGGGGGCTCACAAGCTCAAACACGAGGATGGCCATCCCCACTCCCAAATACCGAACAGCTAAGTCGCTTTCTGATAAACATCTCCTCACTCGGCCTTGCTAGTGCACAGCCGCCTTACACCTAATAGGTGTACAAGCTGCGCATTTACTTTTTTTCCGTTTTTGCTCTTAAATGATTACAAAAGTACTCGAGTAGCATAAATCTCGATCCGTGAAACTCTGCTCCATGTAAGACGAACTCAAGTCACCCAAAACGCGTGCCTGGGAAAGAGCCATGAGCCAACTCCCGACGCTAGGGGGCTATGACTAGTCGGGCAGAGTGCTTAAACGTAAGGGGTCAACTACTCGAGGAAATTAATATCAAAAAGAGGAAGAACACGTATTTACATACATTGTAAAATACATTTTATTCAGGTGATTATTTCCATCATCAGATGCTACTCATCCGATATTTTTATATTGCAGGCCCAGCTCCGGATATGCGTGACAGGAACTCAGGGCTGCGAGCCTATCTCCTACGCTCGGGGGCTGGACAAGTCTGCCAAAATACACTCGGGATGCTCCATGAGGGCTACTTACCGAGTACTTGCGCCAGTCGGGACGTCATCTTCCTCGGCTACGCTCCATGCGAGCTAATAACCGGCCTCCGGCGCCAGTCGGGGCTGTGTACTACTCGGCTAAGTAGGGTACACCCCATGAGGGTCGCCAGCCGAATCCTACGCTAATGCTAGGTTCGGGTACCTTATCCGGCTTTACCGAAGTCAGAGAAGACCTATGTCGTCAAAGCACATCCGGAGTTCCCATGCACCGCGTCACACCTGGGGAGAGCGAGCAGATTCTGCAATATACCTACTCAGGCGTCTGTGGCAACTAGGATGCATCCGGAGCATAAGTCGGAAAGACTTGCAGACGAGGATTCCTCTGGCTGATTGCGGTTACCAACGCCGCCATACTCATCCTGACATGCGATGGATGCTACTTCTATAGAGCTATGCTGGGTAGGTTGGTTCAGGCCGGCTTACTTGGTAATAGCCACCAAGACATGAGTTCCTACAGTAGCATGCTCCATGTGGGCCGCCCGCAGGCTGAGTTGAAATTATAGCGCTGGTGCTACCCACAGGAACCGATGAGGTAAACAGATATGCTTCATGAGAGCCTTATTGCTAAACATATATGTTTGGGTATCTGTCTTATCCACCAGGTCTCGAGGATACATCCTTACAAGGATCACAAGCTGGTCTTCATTAAAATTGGAGATGCAGGTATCTCTCTCGAGTACACCTAACCACGTAATGGATTTATTTTTCATACAGTGGTACTCGGCCTACATGCGTGGCCACCAGTTGCCATGAGCAGCATTATTCCCGCTGACATGACGCGGATGAGTCTAACTTTCGAGTAGTACACTACTCGGGAGAGACTATAAAATTCTCATTCCCGCTGACATGACACGGATGAGTCTAACCTTCGAGTAGTGCACTACTCGGGAAAGACTATAAACATTTTTCCAGCTGACATGAAGCTGACGAGTTCTAATTTTCGAGTAGTATATTACTTGGGAAAGACTATAAATAATCATTCCGGCTAACATGATGCCGATGAGTCTGATTTTCGAGTAGTATACTACTCGGGAAAGACTATAAACACCCCCTTTCCAGCTGACATGACGCTGAAGAGTCCCATATGTGAGTAGCATCCTACTCGGCAAGACTATAAACATACATTCCGACTGACATGAAGCCGAAGAGTCCTACATACGAGTAGTTCCCTGCTCGGCAAGACTATAAATTATATTCCGGTTAACATGATACCGAAGAGTCTCATGTACCAGTAGTAATCTACTCAGGAAAGACTACAAGGTTAAAGATCTTTGACTTCATGTTTAATTGTTTTCACAATTAAGCACAAAGTCGGGGGCTACACCTAATAGGTGCGCCTATTCGGCGCACACTATTCCAACATCTACATGGAGCCCTTCATAGCCTCGCTACCAACTGACATGAAGCAGGACTCGGGAGAAGCAACACTCAGACAAAGAGCACTCGGGAGCAATGCACTCGGGAAGACTTCACCGTGGAGGATGAGCACTCGGCATCAGCTGTGACTCAACTATGAAGGTCTCGGGGGCTACTGTGGGTGCCATGGGCCCCGGGTACCTCATGACAAGCATATGGGCCACTCGGATAGAGGATGGACCTAGCCTTGTAATTAGAGATATAGCTAGATTCGGCAGACTTCGCCTTGTATAGAAAGGAATATACAGTCCTAGTCGGGTGCGTTATATCTCTAAGGGGAGATCTCCTAGTAGTAATCCGATGGGGACTCCTACCTTGTAACCCTGTCCCCCAGTATATAAGGGGAGGCAGGGCGCCCCATGAGGGCAGGGGCACACGAGTTCATCAGAACCACCACCGTATATTCTCAAAGGAATACATATAAACTGGACGTAGGGTATTACCTCACATTGAGGGCCTGAACCAGTATAAAATCCCTCTGTGTTCCTTTGCAATCCACCGAGTTTACATCCGCCGACTAGCCCCATATATTTATTGCCGGTGTAAAACATCGACAATCCTGTTTGTTTTCTTTACCAAGCTTACAGCCGATTCTTGAGCATCCCTTCGATGATCGGCTAATTTAATGTTTGCTTATTATTAGTTATTATTCATGCCATCATCGGTTTCTAGTCGATGTATAAGTGCTACAGTGCTTATCGGCCATCGGCCGATGAAACGAGTCTAGATCGGCTTCTAGCCGATTGGCTCATTGATCTAACATTTTTCTCCTTGTCAATTACAGAGTCAAATTGACTGGCACGCCTACGAACCTCAACACTTTAGGACCTGCACTGGAGTAAAGCAAATCTCCCAGGCCTTCGCGTGTCAACCCGACGCCGGACGGCTCCGGCGGGTTTTCGGCGTCAACAGCATCGGATGTTGATTGAGGATATCCACAAGGACGCCGAGTCCGAACGGGAGATTGACGATCTCCTCCTTTTTTAGCCCGATCTCGGCTGGTTCGAGGCCAAGTCCGAGTTGAACACCGAAAGAAAGAGTTGTCCCAAGACCCGAGCATGTTGAAGATTGCCGCAGCATCTCAACGAGGATTGCTGCAGCATTACGTAGGCCGACCGGCGCGGAGTCGGCTTGGTTCCTGGCCGATCGGACTGGATCCGAGTTGGACAGGGTAAGGTTGCCGAATTTGTCGGCGACGAAGTCGAGGCTCCCGAAGGTGATTGTTTGCCTGGAAAAGAAGTCGATGCCGTCGACTCCGGTGGTTGAATCCCTCAGGCTTGTTGAAGATGATCTCGCCGATGCCCCTACCTGGCACGCCAACTGTCGATGTTTTGCATCGGCAATAATTATATGGGGCTATTCGTCGGACCGAAGCTCAATGGATTCAAAAAGACACACGAGATTTATGCTGGTTCAGGCCCTCAGTGAGAGATAATACCCTACTTCCAGTTATGGTATATTGCTTTCACAGTATTCTCTGGTGAGATTGTCATATGCCCCAGGGGGCTCCCTACCCCCCCTTATATACTGGAGGGATGAGGGTTATAGGGTAGGAAACCCAGTCGGATACGACCAAGGGCTTTCCTAATTAGTACATAGAGAGTCCGGTTAGGATTATATCCCTTTCCTAGTCATGCAAGGTAATATGAAGTCGAGTCCTACTCTATCTCCAATTGTAGAGACTGGCCCATCCTTTATCCGAGTGGCTATAATTATCTTCCTTGAGGTACCCGGGGCCCATGGCCTTCACATTATTGATATTGATTTCCCCGAGTAGTTGACCCCTTACGTTTAAACACTCTGTCCGACTAGTCATAGCCTCCTAGCGTCGGGAGTCAAGTCATGGCTCTTTCCTAGACATGTGTTTTGGTTGACTTTGAGTTCGTCTTTTATGGAGCAAAACTTCACGGATCAGAATTTATGCTACTCGAGTACTTTTGCAATCATTAAGAGCAAAAACAGAAAATACGCAGTATGTACACCTATTAGGTGTAAGCGGCTGTGGCATTGGCGAGGCCGAGTGAGGAATTGATGATCTCATCCCCCTAGATCTAATCCCGATTGGCACTAAGCCATAGGGAAGTGAGTTGTCTTCTGGCCCATTTAGATAAGAATATCATATAAAGTAAAAAATATTTATCAGAAAGTGACTTAGCTGTTCGATATTGCACAAGTTGGTAGTGGGGATGCCATCCTTACATTTGAGCTTTTGAGCTCCCGAGCATGCCACTTGTCATTCTGATAATCTTCCATTCTAAGAGGTCGAAGACGGTTGCGACCGACTGCCACAATAAAGTCATCCAACTTGCATTTGCGCTTCCAGCCTTAGTCGGAGCCGCGCCATCGGTGTCCTTCCGATCTTTCTGTCGGGGTGCCTTTTTGTCATCGAGGACCTTAGCAATAGTGTCGGCTGAGTCGGCGTATTTGTTCGCCATGTCGAATAGAGCTTTGACAGAACTTGGAGGCTTCCGAGTAAACTTAGCGATAAACGGGGTGTCCTTGACTCCTTTTCGAAATGCGGCGATGACGACCTCATCCTTGATCATGGGGATTGAATTCCTCTTATCTGAAAACCTCTTAATAAAATCTCAAAGAGACTCATTCTTCTATTGAGGGCACTGATATAGATCGTACTCAGAAGATGGCCTCTCATACGTCCCTTGGAAATTGGCGATGAAGTGTTCCTGGAGTTCTCCCTAGGAGCCGATTGACCTCTTAGGAAGTCCAATTAGCCATGTCCTTGCCGAGTCAGCTAGAGCAACTGGGAGGTAGTTAGCCATGGCCTTGTGATCTCCTCCAGCTGCTCGGATCACCAGAGTGTAAACTGTTAGCCAGGACTTGGGGTTGGTCTTCCCGTCGTATTTTTCAATTCCAATCGGCTTAAAGCCTAACTGCCAGTCGACTTGTTGCAGCTCATGGGTGAAGGCTAGTACTTCTTCATCTGTATGAGGACTCCGACTCTGACTATGGCGGTGAAACCGCTCATGGTGGAGGCCGAAGAGCTCATTCTCATCTTCTAGTCGGCGACGCTCATCTTCCTCGCATTCGCGGTGTCATGCATTGATGTCTTGCTGAAGATCACGTCGTAGTCGGTCTTGGACATCCTGGTTATCCCGATGGTCGTCTTGATGCCGGCGCTGTCGGTCGTTATTGTGGTTGCCAAGTGACGTGAGGCGTGACTCCGTGTGTGGCTGACTAGAGCCGGCCGCTCGGTGTCGTGTTGAAGTAGATGAGACCGCCGTTAGAGAAGCCAACCTGTTGGTCGGTATGAGAGTGTCACCCGACTGTTGACGCTGGTGGCATGCAGCAGCGGTGATCATGGCTTTTATCCTTGCTATCATCGGGGTGGCCTGGTGATCAGGCCCAAATTGCAGTGTATCCAGTAGAGTTGCAGTGGCCACAATGTTCTATTGAGGAGTTACGAAAACGTTGTGGTCGCCGACTCTGGTTTGGAGGATTTCCTGTTGAGCAGTCTGCCCAGCCTTGCGCAGATTGTCATTGCGAGCATCGTGTTCGGCCTACAGGCATCTTGCGTCTTCCTCCTGTTGTTCACGTAGTCGGCGGGCTTTCTCTTCTTGTAAATCGCGTAGTCAGCGTGCCTCTTAAGTAGGAGTCGAGCTCTTGGATGCCATAAAGACTTCGCGTGGTGGAGAGAAGCTTACCATACTGCTGTCCGACTGAGAGTCGGAGTCAGGATAGTTGATGGGGGTAATGACGACTCCGACCTCCCAAGATCCAATCTCGAGTGGCTCTGGGCCGTATCTGAGTTAAACTCCAGGGGATCAGGGTTGCCGTGTCGAATGTTGATTGAAGTTATCTGAAGCGTTGCCGAGTCCGAACGAGAGATTGACAATCTCCTCCTCTCTTAGCCCGATCTTGGCCAGCTCGAGGCCGAGTCCGAGTCAAACACCGAAAGAAAGAATTGTCCCTGGACTCGAGTGCCTTGGTGATTGCCGCAGCATGTCGCCAAAGATTGTTGCAGCATTACGTAGGCCGACCGGCACGGAGTCGGCTTGGTCCCTAGCCGATCGGATTGGATCCGAGTCAGACAGGGTGAGGTTGCCGAATTCGTCGGCAACGAAGTCGAGGCTCCCGAAGGTGATTGTTTGCCAGGAAAGAAGTTGATGCCGTCGACTCCGATGGTGGGATCCATCAGGCTTGTCGAAGATGATCTCGCCGATGCCCCTATCTGGCGTGCCAACTGTCGATGTTTTATATCGGCAATAAAATATGGGGCTACTTGTGAGACCTAAACTTGATGGATTGCAAAGGAACACGAAACGATTTATCCTGGTCTAGGTCCTCGAGGTGAAGTAATACCCTACTTCCAGCTGTTGTGTACTACCTTTGAGATTTCTCTGGTGAGATTCTGTCTATGCCTCAGGGAGCTCCCTATCCCTTCTTATATACTGGAGGGATGAGGGTTACAGGGTAGGAAACCCAGTCAGATACGACCAAGGGCTTTCCTTATTAGTAGATAGAATATCCGGTTAGGACTATATCACTTTCCTTATCATGTAAGGTAATATAAAGCCGAGTTCTACTCTATCTCTAATTATAGAGACTAGTATATCCTCTGTCCAAGTGGCTGTAATTGCCCTCCTTGAGATACCTGGGGTCCATGGCCTCCACGATGTGTAACTCATTTTATACAGAACTAGTGATAGTAGAGAAACAGCTCCATAATACATCCTCGTGTTTATTGCTCATGTGGTGTAATTATTTGGGAAGGAATATAACCTTCTACGTCTTCTCGACGGCTCAACTATCGTGGGGTGAAAGCGAGGGAATCTATTAGTCCGTTAATATATGTCATTCTTCAACAAATCCAAAGGGTTCCTAATCCAAATACACCAGTTTACTCGTTTCAGTTTAACTAGATCTCTTGAAGTATGAACATGTGTAGTAGGAGTATCTGCGAACTGAAACAAAAATGCATAAATGGATGCATGCATCTATGTTAACTAACGCTCACATCTAGACTTTTTATGAAACTTGTCATTTCGGGGTCAACTCATGGTTGCCATTGATGTTTGATGGCGAAGGGCACATTAGTTATCGTGTAATCTAACGAGTGCGTACGCACGCGTTAGCCTTAACGCGAGGCGTTGTCGCCGGCTCTCTGATCGAGCTGGGATGCAAAGAAATCCTCAAGTCCAACAGCAAGCCAAAGAAGACCCATACGAGGGACGACGGCTAGGACAGTCTGCTGCACGCGTACAGTGTAGTTGCCTCCATTATCTCTTATATCGATTTTCGGTCAGGTTCGCGGGCTCCCGATGTGTCCACGTGGCACAACGAGGATCGAGCATTCGATCCCGGCGTTGAACTGTCCGATCTGTGATGAGCGGTGGAAAAAATCTTGCGGTCGATCTAAATGTAAAATCAAACAATGCACAGGGTTTTTCTGTAAAAATACTCTTTTTCTTGTTACTGGCGGTGGACCTACAACAAATTTAAATATTGTAAAGGGTCTTTCTGAAAAATGCCAGGTATGACCTTTGGGATCAGAACCTAATAGTAATAGCCCAAAACTAGAGTGCTCTTAACGAAAATAGATTTAACACGTGGGGGACTAGGGTTTAGTTTTCAAAATGCTAGGGGCCTTAGCGCAAAATTGCACCCTATGCCATGTGGACCTATTGTATTTAAAATCTGGAAAAGTAAAAAATGCTTAAATGATTATTTGTTGAACTAAAAATATGACAAATTTAAAATTTCATAACTAATTCATTTTAGTTCCAAATAAAGTGAACCAATTTTTTTAGATTCATAATTTTGTGGTATTTAATGTTGTAGACTTGGTTTGTACAAAACAACCTTGTAAAATATACGTTTAATCTATATACATGTATAAATGTCGTATAGCACTTTGAAAACCCATATCTCCTTCATGCAAATGGATAAACTAAACAATTCTTCACCATAGATAATCAAAAATCAGTACCTACCCACTATATAAGAATCATTCATGTTAAAGCATGTTGCATATTTTCACATTATTTATGATTTATACGTACGTCATTATTTAAAATATGAAAAAATAAAGAAAAATGATTAAATGATTATTTGTTGAATTGAAAAATATGATAATTTTAAAAATTCATGACTAATTCATTCTAGCTCCAAATAAATTGAACCAAATTTTGTTAGATTCATAGTTTTGTGCTATTTATGCTCTGGACTTAGTTTGTACAAAACAACCTTGTAAAACGCATGTTTAATCTGTATAATGTATAAATGTCATATAGCACTTTGAAAACTCATATCTCCTTCATGCAAATGTATAAAATAAAAAATTCTTCACCATAAAACATAAAAAATCAGTACCTACTCACTGTATAAGAATCATTCATGTTAGAGCATGTTACATTTTTCACATTATTAAAATTCCATAACTAACTACACTGTTCAATTCTCATACTGCACTAATATAGTGCAGTAGGAGCTTGCTTCTATTAGTTTTAAAATCTAGAGGCTTTCTTCTGAGAGAAACTATGAATAATATGCCGTAGCCTAAAATCTAACATGGCCTGTAGCTCCATATATTGAATATACATAGTCCCTTGGCGGTTGCGCGGTTGCTGACTGGATGACTGATTGGAATCAGAGCAGAGACGAGCGTGTTTCTCTTTGCGCAACGAGAAATTTCTCAGCACTGTCCCTAGCAATGAGAGTGCATGGGAGCGATAGAAATGAGAAGCAAGGGTATTCTCCTGTGCGGCAACGCCGCGCTTACTTTCTAGTTTATACGAAAACTACCACGCATAAACATATACAAATGCTTGAGTTGCCATCCAAGTTGATAGTTGTAACAATATTTGCTCCACTACAAAATTTTCCCCCGCCGATGCACCTGAATGCCCGATCGAGATGTCAATGCAAGTTGCGATGCTTTGATCGATCCTAATCTCAATGTGCAAACTGGCAAGCAGCACATGCCATGTCTAATGGCTAGGGCTGGCATTGGGCTGGGTTGGGCACGCACAAAGCAAAACCATGTCTGACCTGGCACCCAACTTCGCCTGTCCGATAGGGCTAGCGGGTAGAACTCTATGTTCGTACCCATGCCCGATGAGCACGGACATGTCCAGTGGGTACTCAGTGGTTCTCATATAAATAATATATTAATAAATATATAATTTAACAAAGAGCTACATAATCAATAGTCTAAAAAATTATCACCAATAGTTCAAAGAGCAATACAATAATCAAAAGAGCAATGCAAATTATCACCAAGCTAGCATAATTTTATCTAAGTTCAAGACATTTAAGTATTCAACATATATACCGGGTTGGGCATGGGTTACCCACAGGTAAAATATAAAACCTGGCTACCCTCACTTGGTTCTCAGGTCTTAGGCTGGCGTGCCCACGAGCAAAAAATTGAACCCATGCCTATATCCATCAAGCACAGTACCTATGAATACCCGGATCCCTGGGCAAAATTGCCATCCCAACTAATGGCTAAGGCCCAAGACATTATATACTTCTAGCCTTCCCAGGAATTAGCAATTAATCACATTAGACGATGCTTTGCCTGAATAGCTCGAGGCTATCAAGCCCGGGCTGCCACCCGCCCTGCTCGAAGATAGATCTGCCCTCGCCTCCATTCAAATTTCAGAATTTCACATATCTTGAAGGATTCTTATAAAATTCATTTTTTTAAAAAATAGATTAAAACTTAGCCTCTATATCCAAACTAGATGTACACAGCTAGAATTCATACATTCAACCCGAGCATCGCTGCCACACGGTCTCAAACACTCTCAACCACCGTTGGGCAAACTACTATATGTTAACTACAATCGTACCATACCGAGCAACCCAAGCCATCTTACACTAGGAATGGGCACGGGTCGACCCACGGGTAATCCGTGCCGACAGGGGCAGAACCAGGGATTTTGCCAGGCCTCAGGCTGGCCCATGGTGCTGGTTAGCCCGTATGTTCAATGCATAATGAAATTACATAAGCTTCTATAGGCTTTGACACTGAAATTACATAAGCTTTTATGGGCTTTAACACTATATGCCGGTTCAGTTCAACTAAATAAACTAAAGCATGCTGTGAGTGAGGCAAAAGGGCGGGCTTACGAAGGTCTATACCAACGATTGGGTACAAAGGAAGGAGAGAAGGACATCTATAGGATGGCTAGGGTTCGCGAAAGGAAGACGAGGGACCTCAACCAAGTTAAGTGCATTAGGGACGAGAGGGAGCAGCTTTTGGTAAAGGAGGATGAGATCAAACACAGATGGCAAGAGTATTTTGACAAGTTGTTCAATGGTGAGAACGGGAACACAACCGTTCAGTTAGATGACTCTTTTGATGACACCAATAGGCGCTTTGTGCGGAGGATCCAAGAATCAGAAGTCAGAGAGGCGTTGAAAAGGATGAAAGGGGGTAAGGCAATGGGTCCTGATGGTATCCCAATCGAGGTGTGGAGATGCCTAGGGGATATAGCTATAGTATGGCTAACCGAGTTGTTCAACAACATTTTTCGGTCAAACAGGATGCCTGATGATTGGAGGAGGAGTATATTGGTACCGATCTATAAGAATAAGGGAGACATTCAAAGTTGCACTAATTATCGAGGAATTAAGTTGATGAGCCATACGATGAAGCTATGGGAGCGAGTAATCGAGCATCGCCTAAGAGGAGTGACGCGGGTCTCTATGAACCAATTTGGTTTCATGCCCGGAAGGTCAACCATAGAAGCAATTTTCTTAGTAAGACAAGTTATGGAGCGGTATAGGGAGCAGAAGAAGGACCTACACATGGTTTTTATTGACTTGGAGAAGGCCTACGATAAGATACCAAGGAATGTTATGTGTGGGCATTGGACAAACATAAAGTTCAACAAAGTACGTTTCCCTCATTAAGACATGTACAACAATGTTGTGACTAGTGTTCGAACAAGTGATGGTGACACATGTGACTTCCCGATCAAGATAGGACTACATCAAGGGTCAGCTTTGAGCCCCTATCTATTTGCCTTGGTGATGGATGAGGTCACAAGGGACATACAAGGGGATGTCCCTTGGTGTATGCTTTTCGCGGACGATTGTAGTGTTAGTTGATGAAAGCCGAGCGGGAGTAAATAGGAAACTAGAGTTGTGGCGGCAGACTCTAGAGTCCAAAGGTTTTAGGCTCAGCAGAACTAAAACCGAATATATGGCATGTGACTTCGGCACTGCTAGACATGAGGAGAGGGGTGTTAGTTTGGATGGTCAAATAGTGCCCAAGAAGGATACCTTTCGATATTTGGGATCAATGCTACAGAGAGATGGGGATATCGATGAAGATGTTAGCCATAGAATCAAAGCGGGGTGGATAAAATGGCGTCAATCATCGGGTATTCTCTGTGACAAGAGGGTACCACAGAAGCTAAAAGGCAAGTTCTATAGAACAGCAATTAGACCGGCAATGTTGTATGGTGCAGAATGTTGGCCTACAAAAAGACGGCATGTTCAGCAGTTAAGTGTTGCGGAAATGCGTATGCTGCGTTGGATTTGTGGTCATACAAGAATGGATCGAGTCCGGAACGATGATATACGTGATAGGCTAGGGGTAGCACCAATTGAAGAGAAGCTTGTCCAACACCGGTTGAGATGGTTTGGACATGTCCAGCGGAGACCTCCAGAGGCACCAGTGCATAGTGGAATCCTAAGGCGCGACAGTGATATTAGGAGAGGCAGGGGAAGGCCAAAATTGATATGGGAGGAGGCAATAAAAAGGGACTTGAAAGGATGGAATATACCCAAAGATTTATCTTTGAATAGGTGTGCTTGGAAAGCAGCCATTTATGTGCCTGAACCTTGATCTGCAGCTTTTATTGGGTTTCAACTCTAGCCTACCCCAACTTGCTTGGGATTGAAAGGCTTTGTTGTTGTTGTTATTTTTATTCATGAACCGATCAGGAGTCGTGAATTTAGCAGCAGGAGATACTATGTGCAAAGATCCTGTGTTAGGTAGTACAAAATAAAAGGTTGGGTGGCTGCTAGTAAAGGAAGGGAAGGCAAAAAAACCGAGCTACAAGTCTGTTCATGTCTTCGTTGGACAAAGTAAAATTTAAAGTGAATTCATGGCCAGGCCGATCAAATTTCATCCTTGGAGTACCAATCAAGTGCTTTCACCCAGGCAGAAAGCAGAGGAAAAAAAAAAGTGCTGCACCCCGTAGTCATTTGTACTCGCGGGTCATCTCGCCGAGGCCTCCGCGAAGACGACCGTTGGGAGCGATGCCGAAAGAACGACGCGACGCCACAGCGTGCGTGCGGCGTGCCAGTGCCACGAGCGCCGCGCCCCGCACCACACCAGTCCGCCCCTCTCGCCCGCTCGCCGCTGCTCCCGCCGGTCGTCAGGTTGTGGTGCCCGCGAAATTTGACCGTTGCCGGGCCACGTCACGCACCGGGCCCCGCATCCCCTCCTCATTTAGCGTGCCCACCAGTCTGTGGCCACTGTCCCCATCACCCTGGCCCCATGCCCTACGCTGTAGCTGACATGTGGGTACACACCACTTCAGCCCCACATGTCGGTGGGAAGAGGAATCGCTTTATTGGGGTTTGTTCGTTTCTTTCCCATTGCCCTATGCCACGCCGAGGCCCACCACAGCTGGGAGGATGCGGACAAAGAAGCTGACACGTGGGCCCAGACTTTCCCGGAGGTCTACTCCTCAGTCACACGTACGATACCGGCACCGCCTCGTCGCTCCGCGAGATCATCTAGCAGCCGTTGGATGTCTGACATGCGCCACGTGATCCGTGCCACTTACCATCGGCTAGCCAAACGGCGGTGTCCGAAGAGAGCTTTTACACCGGCATGCGGGTCGCACCAACGCGTTGGGCCCAGTTACAGTGAGAGCAAGGCGCCGGGAGGAGTATTCGGGCGTGTAGCTGATGCGATTTTGACGCCTTGATGGGCTCCTCCCTACCATTGGGCCCTTGCCCCCTACTTTTGTACAAAAGACCCTCCTTTTCTGCATTCTCATATTTATAACCCCCAACTTGCCACTCCCAATCTCCCAATCCCAGTTCATCCCTTCCACCTCTTCCCCACTTCCTCTTCTTCTTCCCTTTTCACACTTAATCAGTTCTTTGGTCTGTTCTTATTGGTGGTATCCTTCTCCTACCATTGTTTAGCCGGCTTGGGAGCCTAGAGTTCAGGAGGTAGGTTTCTATTGCTTCTTCTCAGTTGGGGGAGAGAAGATACCGAGGAGAAACGCCACAGCAAGATTGTTTCTTTCGGGGTGTTGGGCTTCTGTTGCGCCAAGCCGCCAACATGAAGAAATTCGTCTTCTTCTTCTTCCTCTTGCTGCTACTGGTCGTCTCGGTCGTTCACGGCGAGGATGGTGAGATTTCCTTCCTTTTCTCTTGTTTGCTTGATGTCATATGCCCCCCTTTTTGATGGTGACTCTGTTATGCCATTCTTGGATGTGCTTGCATACATTCATGGATTGATTTCGCCATCTCTGCTATTACGTCATCGAAAATCTTTGTTTATATTAGGCTAGTTTTCTTGCTTCAATCCTGGAGACCTAGTATCATTGCGATTGTGATTGTGACTGGTCGAGCGAGTGATGTCCCTTTCCCCCTGGATTTCTGCTTATCGTATTGTGGTCTGGTGTTATTAGAGTTGTCCTGTGCCTCTTGATGGTTAAGCTCCACCGTTAGCTTTCTCTTGACAATAGATTAACACAATCACCAACCATGCCTAATATAAGTAAATGAGTTACTCATAGCTAGAGTGGCCTGCGATACTAGCTACCCAGTCAGTAGCTTTTGGATTTTGGATTTGACTACTCGTCCTGCTCACCTTGTTCTCTGTTTGTCTTCTTGGTCTGCCTGGGATACCCTTCTCTGAACTTCCTCCCATGCGGTGCATCCTCAGTTGCCCCCTTCACGTGCACTACTTTCTTTATCAGTTAAGCACGTTCTGTAGGAACATCTGGTGTCATTATCATATCATAATACTAACATAAACTAATACTGTTTGGAATAAGATTTTACTTGTAGCGAGGGGAACGAATGCTACAAGCCACTAGAATACTAGCATCAGACGGTCCCCATCACTAATCTAACCACTAAAATGCAGCATCAAGCCCAGCTTTCCACAGTACTAGAAGTTCGCAACAACAGCTAGCTTATGGATTAATGGATCTTTACCAGGCTTTGTGCATATATAAGTTAAGACGAAAGGAGATGGCTCCCAGGTTACACGCATCTTTAGCCATTGGCACCAGCCTTTGTGGGGCCTCCTCAAACCATGATCACTCCGACCACTAGTCCGGTCCATGCATCAGCAACTGGTTGGTGCCAATGGCTTGGGTGAGTTGGCCACGGTCACCAACCTTTGACCGGTGCAGTGGGGTTCGGTGTTAATCATGAGGCTAACCCCACGGTAATAACTCGGTAATTATAGTCACGGATCACTTGTTGATTGGCCTGTGCTCTTGTCAGCACCCAAGAGTTGGGCAATCAGTCTCTCGTTTGACTGGTTGGTGACGGATTTCTCCGGGACCACCTGGCAGTGTCATTGATAATTAATGAAGGCACGTCTCCTAGCTTGTGTGCGGCCCAGCTGGTTGTCGCATCGGAGGTCGGCGCTGCTTGCCTTGCCGGCGCAGACGCAGCAGAGTGCAGCGTGCAGGACTGCTTCGCTCGCTGTGGGCTGTGGCCACCCGCATGAAAAGGCCGGGATTTTGCGCTGCGTCGTGGTGGTGGTGGCTCCTGTTTCCTAAGGACTATTTCACCCGTACCAAGTTGCCTCGTGCTTTACAGCTAGCTTGGCGTCCTCCCAATATCACCCATGCCCATTTTTCTGTGCGAGTCGAGTACTCGAGTCTAGCGTAAAGGAGAGCGTCAGTTACTAATTGTCCATTTGCATTTGCATGTGATCCTTCTTTGTTTCCACAATGATATGTCGGAGTTTTGAACTGTGCCATTTTTCTCTTTATTCGTCATGTTTGGTACGGAATAAATGAAAACTAAACATGACATGAGCTACGTTTGTTCTGTTCCGTTGATCTTACATTGTGGCTTTCTGTTCTGGACTTGCCATTGGCGTACAGGGGCGTACATCGGCGTCAACATTGGCACGGCCATGTCGTCGGTGCCGGCGCCGACGCAGATCACGACGCTGCTCCGCTCGCAGAACATCCGCCATGTGCGGCTCTACGACGCCGACCCGGCGATGCTCGCGGCCCTGGCCAACACCGGCATCCGCGTCATTGTCTCCGTGCCCAACGAGCAGCTTCTCGCCATCGGCAACTCCAACGCCACGGCGGCCAACTGGGTGGCGCGCAACGTGGCCGCGCACTTCCCTTCCGTGAACATCACGGCCATTGCAGTCGGCTCGGAGGTGCTCTCCACGCTGCCCAACTCCGCGCCGCTCCTCATGCCGGCCATCCGCTACCTCCAGAACGCGCTGGTGGCCGCGGCGCTGGACCGGTACATCAAGATCTCCACGCCGCACTCGTCGTCCATAATCCTCGACTCGTTCCCGCCGTCGCAGGCTTTCTTCAACCGCTCGCTGGACCCGGTGCTGGTGCCGCTGCTCAAGTTCTTGCAGTCCACCGGCTCGCCGCTCATGCTCAACGTGTACCCGTACTACGACTACATGAGGTCCAACGGCGTCATCCCGCTGGACTACGCGCTGTTCCGGCCGCTGCCGCCGAACAAGGAGGCGGTGGACGCCAACACCCTGCTGCACTACACCAACGTGTTCGACGCGGTCGTGGACGCCGCCTACTTCGCCATGGCGTACCTCAACGTCACCAACGTGCCGGTGATGGTGACGGAGACCGGGTGGCCACACAAGGGCGACCCGTCCAACGAGCCGGACGCCACCTCCGACAACGCCGACACCTACAACAGCAACCTCATCCGACACGTGATGAACACCACCGGCACGCCAAAGCACCCCGGCGTGGCCGTGCCGACGTACATCTACGAACTCTACGACGAGGACACGCGCCCTGGCTCGACATCGGAGAAGTACTGGGGCCTGTTCGACATGAACGGCATCCCGGCCTACACCTTGCACCTGACGGGCTCTGGCGTGCTGCTCGCCAACGACACGACGAACCAGACCTACTGCGTGGCACGAGAAGGCGCGGACGAGAAGATGCTGCAGGCGGCGCTCGACTGGGCCTGTGGTCCGGGTAAGGTGGACTGCTCCGCGCTGATGCAGGGGCAGCCGTGCTACGACCCGGACACCGTGGAGGCGCACGCGACCTTCGCCTTCAACGCCTACTACCATGGCATGGGCATGGGCTCCGGGACGTGCTACTTCAGCGGAGTCGCCGTGATCACGACCACCGATCCGAGTAAGATCAGACGCCGCACAAAAGTTTCCATCTTTTGTCATATGTGTAAATTACTTGGACTTATTCCGTTGACTATGTTTTCTGCAGGCCATGGATCTTGCGTTTATGCCGGAAGGTACTATCTTTTTTCCTTCAAGCATTTTTACATTAACCGATGAATTGCCTTGCGTTCTCGCAATGTTTGAACAAAAACAAGTGAACTTGCGCTCAAATCTGTCATTTCTTCGACGTGCAGTGGAGGGAAGAACGGCACGTCGTTGCTGAACGGCACCTCGCTGGCGCCGTCATCGAACTCCACGGCGGACTCCGGCGCCCACCGGGAGATCGGGGACGTGTCGTCGTTCGTCCGCGCCGTCGTCACCGCGCTGCTCTTGAGCATCGTCCTCCTGTTGTAGGCAGTGAGTGAGTAGTGTAGTTAGTAGGCAAGGCAGCGGAATTCTCCTGTAGGCATTCGTGAGATTCTTTTTTGGTGTCAAGTGGGATTGGCCTCGGTGTTTGGTGATCATTGTCATTCCAGATGGGACAAACCGGATGATGTGCTTGTGTTCATCTGTTGCTCTAAGATGTTGGCTGGGAACTCTGTATTGGATGGATCGATTCCAGGGGAAAAAATGGTAGGCAGTGCTTGCAGAAGCTGTCAGTGTTTTTGCGCTGACCTCAATCAAAAATCTTCCCAAATGCTTCACTCGTTGTGGCGACCACCGTTTTGGTATCGTGTAATTCTGAACCATGGAATTTCATGAATCGCCGGCTTGTGTTCGTGAGGACCATATATATGTTGGGCCGGAACGGGATTCTTTCTTACGTGAAGCCTAATCGTCGTACTCGAGCCTATAAATCCGCCGCCTGCGCTCTTCAACTACATGAGGTCCATAGGTACCAGATTCCGCCCTAATCGTCGTACTCGAGGCCTATAAATCCACCGCCTGCGCTCTTCCCTAACCGCGCGCGCCGCCGGGTCTCGTAGGCTACCCACCTCGCTGCTCCTCCCTGCCGAGCGCCAACGATTCAATCTGATCCAATTTGTGGCGGTTTCTTCTACTTCTTTCGTTTTGTGCTTCGAGGAACAGATCGGTTTCTCGTTTTTCCGATTCCGTTTCAATGTGGCTTGATTTCATTCGAAGCATTCTTCTCGTTTAGAAACTCTCTCGCTCCTAAACCCTAAACTCAAGGATCTCTGGACATGCGGCTTCTCCTAATATATTCGCGCATTTTCTCGTAGATTCAACAGTATTTTTTTCTCTGTGAAATCGTATACTGGTTGTGAGATCTCTTCTCGAAAAAATTCTCCCTTTCGGATCTTTTTTTGTTTCGTTTTTGTTCTCGTTATCTGTTGCGCTCTGCGGCAACCGGTTTATGGCTCGATGATGACTACTCTTGCTTTAACCACACCGAATACAAAGGCCTGAGCAAGCGCTCTTTGCCCTACCGCTACGTTGTGCTTTCCAATCTCGTCGATTCCTCGTGAAATCTTCTTCTCATGTTGAAGAATTAGGCTGATTTTCTTCTTCGACAGAGTGAGATGGAAGGATTCGGCGAGAATGGTGAGCATTGTAGTGTACATGGCAATGCCTCTTCCGATGGCTCTTCACATGTGGAAAACTTTGGCCTTCCACTGAAAGCCTAACAATCGATTTCTTTCCTGGCCGCAGTCGATTTTTCAGTTTCGAAACAGCATGAATTTGTAACAGATGTTATATGTATATATATACACACTTGTAATTCTCTGATTATGCAGTGGCTTTATTGCATATTTGCCTTTCCCTATATATGGCTTCCTTTTGGGGTTGGATGAATACAACGACTATTATCCTAACATGGTATCAGAGCTAGAGTTACCTCCTTCGATGGCCACCGCCGCCGGCGCACCGTCGGCTTGCCGCCGGTAAACCTTCGCCACCGCCGCGCGCCTCCACGCGTCGCCGCCTCCGCTCGGCTCTTTCCTCTGCCGAGACCCGTCGAGAGCCGGGCCCAGGCACAGCAGCTGCACCGGCCGCCGGGACCCATCGCCGCCGCCTCTACTCGCCCTCCGGCCGCCACCGCCACGCGCCCCTGCCCCCTCTGTCCGCCGAGAGCCGCTGCTCTGCTGGTTTTCTCTGTTATTTGTTTTACCTTTCTTTTATATACATTAAACAAAGAAAAAGAAAAGGACAAAAAAAGAAAAAGACAAAAAAAAGCCTTCCTTACGTCGCTTTTCTCATGGCGGCCCTAGGGAGACCGAGTGCTATCCCTGTGCCCCGATGTCCTGTTCTTTTCACGAGTATCAATTGGGGTGAGTTTGCCTTTCACATGGGCGGTCAGCAGCTGTGGGGCTATCTCACGGGTGAGCGGGTCTGTCCCCATCTCCCTTGTCTTTCGGTACCACTCACTTACCCGTCTGATGCGGATAAGGCTGCTAAGGCCGCTCTTCTCGAGGCTTTTGAAGCTTCAATGGACACCTATCAGTCGGATTCTGCTGACTACGCGACTTGGCTTCGGGAGGAGGCTTGTGCCAAGGCTATCCTTTTTGCGAGCATGAAGACAGATCTCTCGCTCACCCTCCGGGGCCTTCCCACTTTGCAGCAGATGTGGGCTCACCTTCGTCAGAGTTACGAGATTCGTAACGAGGCGATGTACCCTGCAGTCGTGGAGGAGGCTCAGTCGCTTCGTCAGCTTGATCACGCTGTGGGGGACTTCCACCGCCAGATGTGTGGGATCTAGCATCGCTTGGACAGCTTGGGTGCCGAGTTTTGTGCTGCAGGCACTTGCAGGTGCTGTGACCGCCACCGCAGTCAGCGGGAGACTCTTCGTCTTCACAAGTTCCTCTCTCACCTTCGTCCTAAGTTTGAGACAGTCAGGTCCCAGCTCTTGACACGTCGTCCGCGTCCATCGCTTGATGAGGCGATGCCTGAACTGCGTGCTGAGGAGACACGCCTTCGTACGGGGGATGTGAGCCGGAACCAGCAGTCTGCTTCAGTTCTAGCTGCTCGGGTTCTAGCTTCGCCAGCTCCCACACCGTCCCTCGCGCCTTCGTCACCGTCGTCTTCGACTCCAGTAGTGGCGGCGACCCCTTCGGCTCTATCTTCGGGTCGACTGTGCGGCTATTGCGATAGACCTGGCCATGAGGCCTCAGTTTGTCGCAAGAAGCAGCGCGACCGGGCTCGTCGTGGTGGTCGCACTTCTCAGGGCTCGAGGGGGCCATCCGTTCAGCAGGATTCTCGCTCGCTGTCTGCCGCCGAGCAAGAGGCTCTCACGCTGTTTCACCGCCTTTATGTCAGCACATGGGACTACTGCTTCTGCTTCTGGTTTCACTCCACCACCACCACCAGGTATATCATCTACATGGTTTCTTGATTCTGGTGCTTCCTTTCATATGACTCCTAATTCGAATCACCTATCCTCTATGTCCATTCCTAGTCCACCTCTCCTTGTTCACACTACTGACGTCACTTCTCTCTCTGTTGCTGGACGGGGCACTCTTTCGACTCCTCTTTTTCATGTTCCTACTATTTCGCATATTCCTAAACTCACCATGCAGTTATTATCCGTTGGTCAGATCACTGATCATGGTTATCGTATCATTCTTGAGGCTAACTCTTGTTGTATTCAGGACCTTCGTACAGGTTTTCTGGTGGGGACTAGGCCTAGGCGTTGGGATTCTCAGTGCCTATGGGAGCTTGATTGGCTGCATCTTCCGTTGCCTATTTCTGACAGCCAGCCACCCAGCTCTTCTGCTATCGTCCTTGCTGCTTCCTCTACTACCACTTTTGAGCAGTGGCATCGTCGTCTAGGTCATCTTTTCGGCTCTAGACTGTCCAGATTAGTTGGTAGTGGTGTCTTAGGTCCAGTTTCTAGTGAGTCTGCTCTTCGTTGCACGGGTTGCAAGCTTGATAAACAGCTGCAACTCCCCTATCCTTTTAGCGAGTCAGTGTCTCAGCGTCCCTTTGACCTTGTTCACTCGGATGTTTGGGGTCGTGCTCCCTTCGTTTCGAAAGGGGGCCACTCTTACTATATGATTTTTGTTGATGACTATTTAAGATTTACTTGGATCTATCTTATGTCTTCTCGTGGCCAATTTTTTTCTATTTATCAGCAGTTTGCCACTATGGTTCGCACTCAGTTTAACACTCCCATTCGAGCTTTTCGTGCGGACTCTGCTGGTGAGTATATTTCCAATGCACATCGTCACTATCTCGCTGACCAGGGTACTCTTGCTCAGTTCTCTTGTCCTGGTGCTCAAGCTCAGAACGGTGTAGCTGAGCGCAAGCATCGTCACATCCTTGAGACTACTCGTGCTCTTCTGCTCTCCACTGACCTTGCCCCTCACTTTTGGGTTGAGGTGGTTACTATGGCTGTCTTTCTCATCAACCGACAGCCATCCACCGTTCTTCAGGGATGCACTCCTTATGAGTATCTTTTTGGCTCTGCTCCTACGTACCATCATCTTTGGTGTTTTGAGTGTGTGTGCTACGTTCTTCTTCCTCCTCGTGAGGGCACCAAGCTGACAACCCAGTCAGTTGAGTGCGTCTTCCTTGGATACAGTACGGAGCATAAGGGCTATCGCTGCTATGACCCTGTTGCCCGTCAGATGAGAATTTCTCGGGATGTCACCTTTGATGAGTCTCGTTCCTACTATCCTCGTTTGCCCGCTACTATCCCTTCTACTACACCTGAGTCCCTCTCTTTTCTCTCTCTACTTGACTCATCCTCCCATCTTCCGCTGTCACCCCCTTCGCCCCCAGCGCCATGATCACATTCACCACCTTCACCTCCAACGCTAGCTCCCTCCCCACCACTGTTTCCAGCGCCAGCACCTTTCTCGCCACCCTCTCCCCCTCTGGTTGTTCCCTTTCCTCCGGTAATCTCTCCTCGTCAAATTACTCAGTACTATATTCGTCGTTCGTGACCCATCTCCTCATCTCCCACCACTCCGTCTGAGCCTACTCCTCGGTATGATTTACGTGATCGTAGCACTATTCAGCCTCCTCCTCGCTATCGTTTCATCGCCGCTGCTCTTGTTGAGCCCACTTCCTACCGGGAGGCTGTTGCCCACCAGGAGTGGCAGCATGCCATGGCCGCGGAGATTGCTGGTTTAGAGCGCACCAGCACCTAGGATCTGGTTCCCCTCCCACCTCACATCACTCCGATCACTTGCAAGTGGGTCTACAAGGTCAAGACTCGCTCCGATGTCTCCCTTGAGCGCTATAAGGCTCGTCTTGTAGCGCGTGGTTTTCAACAGAAGCACGGTCATGACTATGATGAGACCTTTGCTCCGGTTGCTCACATGACCACTGTTTGGACCCTTCTCGCTGTTGCTTCGGTTCATCAATGGTCCATCTCCCAGCTCGATGTTCAGAATGCTTTTCTTAATGGCGAGCTGTGTGAGGAGGTTTACATGTAGCCACCCCCTGGGTACTCTGTTCCTGCTGGTATGGTTTGTCAGCTACGTCGTTCTCTTTACGGCCTCAAGCAGGCTCCTCGAGCCTGGTTTGAGCGCTTCTCCTCTGTTGTTAGTGATGCTGGCTTCAAGCCCAGTGATCACGATCTGACTCTCTTTATTCACACCTCTCCTCGTGGTCGTACGCTTCTTCTTCTCTATGTCGATGACATGATCATTACAGGTGATGATTCTTCGTTCATTGCCTTTGTCAAGAAACATCTGAGTGACACATTCTTGATGTCTGACTTGGGTCCTCTTCGTTACTTCCTTAGGATTGAGATTTCTTCCACACCTGAGGGCATTTACCTCTCCCAGGAGAAGTATATTCAAGACCTCCTCTCTCGTGCTGCTCTCACTAATCACCGCACTGTTGACACACCTATGGAGCTCGGTGTTCACCTGCGGCCCACTGATGGTGAGCCTCTTGCGGATCCTACTCGCTATCGTCACCTCGTTGGTACCCTTGTGTACCTTGAGATTACTCGTCCTGACATCTCTCACTCTGTCTATATCTTGAGTCAATTTGTCTCTACTCCTACTCAGCTACACTATACTCACCTTCTTCGTGTTCTACGATATCTTCGTGGGACCACTTCTCGCCACCTTTTCTTCCCTCGCTCTAGCTCCCTCCAGTTTCAGGCGTATTCCGATACGATTTGGGCTAGTGATCACTCTGATCGTCGCTCTCTTTCTGCCTACTGTGTTTTTCTTGGATCCTCCTTGATTGCATGGAAGACCAAGCAGCAGACAGCAGTTTCCCGTTCGAGTGCTGAGGCTGAGTTGCAGGCCATGGCGGCCGTGACAGCTGAGGTCACCTGGCTGAGGTGGCTACTTGAGGATTTTGGTGTACCTACTATCACACTAACTCCTCTCTCTTCGGATAGTACGGGTGCAATCAGTATGACTCGAGATCCGGTGAAGCATGAACTCACCAAGTACGTTGGTGTTGATGTTTCTTATATAAGGTTATAGGTGCAGGATCACGTTGTGACCCTTCACTAGCTTCAGCTTGCTGACTTACTCACGAAGTCATCGACGAGGATACAGCATAATCACTTTCTATCCAAACTCAGTATTGTAGATCCACCATGAGTTTGAGGGGGGCGTTAGATATATATATATACACACTTGTAATTCTCTGGTTGTATAGGGGCTTTATTACATATTTGCCTTTTCCTATATATAACTCCTTTTTAGGGTTAGATGAATACAACGACTATTATCCTAACAACAGACAGCGTCCAATGAATAGCAGGAGCAACGACAGGGAAATACTCTATTTTCCAAACGAAAACTCAGTGCCGTGCGGAAATCTGAAAAACAAAAGCAAGCTACGATGTTTATCGGCAGGCGTTGAACCTGAACTTGGTCACAGACTGACGGATTGGCATTAGCATCAGTGATCAATCTGTCTGACCAAACCTGTTTGTCACGACCAAATTACTACCTCCATCTTATAATAGTTATCTTTTTAAGATTTAAAATTTATTATAAAATAATTGTCACTTTAGAATATTACTTATCCCTTCAGCCATCTCCTATTTAAATTTCTCTTTATTCTACCTCTAACCACTTTTCAGTTCTAACCATACATTAAAAATAAAAGATATTATAGTCTTTTCTTGTCAAACCTTAATGTATACTCAATAACATAAAACGATAATTATTTAGGAAATAATCAATAAGTACAAGAAGAGAATAATGGCGAGACCATAGACTCATAACGATTAGATGTGCTATGTTGATTGAGGAAGAGTATCAGGGATTAGGCTTGGTTAAACCTTGTTAATAAATATCGTATATTTTTATATCATTATTTGATATGTCTATAATTAATCAATAACTAACAAGATCGTTTTGTTATATTCACTAGCTTTTATAACAACAATTGACAGTGCTCACCGTTGCCAACGATGGGCAGCTGCCAACTAATCTCATTAACTAGGGTGGCTACTCTTCTCTGCTTTCCTATACGTACCACGACGAGTTCAGGCCGCCGGCCGGTAGCTTTCATCGGAGGACAGGAGGGCCGAGGGCGCAGCAGCAGAGTAACTTGACAATCGATGCGATGACACTTCAGCAGTAGACTACTCGCAGCACCCAAAACCAAAATTGCACTAATAATCATGGCCTTAATAATGGTGGTCCAGCGAAGCTGCAATAACAAACATGGTCCAAAAACCAGCGGCTACCGGTCGGAGCTGGATCATAGCCAGTTATTGGCCGTAAGGATACAAGTTTAATGTTTCTTTCGTCCTTAAATATAGTATAAGATTAGCTACCTAAAAGTATTTTATTATTTGAAAAATTAGGTTAAAAGATATAAAATATTTCTCATTAATGTATAGTGAGATGATAGGGATCAATAATATAAATAGTGTACCATTGAGGATAGTATGGATAGCAATAGAGTAAAAGACATATTTTGGGACTGAGAAAGTAAAATTTTAAATTTATGATACAATCTGGTTACCGTTTAGTGGTTGAAAATTCAAATTTTAAATAAGATTTTTTTGTCTGATGCCAAACTGGTATTGCATTCCGAACCCTGCTAGCAGTAAAAAGAACTGATCGATTTTGACCCGGACCCATGGTGCGGTGCAATACAACATCGCTCTACCAGTTTGATTGCTTCTCTCGTTGATTAATTAACGTGGGGGCATCCGTCCATTTCCAAGGGATAAACCTTTGATGCGTAACCAAGAAAATACTAACCTTCATAAATGCGTGCTACTATATATGCCTATATCTCGCGGTGTTGCATCGCTTCTGAACACGAACTTCATAGCGACATGAGACCAACTCGTGATAGACCTAAAGTGATGATAAAGATGGATGGCTTCCCGCTGAAGCATGTAGATCAAAGAAAAGGTCAGACCTGATTCACATCAAAACGTGTCAGAGAGAGAAAGGGGTGGAATTGTGTATCAGGTCTTTTAGACAGAAAAGATTTCAAGCCGTTTGTCCTGTTTAAAAGCTGAGTTTGTTGACTAGCTCTTCCCAGAAAACTTGAAACATACATTGTTGTCGCTCTATGAAACTTAGTAGCTAAATCTATGCACTAATTTATATCTGATTGGATATAAATCGTGATTTAATTTGCAAATCGTCTAAAATCCAAATAAACTGTTAAAAAAAAGACCAATGGCACGTAAACATCGTTGAAGAGGCCAATGTGGCATCATGCAGTGACCGGCTGACGGCACATGTACACATAATTAACTTGTGGATTAATCACTGCCATACAAAGCTTGGTTCTTCAATGTCCTGACTGATACGCATCACGGTATCAGTAAATCATATGTAGGATTCCAGCAACAAGCTAATCATTCTTAGCAAAGGCTCTCACTTGCTAGTTGCCACCATGCTCCTCGTCGGCTTGCTCCTGCTGCTCTTCTTCAACCTACGTCTCCCCACGGCCGCCATTGACACCCTCACCATAGGCCAGTCTCTGCCGTGGAACCAGACGCTGGTCTCTAATGGCGGCAACTTCGAGCTCGGCCTCTTCTCGCCGGGAAAGTCTAACAAGCACTACCTTGGCATCTGGTACAAGAAGATCTCCAAGAAGACGGTTGTTTGGGTGGCCAACAGGGAGCACCCGATCCTTGAGCCGTCGAGCTGCCACCTCGAGCTAAGCGTCCACGGCGATCTGCGGCTGTTCTCGACGGCGCCGTCGAACACCTTGCTGTGGTCGTCGAACGCGTCCTCGTCTACCTCCCCGTCACCTCCGCGAACCACCGTCGCCACGCTCCAGGACGATGGCAACCTCGTGGTGAAGAGCAACGCGACGCGGTCGTTGTCGTCGTCGGCGGCGACGATGCACGTGGCGTGGCAGAGCTTCGATCACCCGACCGACACCTGGCTCCCCGAAGCAAGGCTCGGTTACGACAGGGGCCGCGGAGTCCACAGCTTCCTTACGTCGTGGACGGACTCCGAGAACCCGGCGCCCGGCGCGTTCTCCATGGAGATCGACGCGCGCGGGCTGGCCAAGTTCGACCTGCTCGCCGGCGGCGAGCACCGGTACTGGACGACCGGCCTCTGGAACGGCGAGATCTTCGCGAACGTGCCGGAGATGCGGTCCGGCTACTTCATCGGCGTCCCCTACGCGCCGAACGCCAGCGTCAACTTCTTCAGCTACCGCGACCGGATACCGGGGGCCATCGGCAACTTCAAGCTCGACGTCAACGGGCAGATGCGGCGGCGGCAGTGGAGCGAGGCGGCGGGGGAATGGATCCTCTTCTGCTCGGAGCCCCACGACGCGTGCGACGTCTACGGCTCGTGCGGGCCCTTCGGCGTGTGCAGCAACGCCACCAACCCGGCGTGCCGGTGCCCCGCCGGCTTCGAGCCGCGGTCGGAGGAGGAGTGGAAGCTGCAGAACGCCGCCTCCGGCTGCGGGAGGCGGCACCCTCTCGAGTGTCACGGAGACGGGTTCCTGGCGCTGCCGTACACCGTGCGGCTCCCGAATGGCTCGTCGGAGGCGCCGGCCGGAGCTAGGAACGACAAGGCGTGCGCGCACACCTGCTTGGTTGACTGCTCCTGCACGGCCTTCGTTTACGGCGGAGCGAAGTGCCTCGTGTGGAACCGTGAGCTCGTCAACATGAAAACCTTGCCGGCGAATGACCAAGGCGATCCTGGCCTCGCCGGATCGGTGCTCCACCTCCGCGTCGCCCACTCGGAGGTTCCGGCGTCGTCGGAGCACTCGTGGAAGAAATCGATGGTGATCCTTGGAAGCGTCGTTGCGGCGGTGGTCCTGCTCTTGGCGAGCCTCGTAACCGTCGTGGCGGTGGCGGCGGTGTTGCGGATGCGGCGGCGGAGGGGCAAGGTGACGGCCGTGCAGGGGTCGCTGCTGCTGCTCGACTACAGGGCCGTGAAGACCGCGACGAGGGACTTCTCGGAGAAGCTCGGGAGCGGGAGCTTCGGCACGGTGTTCAAAGGCGCGCTGCCGGACGGCACGCCCGTGGCCGTCAAGAAGCTCGACGGCCTCCGGCAAGGCGAGAAGCAGTTCAGGACGGAGGTGGTCACGCTCGGCATGATCCAGCACGTCAATCTCGTCCGCCTCCGAGGATTCTGCTGCGAGGGAAACAAGAGGGCGCTCGTGTACGACTACATGGCAAACGGCTCCCTGGACACGCACCTGTTCAAGAGCGGCTCCAGCTCCGGCTCCGGCTCCGGCTCCAAGCAGGTTACCTTGAGTTGGAGCCAACGGTACAACGTCGCCGTCGGCGTGGCGAGGGGCTTGGCTTACCTGCACGAGAAGTGCCGGGAGTGCATCATACATTGTGACATCAAGCCGGAGAACATCATCCTCGACCAGGAGATGGCGGCGAGGCTTGCCGACTTCGGCATGGCCAAGCTCGTCGGCCGCGACTTCAGCAGCGTCCTGACCACCATGCGGGGCACGGTGGGGTACCTCGCGCCGGAGTGGCTCGCCGGCGCGCCGATCACCGCGAAAGCCGACGTGTACAGCTTCGGCCTCCTGCTGTTCGAGCTCATCTCGGGCCGGCGGAACAGTGCATCACCGTCGGAGGAGGGTGGCCCTGGGATTTACTTCCCGGTACATGCCGCGGTCAAGCTGAATGAAGGCGACGTGGCCGGGCTGGTCGACGAGAGGGTGGCCAAGGATGCCAACGTGAAGGAGGTTGAGAGACTCTGCAAGGTTGCGGGCTGGTGCATCCAGGACGAGGAAGGCGACCGGCCGACCATGGGGCTCGTCGTGCAGCAGCTCGAAGGCATCGCCGACCTAATGTTGCCGCCGATCCCTTCCCGGCTTCATATCCTGGCGATTGAGAATGCATGTGTCCGAGGTGATGCAAAGGACGAGCTCTGCTCACAAAGCGGCAGCAAAACAGCAACAGAAGCAATAGAGGAAATGCAGAGCTGAAAATTCTGGGAGGTGGGAGCAAAGAGCATCCTACAACTCAAGTGAAGATACAGCATCAGATATGAAAAATGTAGTTGTGATGTCAGCTTAGTTGATATTCCCCGTGTGCGCATAAGCATAACGTTCAGGATGTACATAGCCAGTACTGTACTGCAACTGTTCTGTAAATTCCGGAAACCGGATCAGACAAAGTACCATCTCTCGATTTGTTCCCATCATTATTATGGTCCATCCTTGCTGACAGCTGCACCTTTAGTGGAGAAATACGTTAGTCCTACCCTCAAGTCCTTAACTAATTGGTGAAAACAGTCCTAACTCCTACCCTCAAGTCCTTAACTAATTATTGAAAACAACTTATATTGCCAAAATTGCAGATCCACTCTTCCAACCCACTATAATTCTATTATGTACAATTTTCAGATCGGAAAATTTTCTGATGACTACAAAGGACACAAGAAGCACGTACCTACAAGGGGAACTAGTTGAACAAACTGTACAGATTAAGAACTAAATACAACCTCAAAGAATGAACGAATATCACTATGGAACTACAAGAACCAACACATCAAGATATACACTTCACAGGTAAAGATGAAGATGCTGATGCCGAGTAAAGAGCTTTAAGTACAGAAATGAACTTCACAACTGTTTCTTCAGAGAGCCACTTAAGTTTCCATGTATGTACTGTGTAAATTTCATCTGACTGCTTGTTCTGTGAATTTGTTGTGATGCTACCGTTACTGCAAAATCTTCCTTCATGTGCATGATTGTCCAAAACTAATGTCAAACATCTCTTGTCACAATGATCCACAACCTGAATACATGAATTGCAAAAGGAAGAAAATATTGAGTAGGTGATATCAACTTTAAATCTGACGGAACAGCTAAGCTAGTACTACAAGTCAACAATGATATCACAACTTCTTTTTATAGGACACTAGGACAACTTTTCTGGCTAAAGGAATAAAGTCAGATTTTGTAATAGAAGGGGTAGGATACTATTGATATATGGATACAGGAATAGGGAAAAATGGATGGTCAAGATCCGACTCCCATCAGGGGAAAAACATCAGCTTTGACATACAAGTTGTTATTTTTCTAAGCTCTGTGAGTGCTACCTTTCCGACATGACATTACCTTGGACATCTTACATGCAACTATAATCTAAAATGAGCATGTGCGATCCTTTGAGAGGTGTGTGAATTCCTAATACATTGTCTGCACAGTCGCCAGGGATCAGTTGTGATCAGAGTAGAGAAAGTCTATGTCAGGGAGCAATGATGTGCTGGGTGTGGGGCAGAGAAGAGCAGGCATCAGATGACATTGTACAGTCCATGCAGGAGGGCATGCATCCTGTGACTTTCCTTTGTTAAGTCAGTGGATCAAAGTCCATTTTAATAAAACAGGAGGGGGTCATAATACTAAGCGTAGACAACAGGATTAAGATAAAAATGTACATGTTTAAAATCTCCCTATTCTTTTCTGTAGCAGCGGGCTCAGGCCTGTTTTTCAGATTAGTAATTTATTAGTACTGTCAGTGGCGTGCCTCCATCCACTATTCTGTCTTAGCAAGTGAATTCATTTCTAGCTAATCTTCCCCATCAAATTTCTGATTTACCCCCCGCATCAATGTGCTTACAATTTCACACGATTTGTATCCACCACGAGGTACATAGATGGCAAAGAGCTCAACATTTGCTTACTGCTCCCTGCTTTTCTCTAAAACTAACAAGCTTAAGCACAGTAGCTATAGAAATGTCAGTTAATTATTTGAGCTACTTTGTTTTCTTCAGTGCCAAAGAAAACGTTTTGCGAGGGGAATTCTCTCTCTTTTTTCTTGAGGAAAAAAGGGTGCAGGAGATATGCTCCTTTGATTTCTAGCCAGGAAGAAAAGTACTAAGGGTGACTGTTATAGTGACCTACTTACCATCAAGGTGGGAAGGAATTATCTTTTGGAGCTGTTGGAGTTTGTCATGACAAATTAATAGCAAAGGGAAATGTAAAAGGTAAAGCATAACTTACCACTTCTTGAATATCGTTGATAAAACAAGAAGCATCGAGAGAAAAATATGGAGTATCCGAATCATCAGGGAGGGAACCAAACTGATGTAGGTTCTCGATACACACAAATAATGACCCTTCAGTAACAGCAAGGGATCTAATAACAAGGGATCCTTCTGCAAAATATAACGAACACTATTTCAGCAAGTTCCAAGTGACAGCAAACAAATAATGAATTAAGGGGACTAGAACAATTCTCATAGTTTTCATATGCCAAAATTGGAATACAACATCAGTGGTAAAAATGCAGATAAAAAATGGTGCCATATCTTGACCCTACAAATTACTAGGATACCTTCCCCATTTGGTTCATGCCAATGGTGTGAAATATATAATGTGTTTTTTGTTCCATTCTTTGGGAAGCAATTGGCTGTTCTCCCTTTTTTTTTTTCTTAGGAAGGGTCCGTAGTCTTGTAATTCTGTGATTAGTCAGTTGAGTGCCCCAAACTTCCATGTCAGCTTGAGCTGGATCCCTTCTGGCAAATCCTGTGTTGCTTTGACGAACTAGGCACACTACTTTAACAAAAACATTCTGACATGGCATAAACCATCAGCTACAGATTGATAGTGTGGCACCACACCAAGTGCCATATGCCATGCCACACCATCAATACTTGGTGTTCAGAATGCCACTTTATTAAATAGTTTGTGGCAGTCAACAAAGTTTAGGCAATTGAAGCCAAAATAAAGGTTTAGGAACAGCAGATGAAGGTGAAAGGACAGGTAGACAGCTTAAGTTTCAAGTAGAGAATGGAGGATTAGATATGATTTACTCGCCTGTAAACCATCTAATAAAGAAATCCTAAACAGGTGTCCTTAGGCCTATCTTCAAGAAAATTCACAAACTAGAATCCACCGTATAAACTCACATGGTCATGCCATACTTCTTAATGGTCAACAAGTAACCATCATGACCTCAACACAATGACTGCATATTACATTTCATGGACTTAATACCCAACTACAGCCATAAAGGCTAAGTATCAAAATTCAGAAGTCAGCTTAGAGATTAGCAACAGAATAGTGTTTCAGTTTGAGAATGAAACACAAAGAGTAAGACGAGATATACCATGTGCCTTCTGTACTTACACCCAAGACATGCAAAAACATAAAGCACAGAATGAACACCCGTTCTCCCTCCCTCCCATATTATTTCCATACCTTAACAAATTGATCCCTGACTCTCACCATAGAATATAAGTCTCAGACTCACCCCATGAGATTATGCTACAGAACAAAGCTTTGCAACACTGAGAGCAGGAACTACTGTGTGCATTATAAAATTCGATGTTGTAAGACACAAGGCATACACTGAATATCATAATGACATCCCTCCCTCCCTCCCTCCCTCCCTCCCTGCTCAGCTTATATAATAATCCTGCATAATCCTACCCCCCTTACCCACCCTTTTCCAAAGAATCCCACACTACAGGACTTTGAGGAAAAGCTCAGATACACCCAAACAGTTTTTAAAACTATCAAACATAAGATAATGCAGGAACGGATCTGTTCTTAGATTCCATCCACAGAATAGTGTGCTGTTTCATCAACCAAACAATGCTTACCTTCAGCATCATTCTTCCAAAACATCAACAACGAGTAGAGAAATATTCCCATCTCCAAACTTGCATGAATACATTTCTCGAGCAATTTAAGTTGGACCTTTTCCCAGCTGCCATTTAAATACAAAACGAAGTATAATCAACAATATAAACCAAAAGTAGCAATAAACACAAAAAATGTTTCCTTTTAAGCAAAAAAGAACAGTGTTTTGCTCATAGGGAGAGTAAAAGGCTAAATAGACCAAACCTTTGCAAAGATATGCTACTAGTTAATTGTGGACAATTAGACACAGTTAAGAGCCAAAGTATATCTTGTGCTTCCTTGGAAGTCCTTGTCAAGAATAGGTGAGTTGTATTGTCTGCCATCTGTACCCTATGATATTGCAAAACAAAAGTAAGCCTCATATAATTCAAATGAAAGTTGCTAAATATTGATACACAAATATACCTCAGTGCTTGTAGACCCAGTCCAATCAAAATATTCTCCAGATCTTCCAGCCAATAGCTGCCCAAAGCTCTCAGCGTAGTATCTACAAATCAATCAATACATAAGAATAACAGTCGAAATATTACAATAGGATAATGATAGGAACTCATGGAAAACAGTCATCTAGGTAAATTTCCAGTTGCAACAGTCTAACATAGATATTAGGATAATAAGCTTTTTAGATGATTCAATGGTTTGTAGAAAGCAAACCTTGTCCATCTTGAGCCATATCAACTAGCAGAACATGTAGTTTATTTTGAGAACTTCGCAGCAAGGCTACCTCTCTACACACAGAGATAAAACAGTACAATTTCAAAAAACAAAAGAGAGAGATAAAACAGTAGTCTAGTGCAGGACATAAAAAGACATAGAAATGTAGACAGATTTTAAATAGCTGAAGCTTGATCTGTCTATGACCTCACATCCATGCAAATTTCGGTTTCAGATCGAGAGAACTTAAAAGTGATAGTTACTGAATATCATTTAGAATTAAATGCTAAAGGAAACAGTTAGAATTGTAAAATGGAGACATTTAGCACATTTAAGGAGATATTATTGATAACTGCCCATTACACATTGAAGACATGGAAGTAACTTGAATCGTGGGAAATATTACTGGAAACATATACATGCCAATTTCTAGGTAAATATGAAAGAAGATGAGCAAGCTTATCATATTCAAGTCTATTTACTTAGGAGCTCTGAGATTTTGATTCACGAACAAAAAAAGGTAGTTTGGTCAGCCGACATCCCTGGTATTCAATTTTCACAGAGTATAGACAATTTCTTTATATATACACTTCGTTGTGTTTAATTCATGATGTCCTAAAATTCCTCCCACATGGCTGTCTGAGATGCTATTTTGTTACTTGATCAAAGAAATGAATATTATGAAGACCAAATACATGGCCTAAATCTTGCCATTATTCAACTGGACTGTAAAAGTTCTTCAATTCTTGTTTGCAAGAATGTGAACATACAAAAATGTATTATAAAGAGTTAGTATGAGTTTGAAATTTTTGAATAACATGCACTAATGCAAAGATGAGCAGTTGGAATCATGTTGCAATCTGCAAATTTACAGAACGCCACCCCCCCCCCCCCCCCCCCCCCCACACACACACACACACACAACAAACCCAACATACACATATGCAAAAACTATGGCAGCAAACAAATAAAGACATTCAAGTCCTTAATTTGCCAAGTTACAAAAAGAAAAAGAATATTTCACATTAGCACTGTAGCTTTAGCCTTCATAGGAGTTGCAATTGAACTTGGCATCTTTATTATTCCAATTGCTATTCATCAAACAGCCAATACACATGTAGCTTTTTTTGAAGGACAATACACATGTAATCTTGTAATACTTAATCAGGGTTGACAACATGGGGAACACAACTCTCACCTTTGAACCAAATCAATTCCAGTTCCATCTTGAAATATGTATCCACAAAAGGCTGTCTTTTCACATATTTCAGATGCATCGCTTGCAATTTCTAAATTGAAGAAATCCTCTATAAGCTTGTATTTTTCAGTGTTACATGAAACTCTAGTGGCACTGGCACATAAGTTATCCTTGTGCAGGATACTTGAATTATGGTTTTCTAAGCTGTGTTCCTTGCAAAGAGTACGGTTGTTCAGGTTGCATCCCAGATGGCCATTCCCTGCAACTGAAACCCCATCATCCATTTCATCTCCATTAACCTTCGGAAATACTAGTTTAGTGCCATTATGGTTCTTAAAAAGAGGAGGTATCCTCATCTTAAACTTTTGATTACTCTGTTGTCTGACCAAATGATCTGAACCTTCACCTAAATGCCCATTGCTCTTGTACCTATCATGTAACTCCTTAATACCAAACTCAACGGAATCTGTAAAATTTGGGATATCTTCCGCTGAATAATCAGGCAAACTTTTCTTCCCAGAAAAATATTCCATTCCATCCTTTTCCTCATAATCACCTATTTGACCATCGAGGGACAACTCTATTTTTGTTCGAATTGCAACACAATCATCTTCGGAATTGCATGAACATAAATCACCTGAAGAGTCGTCACTGCAACTGCTACCACTACCAAACGAACCAGCACAGTTAAAGTCTCCTGAACTCTGCAAAAATTCTTCCTCCATACAAAGTCTTCGATGTAGAATGTCCTCTTTGTATTGCGGGGGTGACCGCGGACTAGAATTTGTGAAGGATAGACTCGGTTCTATCAGCTTGTTCATCGCATTTGATGAAACTCCATTTGTATGCAAGTTTCCAGTGCCATCTTCCATCTCACAAAAAGAATCAGCATGTGAAGTGGCTACAAAATTTAGTGGAGGAAGTTGCTGGGAAGAATTCAAGTGCAACCTTAAAGGAGCCTGGTATATATTCCCTTTATGTGAGGATTCCGTGGTAACACCATTAGCACCGTAACATGCATCATCAGTGAAAGATAAGTCAGATTCCAAAAGGTTTGAACTGCTCCCACCTTCTGATGTCTGCACCAAGTCTGAGATGTTCTTTGAGTTCTTCTTTTGAGCTTTCTGCCTTATCTTTTGTTCCTCATACCTTCCATTGCTACTGTTGAAATCTATGTAAAGGTTGTCAGCTTCTGTATTATCCATGTTTTCATCCATCCATTCCTTAAATTCACGCAGCCAATCAGTTGATTTTTCTTTCTTCAATAATTCAGCTGTATTGATCAAAGAAGTAATTTTTATGTCATTATCAGCAGCTGCAAATTCATCCTTCTTGGAACTGTCACTTTCGGGGGGGGTGGTCTGCTGGTCCACGCCTTCATCACAAAGACTTCTCTCTTCCTCCACAATTAAGGCAAGTCGGGAAATCTTTTTCTACAGCAAACAGAAGTGCAAACAGAGTAACAGACTATCATTAAAGAGGTATATAGCAAATTCAGTTGCATTCAGAGTACAAACGCTGGATGCCCTACTTTTGCAGAGCTGTTTCAATTTAGTAAAGCTTAATAGATGGTGTTATCTTGCATTTCTAGAAACAAGGTTATCATAATATGTCAATGGCACTATCTCTGTTGAATTATGCCAAAAAAACTGAGAATAGAAGAAAACCAGCTTCTGCATAACATGTGAAATAAACAAATGATAAGCATGAGAAGAAATCACTAAGCAATATCTGTGCTGGGTTATAAGAATAATGAGACAAACCGCTGTAACAGTTCTTGCATATTTGCTGTGGCGCACAATAGATAAATTTTGTGGCAGATGTTAACTTACCATCTTTGAATTTGAAATGTCTTCATCCTCATGGTCATCTTTTGCAGGAAAATAAAATCCATAGCCGGCTGGTTGCTTTTGTCTGCTTGAAAACATTACTTGTTTTTCCCAGTACTCTTGTGTGTTCATACCTTTATCATCTAACTTCAACTGAGGCAGAAAAAGGTACGGAACAGAGCTGTCATGTCACTCCAATACTGTGGAAGAGACTATTATGATGGAGAACATAAAAAACATGATAAAATAATACAATTTGATGACTGCTTACACTTTCTGAGTTGTGGAAAAAACTGAAAACACGTGCTCGATACCAACGAGCACAGCAGATTGGGTTCCCTTCTAACCATAGGTTCTGTAGCAAAGAAAGGCTACCAAATATTTCCAGCTCTGAGAAATTTGAGATGATGTTATAAGACAGATCAAGGCCCATAAGCGACTTTAGATTTTCGATCCCATGTAGTGTAGTTAAAGCATTATTTCTCAGTACAAGTTGCACAATTCGACTGCAAGCCTGCACGGAAGTAACATGCGGTCAAACAAAAACAACAGTACTGGAAACAAGCTTGCTAGTGTAACAATATTCCAAAGTGTATTGAAAAGGAAATGCATTTTACCTCACTCAAGGATGATATAGAACGCAAATGGTTAAATCCAAGATCTAGAATTCGTAGCTTTGTGCATTTCCGCAGATTATCCACCTTTGCAAACCGGTTCCGACTAAGATCAAGGGTTTCAACTGCAGGTAACAACTGCAATGACTCATCCATGAGCATCAGACCATTTGAAGCACATGACACAAACAACAGCCGACCCCATACGGGTGAGTCCTTGATATCCATGATCCTGCTGGTGAAGATATGCCTAAGAGCATCCTGCAGTAGTGCAAAAGTTAACTATTATATGGACATGGACATTATTGTTGCATTGTGTGGAAGTGAACAAAAAGGAAGCCTAATCACAAGAATTACTTGACGAATGCAACTATATGTGCAACTTCTTCCTCTACATCACTTTTTTGCTGCTACTGAGCTTTTGGTTGTTTACCAATAAAAGATCCGAGCGGTGGCACTGTCCAGCAGTTGCAGCCTCTAAAGCCACAACCAAATATTGAGGTTCTCAGGCTGTATGCTCAATTCTAAGTCTCTACTAGTAGTAACTACACAATCCATCTACACACACACACACCCCAAAAAATAACCGCTCTGTTTGTTTCCACTCAACAATGTTTAGTTGTTTACAATGGGTAGCCTGTGATAATTACGAAGACAAGATGGCTTATTACAGCATTATTACCTTAAAAGGTCACTGCCGACTCCACTAAACCTCTAACTCAGAGAAATGACAAATTGCATAAAATTTTCCTCAATAAATTTGCAACAATGTAGGTGAAGATGCATAACCCTATTTTCAGCTGCATGAAAGCATACACAAGACAAAACTTATGAAGATATCAAATAGCTACAGTGTTACACAACTCTTGCATTCAGAGATTAACCATGCACGTCTGGGGGTAATTGCAGCAAGCACAAAAGGGACAGTTGGTACAATCGCATTACTGTGGGCTGCAGCATGTGCCACAAGCCCACAACACATGCCTGAATGTGATCAGAACTTAGTATTGCAAAAATGCTCACATTTCTCTACTCCAGAGAAACAGCATGTGGATTAGATTGCTATCGAATTCATTATTCACCAGAGGGGTGCTTGATGATAACCTAAAGATCTAACAACATTCCATTAAATCCCATGGGCGGAAACATTAGTAAACATCAAATGCTTATGGCTTTATCTCGTAGTATCTTAAACTCGGAAAATGACAAACTCACCTGTAGAAAAGCCAGTAACATGCTGAGTAACTATAGTACAATAGTTGTAAACTTGTAATACATGCGCCAGGCTGGGTCAGATCCTAGGAACATAGGATTAATTGTGTGTCTGTGGGACATAGGTGCGCTAACACTAAAACCAGTCTGTTAGCTGTAGAGGAACCAGACTGCAACGATAAGCACAAGTCCAACTCAATACAGTTCATAGTTTAGTATGAGATCAATACTAGTGCTAGTGCGTCTGCCCACCATGTGAATTGCCAAAAACAACGAATTAAGTAGGTGCAGGATCAGAATTACTGGGAAACATGTCGTAGTCGCACCGTGGAATTGTAGCAGATGAGCCTCTCGAGGGTGTGGCGGAGGTCGAGCAGGCCCCTGGCGGCAGAGGTGGAGAGGTCGCACCCTCGCAGCTCGAGCACGCGCAGACGCGCGAACGGCAGGAGCGAGAGCGGCGCCGGGTCCCGCCCCGGTCCGGCGGCCACGACCTTGAGCGACGTGAGCAGGCGCAGGATCCGCCGGAGCTGCTCGAGCGCGCGGTGGTCGCCGAGGTCGGCGACGTAGGCGCGGAGGTAGTCGACGGGCGCGCCGGCGCCGACGGCCTCCAGCTCGCGCAGCGCCTCGAGGCGGGAGGCGACGTAGTGGAGCCCCACGGGGTGGAGGCGCAGGGTGACGGAGCCGTCGAGCAGCGCCCCCGCGTGGCGGCCCACGAAGCGGACCAGCAGGTCGAGGTAGCGGTCGCCGGTGACGGGCGGCGCGCCACCCGCGCGGGCAGTCGCCATCGCCGTCGGGATCGGGCTAGGGTTTGGGGGTCCACCGCATCGGCGAATGGGGGCGGAGGGGACGCCGGGGAGAGGAGGTGGTGGTGTTGGTGGCGTCGGAGGAGGAAACGGACACGGCCGCGCTGCTATGATTGGGGACACGCGGCCTCGTGGGGGGCGGAACGGAAGGCGACGGGGTGCGTCCGTGCAGCCAGGCCGCGCGATTGCCTGATTCTGATTGCCAACACCAGGTGGGTAATCGGCAGTTTCGGCTGGCGTTCCGGCTCCGCTGGCATCGCGGATCGCGGTGCTCCCTTTCGGAGAAGCGCTCGGTTTATTTAGGCCAAAACGGACGGTATCGCGCGTGAGTTTCCCGTGTTTAAGTAAAGTTGGGTCGGTTCGAGTCGAAGCGACGCGACGCGCTGTGGCTTCCATGCGCGGCGGTTTCCGGTGCTGGCTTTCGTTGAGAACTTGTAGTGGGCGTGCGCGTCTAGCCGCGTGCTGGCTTGGCGTATCTAGGAGATGTCTGTTTTGTTGCTATCTACAGGCTGCAGATGTGTTTGTCTTGATCTTAGTCGCGTGAGGTGGGGGATCATTTTTACCGGACTGCGCCATGACGTCCTCTCGTGATCTCGTCAGATGATGTTTCACCAGTTTCAACCTTGTTTTAGGATTTCAGTTTCAATCCGATTGCTCCATACGCATGCGTGTTTGTTCACTAGCTCAGCGTTGTTCCGTTAGAGAATAATTTACCCTTTCCTCTGTACTACTTTAGATCAGATGTGAGTATAATTAGATCCGGAGTGCTCTTGATTCTTCAGTGGTACTTTGTCCTGGTTGACTACCTGAGCAGCACCTACCATGTTGCCGTATTATTCTGCATTCCTTCTCATATAACATGGTATGTTTCTTTATAATTTCATTATCATAAACATGTCATGTCATGTTCTAGCACAATGTCAGCGTGAGTGGTGCAGTTATCACACTGACTCTTTCGCATGGTCACGATTCGATCCAAGTTTAAGTACTGTAGCCCACATGTCCCCCTTCCAGAATTTTTAGCGAGCCACATGTCGACCGCATGCGTCGAGCATGCCACGCTTCCATGCACTAATGAAGTCAAATTTGTTTATTTCCTGCCTTTGCTAGATTCAAGTCAAGGTGTGCACGGTACCCTAGGCGAAGCTGACTGTATTTTGGCATGTTCACATTAATGTTACTAGTACTTTTACTTCAAAAGAAAGAAACATGAATATGAATGTTATTGGGCTAATCCTGTGTAGCCCGAGTACTACATCAGTTTGGGCCTTCGGGTCACCGTCGCCTACACAATTTTGGGTTGATGGGTAGCACTGGGCCAGAGATCTATCCGAAAGGCGCGGAACGCCATTTGCAATCTGCTATGGCCATTCTTGGAGCGAGAGAGCCTAGTGTCATAGTGGGCTGACATAGTAGTTGTAAGCTCTAAACGCAGTTCTGTTTCAAGAATGCTCGTAGCTCAATTCCAGCAGAAAGAGCCTGGAATATTCCATGTAATTGAGTTAGTAGAATCCGAAATGAACATGTTAAAGTGTTCCCTCGCAAAAATAAGAAGTGTGAAAGTTAATCAAACAGATGCGTCATCAACCGATTTTTGTCCTCATAAATGTTCAGTTCTTTACTATAGTGAAGTGGTTTGATACAAATTAATGAAAAAAAGAATACATTATATCGGTGGTACGGATTTTATGAGGTGGATGCAATTTAGTGTACGCTAGAAAATCGACGCGCCATTTGGCGTGTCTGCTAATTTTAAACCCATATGACTCCTATGGAATGTAAAGTAACTAATAATAAGATTCTTAGATCCTATGTTAAAAAAAGGCTCATTAATAGGATTTTTTTTTCTTTGATGAATAGGTAAAATATAGTATTACGAAAATATATTTGAATTTGTTTTGTATTTAAATTTAACATGAAGAACGTGTATAAAGAATTGATTATAGATTTAATTTCATTATCTTTATTCAACTTGACTTGAATTTATGTTTTAATTTGTAAGGTATATAAATGTATATTACTTTAATTTGGGAAAATAAGATTTATTTGAAAAGATCATCACATCTTATTTGTAAAAGAATTTATTTTAGTTTTGTTTGAAACTTGGGCTTCATGGTCCATTAGCCAACCGGGTTTCTGAAGCCTAACAACATGGAGAGCGCAGGACTCCAATCCAATGAAGTGTATCATTTTATTTGGACCATCAATTGCTCAGCCCAGAGAAACACATCAGCAGACCTTCGCCTTTTCTCTTAATCATTCCGCTCTCGTTCTCTCTTTAGTTTTCTGGCGGTTGTATCCCTCTTCCCCTTCGGACGAGCTAGTTGGCGCACGCGCGCCGCGAACGCTCGCAGAAGGGTCACCCATTCCGAATCGGATCGGATATCCTCACATGTCTGTGTCCCGTCTGGGCTGTGAAACTGTGATTTATAGGCCATTAGGTGAATTAGATTTTTTTTTAGCATTTCTATTTGAATGTTTTTTATAGGTTTTGAATTTTTATATAATCTTGTAGCTATTTTTTATACTTTTTTAAATTTTGTGTACGATTTTGTAACCTAGACATTTTCAACCGAATGTTTCAACTCAAATTTAAAAATTTGAGCAAAACATTCAACTTAAATTTTGACACTTTTAACTTAAAATTCAAAACTTTCAACTCAAATTAAAAAAATGGAGTAAACTTTCAACTCAAATCTCGAAACTTTTAAATTAAATTTTAAAACTTTCATCTGAAAATTTAAAAAACCTCTACCCAGAATTTCGAACTTTCAACCCTTTTGAAACTCTCAACCAAATTATTTTTTATAGAAAGTAATTAAGCCCCTAAGCACGGCAGGCTTCACGTGTACTAGCCATGCCGATTTTTTTGGCATGGATCATTAAAAGAAGCTGCATGTATGTAGCTGGAGCGAGGAAATAGATTTACAATAGCCTAGTTGAGTGGACATGGTCTTTTCTAGTCAACGGCCAAGGCACGAAGGTGAGTGCGACTTGCGCATCGTGCGTGTTGGAGGTAGGCTGCAACCTCTTCGGACAGTCCCCCTTCGGAACGCTTAAGGTCGAAGACATATAATGGAGCCCTTTGGGCGGCCCTAGACCGAAGGCATGAGGCAAAGACCCTGCTCGAAGGGAAAAGGCGTAAGACAGTTAGCGAAGACGAAGGACTTCGGGACGGAACGCTGAGGCCGCCGGCGAAGGACCCAGGAAGGCCGAACCTTGTGACGGCCATCTCGGCTAAGAAACAAGATGGCCAAAAAGGCCAAAGGGCCCACCGAGGGCCCGGCCCAAAAAGGGGTCTCGCAGCCCGCGTGACGGCCCAATAACCCATCAAGGAGCCTGCAGTCAAGAAAAGATGGAACTACCCCTGTAGCTATCCCTATCAAAGAGCTATGATGTAATACCACCTGTAAATAAAATCCTAGAGCCTGTAATTATACTTCTAGGCCTATAAATAGGCACCTAGGCCAATGAAATGACAATGTTTTTAAGATCAATACAAAAAATTTACTGCTATAGTCCATTCTTAATTTTCACTGTTGTTCTTTGACAACAGTGCGAACACGCGCGTATTAGGCATACCCCCCTTCCCCTTGCCGATGGCGAGCTGGCGATCTTCCATCAGCAGTTCTGCTTGGGGCGTACGCTACCACGTCACGTTGTCTCATCTGACCCGATGCATGTGATGGATTTTTTCCTGTGCATGCCTAAAACTTTGAACTCAAAATTTAAAAAATCAAATTTTAAATCTATCAACTCAAATTTTAAAACTTTCAATTCAAAATTTGAAACTTTCAACTCCTAATTTTAAAACCTTCAACTTAAAATTTGAAACTTTCAACTCAAATTTAAAAAAAATTGAGTAAACTTTATACTAATAATTTAAAACTTTCATCTCAAATTTTTAAATTTCAACCCTAATTTAAAACTTTCAACTGAATTTTTGAAACTTTTAACTCAACTTATTTATTTTATAAATAAAAATTATCAAACGCTAATGATGGTTGTTAGCACTAATGGTGTTGCCCCCGCACGCGCGACTTAACAAGTCGGCGCGCGTGTGTACCATAGAACTACCCATCTTCCATAGCCAATGGACCCTCTTCACCCTCTATTATCTCTAGAGGAGCTCTCCTCTCCCTTTATCCTCGCTGGTGCCGCCTTGCCTCCTCTTACGCTATCTGGTGGAGGCACTGCCTGGTCTGCCAGATCTAGTGGATGCACGATCTAGCGGCATTGGTGCTTGCGCGTGGGGAGGCACAGATTTGCAAATCTGTGGTCCTCCTACCACCTCCTTCCTACTCCAAGCTTAGTGTCATCCGAATGTCCATTGACGTGTTTGGATCACTGAGGATGCTGCAGATCTACTCTAAGGCAGATCTAGTGGGTGGAGGAGGATGTGGAGGGCGAGATACATGCACCGGACAAGAGGGGCAGGAGGAGAAATAGGCTAAGGGAAGTGGTGAATGGCGAAGGCAACCAAGAGTGGCATCCATGGCCTCCATGGTGCTGCTTGGAAGTGGTGGCAGAGACGGCAAAGGGAGACTGGGAGGTACGGAGGTAGGATGAGGCATCAGTGGATTGGACACAATCTAGTCAATGGAGGCCGCGGTGGTCAGTGGGGCGGGAAAGGAGGTCCCCAACCACTGTCTGATAGAGCACACCAAGCTCGCATTGAGCCAACATCCGTTACGGTCGTTCATTCTATTAAAAAAAATCTCTGTTCCCAAACCGTACATAAGGTTTTCATCTCATACTAGCTAGCACTAGACCTTGTGCCGCTGATGAGGCATTGGACCGCCCGATTGGTGGAGGTGTCCATTGAGCGGTGCTCGGGTCATGGTTCTGAGCGGTGCACATGGACTCAGTGGCGAACATGAGCAATCCGATATTTCGGTGGCAGCTGCTCTCTCTCTCTCTCTACTGGGAGAGGATTTTTTTTCTTTTTTCTTGTGGATTTTTTGTTCCTTCCGGATAGCTCCTAGATTTTTGGTGAACTGGTTGTACCACGTGGAAGGGGAAAAGCTAGTGTTGCTGCTGCCTTTTCATTTTCTAGATGGCTCTTTTTTTCCTTCCTTTTTTATCAACACTTTTTCTCCTATCGAGCTTTCTGCCCTACCCTTGTTCGCCACATGTCGCTTAAGTAAAGGGCAGCAAAGAGAGCCAATCACCTCGCGGAAAACCCGCCAGCATGAAATAGATAGATAGATAAGCTTACACAATGCAAGTTCATTTATCGTGAGCGTAAGTTCAAGGTGATAAACTAACAACTGTAGCATAGTATTCTCTCATCAGGCAATTAACAAAAACAAAATACAGTAACACAAACTCCCGCGTCGAAAAGAAACCACAAACTCTATAATGCACAAAATCCTCCGGGCTAAACGCCACGTGAACTCCTAAAATGGAAGATCAAGCTTCCTAATCCTATGACAAGTTAACAACAAATTTCTTTCTTGTACCGATATATATCCCCTAGTCATATTCTCTTTGCTGATACACACATGGAACGCAATGCAAAGTGGTATATATAGCTGTGTAAAGCTGCAAAATGAAATCCCCTGGAATGCCAGTGCCGCATGTAACCGGTGTTCTTCACGAGCACACGCCGCTGGGGAAGGACGCGTCCAGCCATCCGCCCTTCTTGGCGCGGTCGACGTAGCAGCAGAACTGCTTGCCGGCGTCCGGCGCCGAGCGCGAGGTCGTCAACGCAGCTGGCCACCCTCTCGAAGCCCTTGGTCATCTGGTTCGGCGTGATCAGCCCGCGGCTGTAGCACTCGGCGAGAAGCCCCCACAACCGCTCGTCCTTGCCCCGCTTCTCCATGATCGCCACCAGCGCCTTCTTCACCACCTCGTGGTGGAAGAAGGGCATCCCGAGCTCCTTGATGCACCGGCACGCCTCCCGGATGTCGCCGCCGCAGTCGTACTCCTGCAGCAGCTTGCCGATCTTGTCCTTCACGTCGTCCAGTTCCCACCCGGCCTTGCCGCTGCCGCCGCCGCCCCAGCAACGCAGGATCCGCTCAGCGGAGAGCTTCGCGCCGAGCAGCAGTGGGCGGGGCGTTCCGGAGCGCCCAGCATGGTCGGTGGGAAACCCGAGACTGCCTTGGCCGGCGTCCTCCTCCATCGCCTCTAGGTCCGACGGGCGATCACCTCAATCGGGACCACTGACCTGGCGAAGAACATGGTCAGGTCTCGAGCAATGGCCGGGGTTGTCCAGCGCAGCGTCCTCGGCGGATTCGATCAGGAGGTTGGAACCCCGTACACGACGTCCTCCGGCGGCATGCAGAGCGAGGACAGCAGCACGGACGCCATCTCCTTCTCGCGGCTCTTCCGGTCCATGGCGGCGGTGATCAGTCTTCTGACGAAGATGGCGTGTAGGAGGAGCACGCGTAGTTCTGCCGCCTACCAGGCTGCTCACCACCTCCGATGATGGTCCCCTGTCAGAAGTACTCCTTTATGAATCGACAATGCCTCCCCGCCTTAAACTGCCGCACCGCCGCATCGTCCTCGACGACGGCCTTCTTCGGCTCGGGCCCCAGCGGCTTCAGCGACGACGCGCACAGCCAGCCCTCCGACGAAGCCTTCAGGATCATCGATTTCAGGAGGCGCCTCGCGTTTGGCACGTCGAGCGTCAGATCGTCGACGGAATCGATCAGGCGGTTGAACCCTTTGGTGATCTGGCTCTCGTTGATGACGCCTTCATCCGAAGCCGACTTGAGGAGATCCAGGATGAGCCCCTCGGCGGCGCCGCTGCGCTCCATGGCGAGAGTGAGGGCGCGCTTGACGATGTCGTGGTGGAAGAAGGGGATCTTGAGGCCCCTGATGCACCCGCAAGCCTCTCCCCTGTCGCCGGCGGCGAGGTACTCCTCCCAGTATGTCGGCGATCTTGGCCTTGGCCTCCTCCACCGTGATGCTCTTGCTCCCGCCCCACCTCTGCAGGATGATCTCCCCGTGGTGCGGCACGGACAGGTAGCTCTTCTCCGCCCTGTGGCAGAACCATCGAGCGCCTTTTTGCATCCGTCGGGCAAACACGGCAGCTGCTTCGCCAGGAACGCCGGTGGATATGTATGTCGTCGACTGATGGCGTCGGGCGTCCGAACGAATACACACGGCGAGGATGTCGACGGCGCTCGGGCCTGTGTCGACGGGACAGGTCGTCGCAGGACTCTGAGCTTGCCGAACCCTTGTACGACCTGCGGCCGGTCGATGACGTCCCGCGCACCGCCGAGAGACAGCACGAAGCCCGCCATCTCCTTCTCCCTGTCGGGTCCCGGCTGGCCACCACAGAGACCAGCGTTTCTTGACGAAGTACAAGTAGATAGCGTATCGGCCTAAGCACGCACACGCAGCTTCCACCTCAGGCTACGTTCGCCGTCGCTCGTGGCAGACGTCGTCCGTGGAGAAGTACTCCTCCACGATCGTGGTGGCTTTCCTCTTAAAGTTGCCACGAATTTCCCCTCCGAAAATGATAAAGGAACACCCGTCGGGCTTCGCAGCAGCTGGTCGCATCCTGACAAACATCTCGCCATGATCGTAAAAAACAGCTGAGCAAAAATCAACACAAATGTGGATCTACCTCGATTGCGCCATTCGATCGATCGGCTTGTTCACGGGGGTTGGACAAGATCATCAGGACGGGCTCCATGGGGAGACTTCTGCAACTCGTTCAAACCATCCTAGTTCTGCCAAGCTGCAGATGCCCCCTGCAATGCAGCAGGGGAAGACTGCCGGTTAGCCTTGTTATTCTTGCCCGTGGCGGCCACCAAACACATGCAGGCCCACGATCCTGAACTCCTGTTACACACCCGT